>CABPRJ010001431.1:182697-685126 GCA_902439185.1 Cinara cedri | reverse complement strand
TTTTTTTTTTTTTAATACTTTTTTTTTTTTTTTTTTTTTTCCGTGCACCGCGCGTTGTCCGCCAGTGGTTCTCAGCGGCCCGCGCAATAGCCGGTGCCGCGCGGTTGAACGGCGCGGACCGCGGCGTGTCCTAACGATAACGACAGCGCCACGACGTTGTAACGTCATTGTTAGCGTGCTCGTTACGCGCCGCATTTGAATACGAACGGCCCGTGTAAACCGGAGGAGCTCGCGACTGTACGAGCCGTAGCGTTCAGCGCGGTGTCGCCGTTGTCGTTTGCGATCGTTTTTTTTTATTTCCGACGCCAGTCATATTGTCACGATAACAATAATTGTCGACGGGACGTGAGGAGTCAAAATGCGGAGCGACGCGGCGCGGCGACGGGGTGCGCGGCCGTACGATACGACAAACGGTAACGATTCGAGCGCGTGGCGAAAGTAATCGGTTTTTTTCGTTGTTCGTTTTTTTTTTTTTTTTTTTTTTTTTTGCCGTTCTCCTCGTTTTTATTTTCCCGGCTAATAACAACGTCCCGTCTCGACGTCCGTCCCGCACGCGCTTTTCCGTAACAATGTCACGACGTCGTATTTGTATGGACGCGCAACGCCCACGGTCGAGTCGGTCGAGTACAGAATACGGTACGCCGACATAATGCACACGTCGGGGCGGGCGCGGATTTCTTTTTTCCCTACGGGCATCGTGATATCGTCCGGTCTCGAAAAACGTATTTTCGGCCCCTTCCGCCGTACACAAAGGACCCGCGTAACGCCCGTGGTGCCGCCGTCGTCGTGGGTAATACGGTCGTTATCTCCTCACCTTATCTCGTCTTTATATTGTTATAACGTAATTTATACGTTTATTGTGATACCGTTACGCGCGGGATGACGCCATAATCGCGGCCGAGGTAAACATTCTAGGGGGGGGGGAGGGGGTTTATGGTAGCCTCGAACAAATTGATCCGCTCAAGTTTGAAAATGTAATATCCTATTACATTATTGTAGTCATAAAAACAAATACGAATAATTATTATAAAACATTAGCATACCTAACTGTATCCCGCCGTAACTTGGGAGGGGGGCTATTTGTAAAACTCGAGGGACTTAGATCCTCCCAAGCTCCCCCCACCTCTAGTTGCGTCTGTGCGAGACGTGATGTTATTATGTACTCAAACTGTACAGATCGAATTGCGCCAGTTTAGAAAACAATTCATACTTTTATCCAATACACGTAAATGGTGTATAAGGAAATAGCGGCGGTTTTTTTTTTGTTTAATTCAGCAAAAATTATCGAACAAAGTTAAATATGTGAATAGTGATGCGGCGGAATTAATAAAATGTCGTCGGTGGCAACGTTCGGGAAATTGGAAAACGTCGAAAGATATTCCGCGAAAAAGAATATTTTTTAAAAATAATTTTACGTGCACTTCGAGAACGCCGGTCCGAATAAATAGAATACAGACAGTTTGCCAATATTTTTCAATAAATCGCGAAACACGACTCAGTTGAAATGCTGAAAATCGCGTTAAAATATCTGTTTTTTTTTTTTCTATTTGCGAGAATGAAATTTTAGAAAAAGCTTGAAAATTTAATACGAGGTCGGTCGTGATAATTTATCATTTATACCCGGTGGTAAACCGAAAAAAATAACAAATCTAATAAAAAAAAAAACCGTACACATTTCGAATGTATAATAGTAACGAAATCGCGTGCAAAAAAGCCGTAGCCGTTTCGTAACGGATCCCGGACTTTGTTCAAAATCGGTTTTCGTCAGCAACGATCGATGTACAGATATCTTTTTTTTTTGAAATTCGTGCAACGCGTAGTGATCATTTTGTCGCGTGATTTCGCCGTTGTTATTATTACACACATTATCATACGTATTTTATCGATCCGCGTGTACCCAACATAAATAACATAACGTTTAATCGCGAGCATAAATATATATTTTGTGTTGTTCTTTTTTATTAAGGCGGTCCGACGTTATGTTATTTAAAAAACGAGAAATCGACCGTGGCGCGCGATGATGTCATTTATTTCCCCCCTCCCCCCTTGATTTATTCGCTACTGTTATTATCACGTTTCAGTACGTGCGCGCGACCATAACATACGAGCGCAATTATAGCATTACGTTTATTGTATCGGAAAACAGACGGCGGCGGCGTGAATAAATCGAACGAAATCCCGACGGAAACACGCAATGGAAAAACAAAAGCCGGCCGCGCCGGCCGCGGTCGCCGTGTCGCGCGACGGGTTCACTCGTTGTTTCGGAAGGACAGTACGGGGGGGGTCTGCTCAGAGGAAAAAAAAAAATTCCCCGTCCGCGGCGTTTTCGACAGGGCCGCGCGACTTTTGCCGGCGGAAAAGTGTCGCGCGGCTCTTTCGCGCTATTCGCGCTTGCCGGTGGCGGGAAGGGGGAAGGGGGAGGGAGAGGAGAGAAAAAAAAAACGCACGCGCACGAAAAAATTTTCACCGATCACACCGCGTCGCGACTGACCGGCCGAAAACTGGTTCGGTGTAACGATCGGATTTCCCGCGGTCGGTTTCGACGCGTTAATACGTCGCCGTCGCCGTTGTCATCATCATAAACCGCCGCGTTGTCGCGACGTCATTCGATCGTGTGCGTTATTATTACTGGGGGNGGGGGGGGGGGGGAACCGAAACAAAATCGTACGCATCCATACGGCGCGGCGGTTCCGCGTGGCGATAACGATAATAGATCGGATCGTCTATCGTTCGGTCGTAAATGACAATAACGCTGAGTATCGGCAAGTATTGATGGCGTATCGTTGCGTCACGTCGTCGCTATTTCCGGTACCGCGCTACGCTCGCGTTGTCGGTACGGAAAAAAAAAAAAAAAAAAAAAAACGAAACCCCTTTCGACAGGCGTGCGTCCTCGCACGGGAGTCCCGANCAAAGATATGTCGACGGGTTTCGAAAAACGCCGACCGCGGGGCGACGGACCGGGGCGGCCGCGGCCGGGATTCCCGAACGACGGGGGCGGAGAGGGCCGGAGAAAGGCGGTCCACGGGCCTTTGACGGAAAAACACGTTAGAACTCGGAAAGAAAGAAACCATAACGGAAATCGATAAAACGAACCGTTCGCGGCGAAACGACGACGACGACGCGCACAACACGCGTCCGAGGCGCGTTTTGCGACTTGGAAAACAAAAAAAAAACGAAACCCCTTTCGACAGGCGTGCGTCCTCGCACGGGAGTCCCGAGCGGATTCGCGTTTCGTATTGGCCGCGGCGCTAGCGCGTCGCCCGAGATTTACTACGGCGGATCAAAAGGGGCGTTTGGAAAAACACGCGACTCCGCGATGACTACGGCGTTTCGGTCTCGAAACGGGGAACGCATTTTTCCGCCGGGGTACGAGGAAACGGTCGGATTTGTCGACCGTCAATCGGCGGCTCGGTCGGTTCGCCCGCGGTCGCGGTCGCCATTCGCTGCGCGCCCGCAGACTGTATTCATTTTTTTTTCCTCATCGCCGCAGTTTAGTGTTCGACATCTTATTCGCTATTTATTTTTTTTCCCCTGTTCTCGGCCGCGCGGCAGACGAGACGCGCGCAAATTATTAATACCGTCGGTTATCGCCGTGCGGGCTAAACGCGTACGCTGTATACCTGTAGACGGCGCGTTATGATGGATTATACGTTATGATGGGTACGGTGTATACACGTATACACGCACACGCTAACAGACGGTCGTTTGTCGTGGATAGAATGAGAGAGTGAGAGAGCGCGAGAGAGAGGGGCAAAAAAAACATTATTTATTCACGAGACACACGCGCGCGCGCGCACGAATATAATAATAATATATAATGCATATAGATCTTCATCTGGCTGCTGCGCTATTATAATCCGACGTGTACCGATACGTATACGAGAGAACGAACCCGAGAGACGGATATGTCATCGCCAGACACAGACGAGAGCGTTACAATAAATTACGGATATTGTATTATTGTATTATGTGTGTGTGTGTGTATGTATACATTTTTAAAACGACTGCAGTTACAGCTAATATCCTACAGGGTGTAGCCGATCCGAAAACCGAACGTCTGACGCAGCACACCGACAGCGGCGCAGGCGCGAAACGCGTCTCCGAAACGGCCGAATCGCCAACGGCCGACTATATGACAGATTCAGAGATGGTCTACCGGGAGAGCGAAAAAAAAAAAAAAAAATGATCGAAAAAACTCGCTGTTCGTCCGAAAACGGTTTCATCGTTCGAATACGCCGCTCGGGCATCGCGTTCTTAAGTAGCCGAGTTAAAAACCAATACCGACGCGTTCGTGCGAACCGTTATCGCCGCGAGAAGAGCCTTCCTATACAACATTACTGCGCGACCTAAAAAAAAAACCCGTAATAAATTTACATTGAAATCGGCTGAAATGTAAGTGAAATGACGGCCGCACCCCTCGTCAACGGTCTCCGCCGAACGAACGGGCTACGTATGGACGTATCGCGTTGCTCGGAACGTAAATTGCATTGCTTTGCAAGTTGAAACACGAATGACAGAATTTTAAGAGCAGAACATGTCCGAAGGCCGTACGCAGTATTTTCGTAAAAAAAATTATTGGCACGCGGCAAAGTTTTACAGCCTTGTTCGTTTTTTTCGTTTTAAACAACCGAAACTGTTTCGTACGACGATTTCTTTCGAATTTTCTCATCATGCGTACGCAGTACTCGGAAACACTCTTCTCTTCGAACGTTGTCATTATTTATGTTCAAATATCAACCCGAACGTCGCGATTATTTACGTTCCAACGCGATTTCGCTGTACCGTCGCCCGTCGGTTTGACGGAGACTGCAGTACAGATACGGGCGCGGGGCGTCCTCCGCTCTTGATGGCTTGGAATAAAAACGCGTTAATTGTAAAGTTAAAAAAAAAATGCAAAATAAAACGAATATAATAATATCGTTTCGAATCCGTGTAACGTGTACGCTCATGATAAATAATTATAGCCGAGACGGCTCATACCGCAGTACGGGGGGCGGGGAAACGTAAAGCCATCAACGTCCTATATAATCTTTGGACCAATAGTAATTATATTATTAGCGTCCGCGCCGACGTCGTAAGTATATTATAAAATATCATGATTTTTTTCGTTGGCGACCGTCACTGACGTACATAAAATGTATAAAAAAAACGACAAGAATAATATTAGAAACTGTTTAATACATTGACGTTGTGTCGCGATGACCGCCGTTCGATACACATGTAAAACGAGCCGACAAAGAGCCGCCCGCTGCAGATGTACGAACGTCGAATGCACTTGGCCGACTGCACTTCTATGTATATACACACACACACACACACACACGTATACAGTATACACAATGTAGAAAGGCATACGGAAAGAACAGCGTTCAAAGTCGGCGGAATTACGGTGTCCCAAATGTCCGATTTGACATTTAGAGGAGATGCGAAAGCGGATAGGAGCTGCGCGGTGGTTGTCGATCGTTATCTATACGCGCGAGACGTTGCGTACAATAATATTATTATCAATTGTCTTTTGCACATCGTCCGCAACGTGTACACAGATATCGCGTACGCGAGAGGATAATATCCGAGGCAACGTCATCGTTATTTTAGAAAGCGATGGTCGGTCGCCAGAAATTCGTTTCCGAAAACGCCGTTCGCGTATAGTGTAAATCTAATTTCATGTTGGGCGCACGCGTTATATATGTTTACCGTCACAATATTATGTGTATACATAGTCAAATGTCATAAAAAAAGATCACTGTAACGAAACAATACTCGTTCGTTCCCATGGGGTTGAAACCGTTTTTTTTTTTTTTTTTTTTTATGAAAAAGTAAAATACTAGAAAAACATTTTCTCGTCGGTGATTATTATTAAACTTGTACGAATCGATAAAATCTGACATAAACTATAATATGTGTAAACCTACATAGACTAACAAGTTAACAAACATCTGGAACCGTTTATTAGGCGGTTGACATGAAAAATAAAAAATCATCAAGATAATTTTTAATATAAGAATAATGCGGGTCGTAAATTCGGTCAATTGAGTTTTTACAGAAATACAAATCTATTTTTAATTTAATTTAAAAAACAGAAAAAAAAAACTAAACTCGGCTGTAGCGCACGAGTGTAGACAGATTTAATCAAATCTAACCCACAGTACATTTAAGTTTCGAAATTAAATATTTAGTTCTTCGATTATAATATAATTACATTATAATTATAGCAGGTAATTATTATAGAAGACTGTGTTCGCTTTATTAACCGTTAAAATAATATACGAGAGCACTCGTTTCGTCCCGACGAACGAAACGACTCGGAATAGATGGGAAAGTACCGGTCCGATAAAAATTATGCATTTTTAATTTTAGTTTTTTAATTGCTTTTTATAGATTTCGAGCGAAACGAGAAAGAATGTATTGGGGTTTCACTGTAATGCGGTTTTTATTTTTGTGACCATCTTTTCTACCAGATCTCCTGATCCAATCAAAAACTTTATAGGATTTTCGATTTAGCTGTGCATCGACGAGATCGTTTTCTCAGGGGTTTTTTTTTACCAATGGGAAAACTAGCAATTTTTGAATTACTTTGTCAACAAGTGGGAGAAATACAACTAATGATATTTCCGCTCGGAATCGTTTTTCGTTACCAATGGCGTTTTCGTTGCGCGCAGTAACATTATAAATTTAATTATTACCCTCAGTGTTGAAACTTATGTGTAATTATCTTAAATCTTATCTAGATAAATATCGTCAATTTATATAAATAATTATATCAGATAAAAATGCCACTTATCTAAATTGATTTGTCCAGACAAACTGTACAGAACACTCGCGTACAAATATAACGCGCCCACAGACAGACGGAGAGACCGGTGCCGGGCGCCACCCGCGTTAACAACGCGACACACGACCGTATCGAGGCGGGATTTTTTTTTATCATATATATTTTTTTCGTTTTTTCATTTTTTTTTTCTACCACACATTATTATCGTCTTCGATTCAACGGCCGTCCGTCGCATCATTATATTGTCGTCGTCGGCCGCGGTAATATTATTATTGCTGCGGGTGCGTTCGTGCCGTTCGCGCGGTGTTATATTTTTTGAAAAAAAAAAAAATAATAATAATAATAATAATCGATATAATTTTCCAGCATACCTCAGCTATAATGTGTTGTACTTATATGCAATTAACTGATATTGGTCCACACAATAATTGTACCATACACTACGTTTAACAAAATCGTACCTGACATTTAAAACATTTATCGTAGTAATCCGTTTTTATAGTTCGGCAATTGTTCTTATTTGGCGGAAACGTGTTACGACCATTTATTATTATTACTATTATGTTCGTCGGACCGACTATGCCGGGGCGCGTATCGAGGTATCGGCGGACATGGCGTCGAATATTTCGTCGAAATAGACGAAAAAAAAAGTGCTACACTTGTGAAATGGAACAAGATTTCTGGTAAAAAAGTTATGTGCAAAAAAAAAAAAAAAAAAAAAAAAAAACCATCATTGTAAAACNATGGAACAAGATTTCTGGTAAAAAAGTTATGTGCAAAAAAAAAAAAAAAAAATAAAAAAAACCATCATTGTAAAACCGACACATTCCTCGCTCCGCTCGGAATCTAAAAGCCCATACGACAAGTCCGTCCCACACTCCCCAGCTGCATAGTTCGAATACCGGAGAATGACAGTTTTCAGAAAATTGAGAAGAAGCCAGTGACAATATTTCAATGTTGTCAAACGCGTAAAAACATTTTTTTTTTTTTTTAAATTGTCGTACGGTTTATTCACAACTGCCAACCGATCACTCCTAGAGTATCATAATACGGTACCATATGTTATTGTTTCGTATATTTTCGTACGTGTACCTAATTCCATTACGGCTGTACACAAATAAGTTACACCAATTAAAGGTACTCCCGCTCATAGTGCATTTCCTTGTTGCCTGCCCTACGTGGTTTTGCACAAGACCGATATGGCTACGATTTCTCAACGTTTTTTCCGACATCCGTACACTGCTCTACGAATACGATATTCCGAGCAGTTGTTATCGCGATAGTATAATAACAACAGAGTCTGTTATCGTCGCGGTACACTCGCACTCGCGCGCGTGGTGCGGCGTGTCCGTAACACGAGAACGTATTCGCGATCGAATGCGGAGCTCGCCGCGATCTTTCGAAACGTAATGATAATAAATAATAATAATAATATTATTATTGTCGCGATCCGACGACGAAGCCACTGATGAAATCGTGGCCGCGCGTGTACACACTGCAGCGGGTATCGGATTGCCGGGCGAATTCATAATAAATTTATACTATCGCGTGCGTCGTCGGCGAACGGATATCGAGACGAGAAAAAACGGGCGTGGGGAGATTAAGAAAAAAAAAACGAATTTAAAGAAATATTTTAATAATCCGACGGACCGCGCGTCTCGTATAAAATTGAAATTCCGCCCGTCCGTCCGGAACTTTGCGTGCGTCTAGACGACCGGGCGAAACAGACGAGGAGCGTCCGTAATTGGATATCCCGAGATTCGGCCCCCCTCCCCCTGTCGATACAGATCCGTTTTAGGTAGTTTTCGGAAACGAAAATCGAGTAATATGTTTTTTTCCTTTTTTGATTCACGGGGAAACGGCGATTATTGTTCGATTCGGACGCGCCGGGAATTTATCGGTTTTTTTTTTTTTGGTTTTTTTAAATAACCGATTAACCGTGGTATATACAGGGACGAGTCGGTCGGCGGGTAACCGCGAGATAGAGTCGCCTGCGCAAAATCTGTCCGCAGACACCGTTTCGAACCTATCGATGTACGTTCATAAAAATATATTGCACCGCTGCAGAAAACGATTTCTCTTCGCCGCCGCAGCCACGCGAGTATACCTCGTAAATAAAAAACCAGTTCGGGATCCTTTGTGTGACGGTTATAAAAAAAAAAAAACATCTACTGTGAGCAGCAATAAAGACGAAAAAAAAGAATAGTAACGATTTTCTCTTGATCGTGAATAGACAACGAACGTCGACGACGCTGAAAGCTACGTGCGCCGACAATACGTCGTCGTTTTTTAATTGTAATAATGGGCAGGTAGGTACATAGGAACACTACGGAGTGCGATAAAAAGAGTTTTTATTGCGTTAAAAACACGTCGAGTTTATAATAATACGGTCGACCAAAACCCGAGGTGAAGTGTGTTTGAACGATAATTATTGTAATAATGAGTAACGTTAAATATTATATGTGTATACAATAATAAAGATTAGGTTAAAAAAAAAAAAAAACAAAAACCGAACCCGAGAAAAATTACGTCGTTTGTATATTTTTTATGGTTTAAAAAAAAAAAAAAAAGTACTTATTCAAATTGTGTATGCAATATCATACGTAGTACGCGTGTGTCTCGATGTTGTACTAAATATACGAATTTGTAAACACGAACATATTTCACGGGCTCGCACGTTTAAGTTCCTCGCTACATTATCATTTCGATACAGCGAAATCGAAATCGATTAGCGCGGCGACCCTACGGACGAGACCGTTTTCTTCTAGGGTTAGTTGTAAATACAAACAACTCCCGTAGTTTCTCGAAATAATTAAAATTAAAATATTCTCGCTGAATACATTTGGATGTTCAAAATAAAATCACGACGATAAGACCGCGCGCGGAATCGGCAACACACGATTCGAACGGGAACGGCGCCCCCGCATCCTTTTTTCTATTTCTCGTCAGTGTGTGTACAGTGTTTATGCGTCCCCGAGTACTCTTTTGCAACGGCGTTCCGTCACGCGCCGCTCTAGCGATTTTCAAACAAATTCGCACTTAACGCCGCGACGCTCGTCGCCGGGCCCTTTGGCACGCGTGCGCCGTTATAATTGCGTTGTAAAATCCCAGGGTTTCCACGGCGCCGTACTGTAACGCGACCGTCGTAACGTCGGAAAGCTTTCCGCTGCAGGATAAAAAACGATAGGCCGCCGGTGACGTTCGTCTGCGGTTTCCAACGCACGATATTATAAAGAGCCCCGGGCGAAACGACGAGTGCGCCGGCCCCGACCGAACGACGGGAAATTGATTTCGGCCCCCTTTTCGACGGTTTACGGAAGTATATTTTTTCATATTAAAATATGCCCGCGCATAAAATACACGAACAAACTCGACATTTTATAATTTGTTTGACGAGGGGATGCCGGTCGGTACGCGCGCGTATTACGCACGTAAACGCGTATACATATACGTGCGCGTATACAATACAGAAGGGTCATCGTCGGTATTAGTTCCCGCAAGACCCTATCGCGTGTAACATATAGACGCGGTGCATTATACGCCACTGCGGGCAGTATTGTTTGGACGCTGAAAGAATAATAAACGGGGAAAAATAAAAATCAACCGAGTTTTCGTCGTCGTCGTCGTCGTCGTATACCATACACATTACAACGCGGGAAAAGAGAACGATATAACGGAAGGGGGAATGGGGGAAACTATATTATAGAGAGAGGGAAAAAATTGCATAGAAATATACACGTATATTATAATATCGTACGTTTTTTTTTTTTTTTCTATTATTTATAAACGCGACACTGCGCCACTGGACCGGTGAACCACCTCGCGGGCTCGCGTCGCCGGGCTCGGGTTTAAAAATAACCGTTTCCGCCGTATTATACACGATATTGAATATCGGCGGTTCGAGGGAAATATTGCGGGACCGCTGTAAATTAAAAATAATCATTTCCCCCGTGCCCCGCGCGTACCTGTGCGCGGGCGGCGCGCGTATTATTATTTTTCCTTGGCTAGGCGTATCGGCGAAACGTATCGACGGGCCGCCGCGTTAGGACCGATACGACGCGCGGCCCCGAGCGGTTTTAAATTTAGCGTTTCGAAGCGATCGCCCGCGGTAAACCGCGCACCGCGTTCCCGCGTCATTGTTACCGTTATCGTCGTTTGCGGTTTTCACCGCCGCGCCATTAAAACGCCGCGTGTTTATCGCTGCGCTTTACGGCCGCGATTACCGTCGGAAACGCGCACGGTCGTCCCCCGTCACCGTACCGGCGTTATCGCGACTCGTCGACTTGCGACTGACGGCGCTACGACGCGCTAAAAGACCCGCCGCGTGTGCGCGTTAAAAACACGCTTCGAAAAAAAAAAAATAAAAAAAACCCCGTCAAATTTCTTTTGGATTTCGAACTCTGCGACGCGCGCGCGCGGCGGATCGGTCCGGTGACGGTCCCCGCGCGACGGAGTACCCGGCGCGGAAAATAAAACCGCTAAAAATTCCTAGTCGCAGTGAGCGCAGCGCGGTTCTCGTGCACAACAGTCGGCGAACAACAGCGCGGGACTTTTCATCGTTCGGAGTGTACGCCGCCCGCGGGTCGTTTGAATAAAAATACGATTTTATTTTTAAACGGCAGCGGTACCATGTAATATTATAATAGTAATACAGGTATGTATGGGTACTGTTATTATTGAATAAACATCGTTGGAACGTTTCAATGGTTTTCGCCGTTTTCATTATAATACGCAGTTACAAATAGAAATAATATTACGAGTGTATTTTTGTTTATTGTTCGAACGTATTGAAAAAAAAAAAAAAAATAAATAAATAATAAAAACGCTCTGCGTTCTATTCAAAAATACTGCACAAACACACGCGCCAAAATAACATAATGCCGAACCAGACCGAATTTCACAACGTGATTCTTACTCGTATACTCGTATGCTAGCCTATTACGGTTGTGGCACGGTTTTTAAAATATTCTGGCGGGTTTTCGGACTGTTTACATAGGCATTTGAAACGGTTTTATGCGGAGGACGAAATTGTTTCGGCAAGGAAAGGTTTGGAAACGGTACGCGAAGTTCATCGCGAGATTTTCGGAAAAGAATTTAAAAAAAAAAAAATTCGAGCATTACAGATATCAATCGAATATTTTTATTTTCTATGTATCTATTTTGTGCTTTCTCGACTGCCCAACTTATTATGAGCACGTCGGAATCGTAGCCCATCCGGCCAATGATTTGACAAATGGATCTTTTTGGGAAATACAGGGCCCGGATTAACGGATTAGCTACCAGTAGGCTGGACTCTTCTAAACGATTGACGCCCTAGCTAGGCTGCAGCCTTTTCAGCCTATCGGTTAATCAGGCTCTGGGGAAATACTATAAATATCTGTTTTTGAACATTCCGGAAATCGATGTATCAATAATCGATACCTAATCTATAGTTACGGGACGACGGGGGCGCGATTCGAGTAGACTGTTCGGGTGCTCGAATCGCCTCGGAAATCAACCGCGGGCGATTCGGGCGAATAAAAGGTCACCTAGCTTAGATTCGGGAGGCGATTCGGATGCGCGCAACGTTATAATATCCCCGACACGACGAAACGCTCCGTGGTATCGAACGCGGAATAAAAGCGAGCGTTAAAAAACCAAAAAAAAAGCTATTGCTTACGGAAAATAAACGAAATATGTATACGTACGTACTGCAGTCGCTGCCATTGTCGAATACCGACGACGGTTTTATGCCGTCCGAAAGCCCGTACCCGGAGCGTGTGCCGAGATGTTTTAATTTTCGGTATAGGTATAGGCGACGCGGTTTTTTATGACCGTTTTTTTTTTTTTTTAGAATCGACGCGCGTTAACGAAACGATGTGCGCGTACACGCCCCAGCCTCGCCCAGTCCGTACAGGTATACGAAACAATAACGTCTTAATTTCGGAGTACAAAAAAAAAATTAGGAAAAAACTCGAAAAAAAAAAAAAAACCAGACCCGGCCGGCGGAAAAACAAAACGGTAAAAACACGCTATATTATTCATAACGGCCGGCGGCTTGTATACGAATTATCGAACGCGAATTGCCCGGGAACCCATCCGACCATTGAAATAATATTGTGTTATAACGACTGGCGGCTACAACTCGAAAAAGGTCGTCGTTTTCCTATTTCGAGAATTTTTCCGAAACGTTAAAATCGACGTATTTTTATATCCGAGCCGAAATCGGCGGTTTACGACCGGTTCGAGTCGATAATGCGCGTACGCTCGCGAAAACGAAATACGCTTTTGGATTTTATTCTTACGTAAACGCGTATTGAATATGAGAATATGAGAAAAAATACGGCCAGACCCTGACAATGATATTATAATCGTGTACAGTCGAATCGAAACCGCGGAACTGTATACGACACATAAAAAAACCTAAAACCTACGCTCAATTTCAGTAGAGTAAAGACAAATGTCATAAATGGCAAACTATTTGCTGAGGGCAATTCGAAATATATCGTAGGCAATAATATAATATTATATTATATACGTATGCACGAAACACTTCCCGATATGTTATCTAAAAATGTCGAAATATTCCAACGATTAGTCTCATCGTCAAAGTGAATATTACAGTACAATACCCGATCCCACGCCCTCGCATTCTCCCACCAACTTTTTGTCGTTTCTTGAAATACGCTTAAATAGCACGGAAAAAAGTGAAAAACAAAAAATATTTCGTATTCCATACGGGCTATCGAAAATACTGATAATATAATATGCATCGTCTCTCGTGCTGCAGTCGGTGGTATTGAAAAATATTCGAGAAATCGGCACTCGCTCTGTTCCTCTGCACACGGTTCGGGGCTGTATAGATAATATTTTAGATTCGGACCGTAGCGAGTTGAGTATTTTGGTTTAACAATGATGTTTATTTTGTTTTTCGCGAGCGATTTTTCTACCGGAAATATTACACTCCGGTGTATCGAGTGTAGCACGTTTTCTGAAAGGAAATTTTTTTCTACTTAGTACTTTAAAGAGGTCGTTTTTTCGATTTTCCTAGCGGTTTTCATATAATAATTGAGAAAATCCGGGAGAATGTGCGCACGCGTACAAATGAAACTCCGCTCCGAATCGTTTTTCGTTAGCAACGGTTCATCGTCACGTACAGTTACAAATTAAATTCCCTATATACTTTCCCTATACTTACCTTTCCCACCTCTCGCCGACAACGGTGGTCCATCGTGCGAAGTCTACACCATACCTCGTCGATCTGAATGTGGCAAGGACCGAGACGCGATTATTACCTGTTTAATGCGACGGTAAACAAAGCGGGGCAATGCTAATCGCTGGTTTTTCGGGTAAGCCTGCAGGGACCCCACGGATCTGAAGACCGTCAAGCCTATCGAAATTGAATTTTATCCCGAAAATTATTTATTATTGGCGGTGTGGAATATTGGAAAATACGCGGGACGCGATGGCGTATAAAGACGGACTTGATATTACAATAATTGTTTAACGGACCGCGGGAGAAGGGGGGCGGGATCTTTCCGGGGTCATTATCAGCGATAAACTATGTCCTACTGTACGATGTCGTAGAACTTACGGTAGAACAAAATTAAAACATTAAAATAAAAAAAAAAAAATAAAATAAACGACAGGACCGTAACACATCGTATATATTCTATACGAGATGTGCCATTAGCGCGCTGTCGTAACATATAGAGGTTCCATTGTTGTTGTAGTTTTTTTTTTTTTTTTTATGACTTAACCGTCCAAAGAGATGCGGCATAAGAAGACATTAATTTCGGGATATCATATACGTATATATATATATATATGAGAGTCAATGAGTCATGTAGTGCCGAAAGTAAACATATATTAAAATATTTGAAAAAAAAAAAAATTAAGCTAACGGAGCGCGATTGATATAGTAGGAGAGGGGAGAGGGAAAAATACGAGTGTAAATGATCGTAAACGTACGCCGTACACCTAACCTAAACTCGGTGTACACTGCAGCAGTACCTCCCACACCCACACTGCAGCGTTCACATGTGGGATACGATGTATGATAATCAATGTAAACGGTTTTTTTTTTTTTTCCATGAATTTATTCATGAATAATAATTAATTACGACGCGATGATAACGGTCAGAACATAAATCGATTATAATATTTAAACGAGCATATATAGTGAATAATAATATTTTTACGCGGCGTCATCGCGCGTATATTATAGGATTTTATACGGTGAGGCCGTCCTTATTTTTGAACTTTTGTTAGGTGCATTGTAAAAAAATCTTCTGGTAAATTTCGGGTAAGATAAGTCGATCCCTTCAAGTGCCACATCAAAAGGGTTAAACTTTGTAAAATGGGATTGTTTTTTTTGTTGGTTTTTTACGTTTATATTTTTCAATTTTCAACATATACAAAATTTATTTAACTATTTACACTTAATTATTGTTAAAACGATTTCATACAAAATAATTCTCTATAACATTTCAGTGAAACTTAACGGTTGTACGTAAAAACACCGTTCAAGAGTCGGTAGATTTGTAACATTAAAACTCAAAATGTATGTACAGTTTCAAATCTACCGACTTATAAATCGGTTTTTTTTACATATTATAACGGTAAGTTTCATTGTAACGTTAAGGGGAGCTATAATGTGGGAAATCTATTTTACAACGACAGTTCTTTGATGAATTATTTAAAATTCCAAAATTCCAAAAAAATTGACATAAAAACCACGCTTTGTTTTTTACAAACTTTAACCCCTTTGAGACGCGCGAATGGGTATTGATTAATCGTACCCGAAATGTACAAACATTATTTTTACAACGTATACCAAACAGATTTCTGAGCCCGCGAGTTGGAATATTTGACAATTATTCTCAACACCTATGATAGCCACGAGGACCGTCCCGATATTATACCGGGTGTGTGCGCGCAGGATCTAACGATTTCCCGTGTATACGCGTAACGCTAGAGTAAAAACGCTACGGTTAACCACATACACCCTGTATATATATATAGTGTATGTTAATCGATATTCCAACGATGTAGGCGCGCGCGATAAAACTTCTCGAACCAAATCGAAAATGTTATCACAATTCCACCGGCGAATAACATCGCCGGGGGAGACGGGGGAATGAGGGATGGAAGTGACGTACGTGTGCAAAGTGTTCGTTTTTAATTTTCGGAGACGCGGCTCGGGGGAGGGGTGAGGGGGCGAGGGGGAACAAATACGGTACACGCGCATAACAATAGTAATAATAATAATAATAATAATAATAATAATAATAATAATAATAATAATAATCATGACTCGTAATATACGTGCGTCCTCCTCCCCGAAAACGTTCGTTCGGCCGAAACCCTTCTAAATCGGACAGCTGCCGTCATGCGAAAAATCTCTCCCCGCGACGCGTGTTTCGTTATTAAAAAAAAAAAAAAAAAAAAATCGTATTTCGGTTATTAATAATATACGCGTATTCCCCCCTCCCCATCCCGTGCGTTGTTGGCATCACGAAAACGCTGTTCAAATGTGCACCGGACGGACACGAACAATACAGTCGTGTCGTTTATTTGGATATAGTTTTCGACAAATTCGGACGCGTTCGATGAGCAGGCGGGGTACGCTTTAGAGCGCGCCACAAACGTCCGGGACGATTGGGTGGGATTTTCCTACCGAGAAAAAAAAAATATAGAAATTTACACCGAGTTCGGAACGATTAAGAGTGCCGATATTCCGAATTCAGTGCGAAGAATAATGTGTACGCGTGACGAGATCTTTTTACGCTTTTTTTTTTTTTTTCAATTCGATTTCAGTAGGTCTTTTAACTTTTATCGAATTTTCCGAAATTACGAACTCAAATCTCTTGGTACTACCGTATCGCTTCAGATATACACCGGTCGGATGAAAAAAAAAAAAAAAAAAACAAAATCATCGGACTAAACTGCTACGCGGCGTATACGCGTTAAAAAGGATCAAAGCTAATAGGGAATTCCCGTCGCGTTTCGAATCTCCCTCAGGAGGACGGAATCACACGCCGGCGGCGTTCTCCGTCTTTAGCGGGCGACAAAGCGAAAACGTTTTCCGCACACGCTTCCGACAGTATGGTCGGCAGGGACTGGAAACAAAAAAAGGATTTTCATCGAATTAAACGAACGACGACATTTACACTACATAGACGTAATGTTACCGACGAGGGATTTTATTATTATTTTTTTTTTTTGCGTTTTTAAATCTCCACTAGACGATTTTCTACGCGTTAAGATAATAGGCGGTTTTTTACCGAGTACCTACGACGAATACACCGTATAGATGAAATACTGATATTAAAAAAAAAATGTACATAAAATCCCTTGGTGCAAACGTGTTTAACGGGTAGTACATTTCGTCGTTTTTAATCCGGCGAAAAGAGTTTAATGTCGGTTCGAGTCGAATATAAGAGCCGTCGGAAGTATTTAAAACGGTAACGCCGCCGTTGTTTTTCGTCACCTTTATTTTCGGTAGCGTACCTACCGCCCGCTTTTGATTTTCGATATAATTTCGATAAAAAAATACGCCGTCCGAAAAAAAAGGCGTAAGCCGTTACCTTTCTAAATGATTTTTCAGGATCCCTCCCGGAAAAACGTCGAAATGTCGGATTTTAAAAAGGAAAATTATCGTTCGCTTTGCCGTTTTCTAAATACATTTCCCCCATCACCTATCCGGAAAAATAAACGATGTTCAACTCTTTTTTTTTTTTTAGGTAATATATTATCGGGAAACACGTTTGTCTCCTCAAAAATGTTGTCGTTAAAACCGTCAGATTTCCATCCAAAGGTCGCAATTTCAATAAAAACGTATTTCGCCGTCCTATGCGGTTTTTTTTGACGATTTTTCGGGAAATCAATCCGCTATGGAAAATTAATCGGATCGACGCGCGACTTTGGTATTTGTAACGTTTTTGATGCCTTTTTTTTCTGATATTTCGGACGACTAAAGTATGGAAAAGGGGCGGAAATTCGGAGTTTTTGAACGCGTTCGCGACGAGAAGTGGAAAAGCAAAAAAAACAATTCCAACCGAATAATAAAACGTTCGTTTTTTTCTCGACCGTATTCAAAACGAAAATCCGTATAAGTGAACGGAATTGTGATTTTTTTTTTTTTTGGACATTTTTGAACGGAACACGTTTGTTCTTTTCGGAAATATTTTTTTTCCCTAAGGGAGAACCCCGCTCGTGTAAAAACACGTACTCGTCTAACACAATACGGATTTTTTCTACTCGAATTTCTCGATTTTTCACCGATTGCATTTTTCGGGCGATTTTTTCACCATTTCAACCTCTCACACCAATTATAATCTATTTCGGGGTGGATTTTTTTTTTTATCGCTGTTTTCGATCGCGTATATTACGAATCGAATTGAAAAAATGTAAACAAAAAAAAAAAAAAAATACTTATCGTTTCTCGCGTTAGACATTTCAATATTTTCGGTATCGTTTATTATTATTTTTTTTTTTTCAACGTTTTAAATACATCATTGTCTAGTTTATACGATCCGTGGGTATTCGTAAAAGCTAAATAGTTTTTTTTTTTCCCGTAACGACGAATCGAATTCGTTAACTACATATTTATTATAATATGTTTTATTCGATAAAAACGTGTTCAACACACCGACGACGTCTGCGACACGTTTTTAATAATTTTTTTTATATTTTTTTTTTTTTTTTTTTCATTATTGTCATCCGCGCGTATAGCACGCGGTTACCGTTAATTTTCCGTATACGTGACATATACTACACAACTACGTTCTAATATACGGGCGCGGTTCCTAATTCATCCCTTCTGTTCGACGAACACTAATAATATTGTAAAAAAATATCGCGTCGTATAATTATGGAAAAAAAAAAAAACGGTAAAAAAAAAAAATCCATTGTGTAACGTTAAGCAGATAGGTACGATGTACGATATTGTAACCAAAGTTTTTTTTTTCTTGTAACACATCAGCTGTGTCGGCGGTTTTTGTATTTTTTCCGAATAGTCAAAAAACGCAGACTTTTAAAAACCGGAAAATTTCGGAAATTAATAAAAAAAAAAAAGACATGGCGGCGCCGACGATCGAGAGACGTCGAAAATCGTATGATTTTTCGGGTTAGTGGAGAGTTTGAGTGTTTTTTTTTTTTTTACCGAATCGGTTTTTCGCTGTCGCGGATACCTTATTTTCGTACGAATTTCCGAAATGTACGCTTTTGATTTCGAACCTCGTTTGCGGAATATCGGGGAAGGACGAGAAAAAAAGTCAGTCTCGAAACGAGAATTTTCCGATAAAACACACATAGACTTCTTTTGAATTTTGAAAATACGATATTTTTTGGGGGATCAGGGGTTACAAATTTGACGAAAGACGCGCGGCGAAATCTCGTGAGTCGAAATTTCCGCTTTTTGGTCCAAAGAATTTCTAAGTCCGCCGCGGTTATTAATTTTTTTTTTTAATTAACTCGCACGGGGTTTTCGCAGGTCGAAAGTCAACTCTCCAGCCGAACGGTACACAATTACCATGGGGGGAGGGGTAGGCGGGAGAACATAAAAAAAAATAAAAAACATATAAGCGCATGATGTCCGCGCGCTCGGACGCAAAATCGCGTGAAAAAACTTGGCTCGACGTCTATTTGGGTTAAAACGACGGAATACACGCCGACGACGACGACGTAACAAACTGTGTTGGCGAAGTGTTACGAAAATCGCAATTGTAAAAATATCAATTTTAAATCGCGCTCACAACTGTACGGATTTTTTTTTTCTTTTTTTTTTTTTTTTTTTTTTTTTTTTTATATTATTTGTAACGAAAATCGCAGATTACCGAAAAAAAAATAAAATAACGCATACGTGTCGAACGAAATCATAATACGGCCGCGAAATGACCTTGCACAGAAAATTCTAACTTTTTTTTTGTTTTTCGACTCGTAGGCAAATATATGTTTTATTTTATTTTTTTTTCGCGTTTCCGATAATCTCCTACATTTTTTCTTAACATAACAACTTAATAATATAATTATAAAAACGCAGCGAAAATGAATTTTACTTACCGGATCGCCGACTGAACCATCCCTCGTGATCGGTCTCCTAGCGGTCGCCGGTGACGGGTGTGTTTGGGCAATAGGTACGCGTTTCGTTCGTGGGGTTTCGTGGGGGAAAGGGGGCGAAAACCAAACGGAAAAAAAAATTAAAACTCGAATTGTATAGTAATTGTACGGCAAATACATTTTGGAACGCGGAAAAAAAAACAAACACAAATAAAATAATAAAAGTGAAAAAAAAAAAAACCGTAAAATAATAATAAAAATAAATAATAGTTCGCGCGAATAAATAATAAAAATTAACAGTTACGGTAAAACTGATGGAAAATACGGCGATTCGTTATAATTGTTTGCCTCTATTGGGTGTTTTTCGTTAAAGAATTGCGGAAAGCCGGACAACAAAATCGTGGAAAATGTCGAAAAATATGACTGCTGTCGAAAGTAATGATGTTCGAAAAAAATAAAATAATGATGATGATGATAATAATCTAAGAGAACTCTCGGAGGGGATAGGGCGCGCGAACGGTTAGTCGTTGAGAGCAGCGGACCAACGAATGACGACCGCCGGGCGTCGTACGACAGCGTCTGGTCGCGGTACCGTTCCGGTCGACTGTAGCGCGCGGTGCGATACCTGTGCGCACGCGCGCGCCGCCAGTCGACGGCGGACGGGACGCGCCGGGTCACGGCGACGGAGCGCTCCGAGCGGTACGGAGACGCCTCGTCGTCGTCACCGGCGGACCAGCGCCGGTCGCACGGCCCGTCGACGTCGCGCCGCGAGCCCGAGCCGAATGAACGTCGGCCCAGGGGCGGCGGCGGCCGGTCGGGTCCTACGCGCGATCCCCGTCGCCGGTCGGCCGTCGTCGGCCGCGGTCGGCTCGTCCGCCGCCGCGCGCCGGGCGCACATCAATACGCACCCGCCGCCGCGGCCACGTGCGACCACACCCTTCGCGCCCGCAACCCTTTTTTTCCCTTCCTTTCCGACCCCGCCGCGTTACATCACCCGGCCGCCACCGCCGCCGCCGCTCCTTCTTTACCCCCCTCCATCCCCCACGCCCAGCAACCCACCCGCCACCCACCAACCCGTCACACCGAGCTCCGCACGCAACTACCGCGCGGTCGAAAGGGTGGGTCGTATATTTTTATTAAGATTCGCAGGGCGCGCAACAGACTCCCCCCGCGACCAGCGCCGCGGCACTACCGCCGCCGCCGCTGCCGTCGTCGTCACCGCGAGACTTCCGCAAATATTATTATGCACGACCGCCGCCACTGCCACCGCCGCCGTCGCCTATGAAATATTGTAATATTGCAAGTACAAAAATCATGACAATTTACGTTACATAAATTACGGTTTAACTTACCGAATTCGGGCACGACAATAATCCTGAAATTTAGCGCGCGAGGAACGATATTGCCGGAGACCGAACACGAATTTTAGTTTCCGAATGTGTAGCGAGGAATGATGCGCGCGTGCGTTCATTTGTCGTTTCCGCGAATAAATTCTCTACCTGAAATTTGGTTCCGATCTTCGAATTCGTGGGCGGTTTCCGGGAAAAAAATGTTATAAAAACCTGAAATTTGCACCGGTACTCTTCATATTGGCACTCTTCAGACGTGGTACTATTTTTTTATTTTTTTTTGTTTGTTTTTTACGTTTTGTGTTCTAATTCATTTCGTTTGTGTACGGACAGTGCCTGATTAATTGATTTGCCACTAATAGGCAGGAGGTTGAAGGGTAAAAAGCAAAAACAAATTTCAGCAAGTTCTAATCTTCGTAACGGGAACAGTAATAATATTACTTCCGTTATAAGTTTCAAAACGCTGTGTCTATGTGTATTTTTTTTCGTACAACGCTGTTTGGTACAGTAAACACGGTTAAAAAGTTTGATGCGATCACTTCGTAGAGATAGATAGGCAATTGAACGCCGCAGATAATGGCACATAGGTATTTATTATGTAATAGAAGTAAAGTATAACTTTTCGAATTTTTCAGTTCGACGACCTGAAAATCGTCGGAAAAAAAGCAATGTAAACGTATAGTAACGTCTGTTAAATCAAGTACTATTGTACACTGCCCTCCTAAGCAAAAACTCCGTAAATCCAAAAAAAAATTAAAAATGAGTTATGTTCATCAAAAAAAACGTAAAATTCGGACGTTTTAGATCAATATGCCGTATGTCTGAAATATTATTCAATGAAACGACTATTAGCAATATGGGTTTTGACGAATTTCCGTAAATGGTCGAGAAATTAATTTTTACCAGGTAAAAACGCCGTATATATTAATGAAGATGCGGCATTTATGCGTAATAGGTATATTATAAAAATAATAATTTTTAATAAAAATGCATTAATTATAAGGAAAATCGGGTAAGAAAAAAAAAAATTCCCGGACGATACAGTAGAAAATAATTCAAATAAAATAAATGAACATCTTTGCACGTGGGTGGCCACTGTTGTAGGTGAGAAATTGGGAAGATAGAGGGGAAATTGAATGTATACGAAAAAACGATTTTGAGCGGAGTTCGATTATACACGTTTTAAAAGGCTGTAACATCTATGATGTGAAAACAATAAATTTCGTACACTGTTCCGTTTTTCTCCATTTATTACGAAAGACCCTTAAAATTATCAAAAAAATACCACCCTTCCGAAATACCACCACAGACAAATTTCTTCTCAGAAAAAGTGCTACATTCGAAAATCGGAGAAAGATTTCTGGTAGAAAAGTCGATCACAGAAAAAAAATACGTTGTAAAACTAATACATTCCTGGCTTTGCTAAGAATCTAAAATTATAATAATAATTCAGTTTTTCTTATTTTTTTTTTTTTTTTTTTTTTTTTTATAAAAGCGTTTAATTATATCACCAAAAAAAATATTTTTCACGGTTTTAACAATTTATCTATAATCTTAAAAAATAAATTGAATATAAATAACGACATAGCAAAATAACTGAATTTATAATTTAATTTAAGGACCTCATCAAAAATTTAACCCCGGGCTCCGAAATTCTTAAAAGTAGGGCTCGGGTTTCTATTATATGTGTATAATAAATATTGGATCATTATAAACACGCCCGGAGTAAGACATTTAGAGGCCCGGGGCTAAACTTTTCTACGCGGTTCTCAAAAGGAATATAATACGAAAATTATTATGAAAAATGCAAGGGAAATCAAAAAATTACATTCTCTACATCAACTAAACATCATTAATTGCTCCCGAAAAATGTGCAACGAATCGGACCAATGTTTCTAGTTGATCGTTTATTAGCAAACAGTAAAATAAAAAAATAAAAAAAAAAAACAAAATTTTTAACAATTATTCCTCAGTACGGTCATATGTTTTTACAAAAGAAAAATAATAAATTATTTAGAGATAATAAAATGCCAATTCATAAGTTATAAGTATTTTTTAAATAAATAAATATATTTTCGTAAAAACTTTTTATAGTTGTTTCCGCTACTCCTGTAGCAGAATTTATTATCGTATAACGAAACATTAAAAGTAATGAAATATTAAAATAAAAAATTAGCGCATATAGATAAACGATACGCATTGATTAAATCTAAGGCCCTCGAAGTCTTGTAGTCCAGGGGGTATAGCCCCTCTGACCTCCCCCCCCCTTTTCAATATATTATAATATTAAAATATTATTTCCCATCTTGTGTTCAACCATTTGAACGTCGGTCAAGTGTAATGATCGGTACTTTATTTTCGTATTGAACGTGTTTTTCTGGGAGAAACGAAGAAATTGGCAACATTGAAAGAGTCTTGGTGTATGTCATAATTTTGTTCATTACTAGTTTTAATATGCAATTTTTTTTTTTTTTTTTACAAATAATTAATACCTTAAAATTAAAATGAATTCCGACTCCTGACATATTCTAAAATATGTATACGAAAAAAAAAAATAAAAAAAATATGCGTTCATGTGCGAATTCACGTGTTGAACGAACCGTCAACATGTTTTACTCTCGTACAACCGTTTAACATACCTACTCAGTTGTAACAATATAATATTGTGTAAAAATCTAAAAATCTACTCTATAATATAATTATAAACAACACACCCGTTGTTCGATATTCGACGTTTACGTCCGCAAACGAAATTTCCAGAAAATACCCCGTTAACGATGTTAAAATTATTAAAAGAGTAGCTATGCCCTATATAGAACGGGGGAAAAAAAAAGTTTAAAACACGAAAATCACGAAAACGAAGTAAAATACAAATTGTAAAATGTATTAATAGTTACTTCAAACTTTACGCGTAACATAAATATGCAAGGACGAAGTAATACAATGGCCTGCAGTGTATAGAGCGTTAAACGGAACGCCTTGAATAAATTATGTTATACGCAAACAATACTTATAAATTTAAAAAATAATATACACATATTTTTGAAAAAAAACTCACCGATTAACGCGAATGGTTTGTACGGATTTTTATTGTTATTATAATTTTTTTAATAAAATAAATTTAACAATGTTAAAGAATACAGGGAGTTTTAAGAGTTAAGTTAAGTTAATAATTGCTGCAGGGGTCGATTAATTTTAAAATATTATTCAGTCATTAAACCGTTGAATAATTTATCGCAATAATTGAAATGCTTTGTTTTTATTTTATTTTTTTAACAACGAAGGTATTTCAACCGATTATACAATATTCTCATTTGCATACATACGGTAAGTTATAAATCATAATTAATTGCCGAATGCGTTTTATGAATGATATGATGCGATTCCGAATCGGGTGTCATCAGAGAACAGTAGGTACCGTAACCAGACAAAAATTTCACGGGCGAGCACCGATAATTTGTATTGTAACTTACTGTTTTTTACGATAACAAAATAAACCGAAATAACTGTTAAGTAAAAGACTTTCGGGGCGGGGAGCCTCCCCGGAATCGCAGCTTTCCTGCTGCTCGGCAGTACACCAGGGAGCTCGAAGATGTATGACTATGAGCTATTTAATACGATAATATTTATTTTCAAATAATCCTACTAACGGATTTTTTCTCCCTGTAAAATCTATGTCGATAACATAAATGGGCAAGGAGACGTATTGTTATTGTACCAAAACTCCGGAATAACATAATAAATTAAAACGTTAATTCGGGTTTACAGCCATAGACCAGATATCTGCTATACGGTTTTACCGAAGGCTTACAAATGCAGACGGTTTATTCAACTGCAGCTGCGCTGTCGCACACGTATGTAGCTTAAATATCTAATTATAATATTACATTATACACATAAGAACAATTGAAATTTGAAAAACATGTGTGAAAATATTGGTTCAATTCATCGTTATCTACCAGTGTTTAGGGGGGAAAAAAAAACCATCATATTTTTATTAACCTTGTGTAATATAGTCACAATGCGTCTAATGTACGATTTTTTCAACAAATATGACTTTTCTACTATCTAATTATTCAAATAATTCCTTATATAATATTCTTATGAATTATATTTATTCAGTTTTTTCACGTTTACGCAATGATCGGGCACATTAATGTTGTATCGTTAAAGTTATTGTGCAGTAAAACACTCTAATATTTTAATTGAGAAATGCTAAATTTGAAATTAATAAATACATTACGTTGCGTACTTCTATGCATCGCTCCTCTGTATCCCGATTTCCCAACGTCTCGCCTGAAACAGTGGTCGTCCGCCCATCATGCGAAGTATGTCCGTAATTTTATTGATAACGTTAATAGCAGAAGTATGAAACATTTTTTATTTTCTTTTATCGAAATGTATATTGAGTATGATGGCGGCTTATTGGGCTCGAATAGTATATACTTGTTGATTTTACATTTCCGTTGTTTCGTTCCACGTCTCTGAGAAAGTTTACACTATGAATATAAATCCAATTCGTTTGTTTGTTTTGTAAAAGTAAATACTTACCTACAGTGAATTATTATATTTTGAGCACAAATATTTTAGTTTCACGCATTAGCAGCTAGCGTATTATATGCCTACAGTTGAAATAATATTATAAATATTTAATGTTAGACGTTGAATTTGTGTGAAAACTAAACGAACAGCGATTACCAATTTAGGTATTAAATAACGTTGAAATACGCAAACAAGTTCATTCTGGAAAGGCTAAAAATAATATATTCGTGTTATATTATTATATTATGGATCAGTAATTGCAGAAATGGGACATGTCCGTAAAACCCAAAAGAGCTAGGTGTAAATATTAATTACTCACTTTATTATCCACCTTTTTTTAAAAAATAAATCGTGTCGATATTTATTTAGTTACTATTATAGCATTGCAAGTGAGTGGGCTGTTTAAATTAATTAATAAATATGATATTGTTCGTTATCTCAAAATAACATGTTTTTTTAAACATGTATAAACTTTTTGTCAGTGCTATTTGGGGGTCGAGCACCTTCGTTCTTAAACGTTTAACTTGAACCGATTTGTAACTCTTTTTTGGTCTTCCTCTCCTCACATTACCACCCCTATGTTTATTTTTTTTACGACTCTTACTTGATTGTGATTTAACTCTCCACGTGACATGCCCAAACTATCTCGGTCTATGTTCTTTCATTTTTCTTACTATCAAAGCCATGCCTAAGCTAGATTTTATGAACTCATTCTTTATTCTATCTTCTCTCGTCACTTCATCTATCCACCTAAGCATTTTCATCCCCGTTACATTCATTATATGTTCTATGTTTCGTCTAACATTCCAAACCGCACAACATATTCAGTATCACCTCACTTACTTTTAAGTCTCATTGGAATTCTCTTGTCACATAAAACACCTGACGTTTTTTTCTGCGTCGTCCAACCACAATTAATCTTTTATTTCGCATCCTTTTTCAAGACACCGTTATTTTGTAAAAGAAAACCCAGACACTCAAATCTCCCTACTTCATATATTATGTTACCGCACTCTATGTAATAAACTCTGCTATAATTCTACATATCCGTAGTTCTTTTCCTTCATCCGCTACTCTGCATTTCTCAATCCTATTGCTAACTTCTCCTTTAATAGGGGATTTTCTCTTATTAAAGCTTTATTATCTGCAAATATCACGCACCATTGTATTTTCTCTTATCTGTTGTTCCCGCGCACATCCGAAATGGGTCAATCCGCTCAAGTGTTGTTTAGAACTCGTCGTTGTCACTCTTCTGTCGACTCGACAGAATTTTACACCGGCTGTGTTTTAATCGAAAAAAAAAAAAAAACTCGATCCATTCATTAATAATTATTATTAAAACCAAATTAATTCCGAAGTCATACATTCAACATTTTCACTGCTTTTATTGCCATAACATATTATATTTAGTCCATATTGTTATTATAATATAATATCAAACATTTAGGTAGACTACACATAGAAAATTACCACCCTGCGTTTTTTCTGTCGTTGATTTTAGGTTTAACCTCACGGAGTGTTTAATTTATTATTAAAATGTACACTCGTAGGGCCATAATAAAATAATCTAACACGTCTACAGGGTTCGATGATAATGTAATTTAATTTTGTACCGAAATAGGTAAGAGAAATATTATTACTATATTTTTTACTACTATTATAAATTGCTCGATGATAAAAATATTGTACCGGGTAACTACATTACTTAAAAATTTGAATACTAAAGAAAAAAAAAAACTAAAACCGACATGGTTGTAAAGTAATTTTTATCATCCAAATTTTTAATTAGCAATTATAATTTAATTATGCGACCAAACCTCCGCACTAAGGAAAGTAGTTTAACGTGATTTATTTTTAAGTTATAGTTTTTGTATAGCAAGACCAGATGAAGAGAAACAGTTTCCAGCTCTTCGGATAGAAAGTTAAATATACTCAATAATTATGATAACTATTCCAAAAAATTACTATTAATTTCATTTTTCTTAACAAAGGTAAACTAAACTCGATCACGTGAAATTATGATAATATTGAGTTGTAAAACAATTTATTAATTATCGTTATATTATTATTAATATATAATTATTATTAACTATAATTAATTATCTATTAGACGTGGAGATATGCCGACAATATCCATACAGTTTTTACTCGTGATAGACACAACTAACAATAGTTACTTGGAAACTATTCGATGATTGATAGCATTCAAACTATTCAATAGATTGTAAACTTTTCGAAAAGTGTTCAACTAATTTAACTATTAGGTTATGAAAAAAACTGCCCGAACGGTTTTTATTCGAATAGTTAATATTTCAATAGGTAGTTTATATTCGTTTACACGATTAAAAACAATCGAATAGTTTTTATTGTTTATAGTGATTTTTCGAAATATTCAATGTAGTTTTTTCGAATTGAAAAGTATTCGGTCATGGAAAATAACAAACGTATGAAATATTCTATAATTAATCTAAATACCGAACAATACCGATAGTATAAACTATTCGGAATTGCCCATCATACGAATTGTTACATATTGAACCATACGAATATTATTCTTAAGTATAAATCGAAATAAACTATTATAATAATATTAATAATATTGTTATTTCTGCTTCATATATTCAGCGGTGTCAAACGTTATCCCCAAATATGACGGTCGTCATAGCGAATGAAACGGGTACAGGTGGTACAGGGTGTATAGGGTGTAGTAAAAAAATGTTGTTTTTTTTTATGAATAATTTAATGTAAAATGGCATATATTAGAGTACCAAAATGTATATTTCATATTTTCATGTACAATCCGATTTAAAAGAGCGAATATTCATAAATCAATACTAGACTGCTAGAGAGTTAGTTGGGTTTTTATAATTGCTATAGTGAATTTTTCGAAAGTGCAACGCCACTGCTCATTTTTTTTTTTTTTTTTTGTTTTTTTGTTTAATACATTAAGATTTTAGTAAATTCAACTACTATAACTTTTAAAAAACAATAAATAATATACGTATTAAACGTATTAGGAATTGGGAAAAATCGTGAAAAAGATAATCACTATTATTTTCCGTCAGTATTTCTAACATTGCAATAAAATAACAATAATATTATGATTTCGGAAGTATTCTCATTGCAGTGATGTTTATATCCTAGACCAAGAAGTTTTAAACCGAAGGTGGAATTCGAATACCAATTTGCAAATAATGGTTTGAACAAAACTTTATGATACTTACTTACTCGATTTATAATCTAGTAATTTTTTAAATATTTTCAGATTCTGAGCGAACGTTGATTTTACATTTAAATTTTTTGTCCCATCTGTAAACAACTGTTTTTTTTTATGCTGTAATTCGGTTTAAAAAAAAAATCGTAGACACCTATAATAATAAATTGTATTATTATATTGTTCGGATACTATCAAAAATCCAAATTGAACTGTTATCATCAAAACTTCATTTATTTAATATTGAGATAAGAGATTTAAAAAAAAAAAACAAAATAAAACAACAGTTGAAAAAAAAAATGCATTACCCACATACACATGTCAAAGACCCGGTCGTAATAAAACTGGCACAAATACTTTCAAGGTAAAAAAATAGTGTTTTATACATAATCATTACTTATCCACCTTCTTACCTATGTATATTATTATCGTAAAACGTCTATAATTAAATTAATCGTACCGTTTCGCCGTGTTTAATACAAAAATGTAATTTCGGACCTCGTATACAACAATATACTATAATACGATTTCAAGTGAATTAAACATTTCCTCCATGCAGTATATTATTTGTCTACGGCTGGAGACGGTAGGACAAGTCCGGATACGCGTCATTCCCCCGGGAGTTGTTATACAATATCCAAGTCCTCGTGACTTTACAATCATTTATTTCACTTGTCACCTAACTCCGTCCGTTAAACTCCAATTAATGTTCACGTAGTATTACATGTTTTATTGTTCACGGCATCGCTAAATTTCCCTATATTTCACTACGTCAGGTACCTTCTGAACTTCCCATCTACGGCGATAGCGCGGAGTTAATCTGATTTGTGCGAGGCCCAGGAATTATCTATACTCACTGCTATTATCAACACTATTATTGAGAAATCAATAATAAATCGTTAAAAAACAGTTGCAACTTCAAAGTCCATGTTTTATCGCTGTATAGCCTTACTTCTCCGGCTATCCACAAACCACGATTGATCAGCCAGTTTTGATCGAGACACAGACTTCAAAAACATACGTTTTCACCGCGTTAAGAACTTTAAAACTATTAAACAATGGGAACTAATTATTTTTACAGGCGACAGAATATTATGACCTTTACCCGAATAAATATATTACACACTACAGTTAAATTTTAGATTTTAGACAGCGTGAGGAAAATATACATATTGTTGTGATTATTTCTTTTTATACACCAAATAATTTTGTTTTTTTTATTTCGGTAGCTAAGGTTTAGGTAATTGATCGGACGTACATAGTTTGTGCACATTTACTAAAATCGCAACTTATTTACGCACATTTGTATAACTCGTTTGCGTACACATTTTCCTTCCCACTTACACAGACTTAGGACTATAAGTGAATATTTTAACTTCATAAAAACGTTAAAAACGTGCTTTTGGCGCTCTATGTGTTTAAAAATATTTATAATTGATAATATTACGGTGAAAAAAGACATATTTCGCACCATGGGTGGGCCACTGTTGTAGGTGAGAACTTAGGATGGTAGGATAGATTATTTTCACATCATAAAACTTCATATTTTATCGTATAATAATAATTTATTATCGGGCCGTAGACGTAGATATTTTATTGGGTATATCATTATTATTATATTTTACTATTAAAAAATAAATTGAGTCGGTGTTATTATACGACTAAAAATATATACAGGGTGATTTTTTTTATTCGTCATTCGATTATATACGAAAATTTCGAGTAACATTGATTACGGCTTTTTCTGGCATTACAAAATTCTTTAATTATTAAATTTACAATGTTTAAAAAATTTGACTCTTATTTCGTGTATACACGCAAAAATTACATAATATCAACTGTTAATTTTTTAATAGAACCTCCCCTCACATATAGAACGTTTTGATACACAAAACACTAATATTAAACTATTGCAGTCTAAATTTTTGAAAATGTATTTTAGTGTTTATGAAACAAGAACATGACGCAGACGAAAAATAGAAAAAAATATACATCACACACATCATGTATAAACTGTAATACATTATGTTACTCGCTTCGATCAAAATTTAAAAAAATCGCTCTGTATATATTAGGTAGACACTGAATACACAGTGTGAATTCGTAATTTAGTAAATTTTTAAAGCGTTTTTAAAGTATTATTCCCGTGACGAGACGTTCGTTAAACACCATCAATAAATCTTATACGGCAATTCGGATGATTATATTTTATTGCAGATTCGCGCGAGTATGTTTCATTTTTATAATGACGCGTTCATTTCTTATTTTATTTACAATACTGAAACGCCGTACAAATGCAAATACACGTTTTTTTAATCGAGTAATAGGTATTGATATTTATATACGAGTTATTTGAAGGTATTCTGAAACCGACATTTTATGTCCCGTAGCAATATTTTGGCTAATTATTTTAAAAAAGTGAATTATAATAATTTAAAACATAGTAATAATTCCCCAAATTTATCTCCGAGATATATACTGAATGCGCGCAGGTTTAAAATAAAAACGCAGTCAAATTTATGATATTATTTTAGATTCGGGATGTAGCGAGGAATGTATTTCTTTATTAATTACAATGATTATTTATTTTCGTTATTATTTCTTGCTCCAACGTATCAAGTGTAGCGATTTTTCTAAAAGAAAATGTTATCCACTTGATACTTTAAAAAGGTTTTTTTTTTTTTTTTTTTTGATATTCCATGTGGTTTCAATAAATATCGAGAAAAACTGGGAAAAAAACGACGAAAACGGGAAGATTTACGAAAATAATAAATAAATAATACTTTTATTGTTTTTAATTTTATGTTGTTGTTGCGATTCAGTTAAAAGTATTCGTAGACTTGAAATTGGGATAGAAAACTCGCTTGAAAGTTTAACAGAATGTTCATTGTGAGTCGTATGTGTACGTCGTATTTTTTCCGTGGTCTCTAAAATTTTCTATCTAAACAATGTACGGAAATCGCGTTTAACTCGAATATTTCGTGGATAATATTATCAAAGTCCCGATTATATTTGAATCAGAAATGCGCGGGTTATTCCCACGTGTATGCACATTTACTGTTAAAAAATAAAGTTGTTAACTGCCACTGCTACAGTTCTGCGCCACTGGTTTACCATCATTAGACAATACGGCCCACTGGTTTACCACCATTTCGGTACTGCGTTACGTTTCAACGGGACGCGTTTACGGTTTTAAGATAACATTTTGTCCGCGTTGTCGTCCATTAAAACGTCCGAAAATGAAGTTCGTTGTAATGACCGTGTCAACGTCATGACGTACGTTTTGACTAGTTAAATCCATTGATTTACGTTGGTTCGTGTACAGATCGATTGCAGATCGAATAAGGTGTTCCGTTCGACGTTGAAACACGTTGCCGTATTCGAATATGATAACACCATTCGAATATCGTGTGTTATCACGGTTCCCTTTTGTGTTGGTCGGGGAAATTTCCACGTCGACGCGAACGAACTGCCGCCCGGCACCGGCCGGCATGTTCCTAAACACGACCGATATAATATTGTGATATATTATACGGCCGGGGCGCCTTTATGTGCAAAGTTTATTAATTTCGTCGACTGCGCGCGTATACCCGGGTACACTCTCGAAAATTAAATAAATTGGATTCACATTCGCACAAAGAACCGCGCGCGTGTACAAACGCCCGTTACAAAATAATACCGCAGCAGTTTAAAATAAACGCTTTGTTTCGGCAGATAGACAGGTACGATATTATTTTCGCTTCGTTAGCCTGGCGCGGGCGAAATTTCGGAAGTCGCGAAAGCGTACGGCGGTATCGAGGGGTTCGTTTGAAAAGTTTAAGTTGGCGCGCGCGCGTATTGCGGCGAAAACCCGTCGATGGGAGACAGATAAAACGAAAACATATTTTATCCTCGAACAATACAGTATTATGAACACCGAACAGATATTATTATTATTATTGTTGTTGTTATGGGAGGTATTGCGCGAACGGAACGATGAAATAAATCGTTCTTAAAATATTTGGCCGAAAATTCTCTTAAAAGTTTTGTTTGTCGGCCGTTCGCGTTCAATGGCGTCATTCGGAGGGATCGGTGAGAGAGAGGTGGGGGAGGAAAGTAACTTGGACGTTTGTCCCGGTGTACTTTTTAACCATTTGTTTTAAAGTCCGACGGGTACGAGAAATGCCGAAGCATCGAAAATAAAACCTTTTGCCCGTATACTTTCACTGCAAACGAGTAAACCCGGGAATTACGTGCTGAAATTTTCGATTCGTCCGTTTTCACGAGTTTTAACGACGAGGATGGTCGACTTTTAAAATAAAATATACAATTTTAACTCCGCGGAAACATCACGTAGCCGCCTGTTTAATTGAAACTACGATAATCTGAAATACCTACCCGTCAAATGATCAGGACAATATCAGGGGCGGATTGGAATTGAACGAGTCACCGTGATTCAGATCGAGAACGGACCCATCTGTATATAGTTTGCATACAAAAAAAGTATATTAAAAAAAAAAACAAAAAAAATAATTTTACGTTCTCTATGATTTTAAAAACTATTCGAAGAAATTTTTTTATACATTTTGACAAATTGTTCCTGTATAGATGAGTAGAACGGCGTTTATATTTATTTTCCTATAAGGCCCGGATATTATAGGTATTGCGATGCCAATCGGCAGTGTTATTTAAATAGAGTAAAGTAAGTAATCTATACGTGAAATTTATGGATATAAATGAATTTATTGTTTTACGAGTGATTTGTAATTTTTGGGAAGCAAATAAATTACCTCCTATTGTACACTAGGATTGCTGTTATTTTTCGAAATTCGATTTTTTTAATTCTCGCCCATTCATTCGATTCCACCTTGTATAAAAATGAAATTCTGAAAGTTTTATAACAATTGGTCAAGTTTAATTCCACATACATTGTACCTTCCACATACATTGTATTCATTATTCGGTTTTATTTGGCTTTGAAATGTATTTGATATTTGTTTGCCTAAAATATAACAAATTAAAATTTTAAACGCGTTAAATAACATCGTTAGAATGTAAACAACGATTTCACAGCTATAGTTCAATAGGTATTAAACCAATATAGGTATATTTTATAATAATTTCAATAATACCCTTTTTTTTTCATTCAATTAGCTATAGGTATATGAATTTTGAAATATTATCACGGAGACGTAATTCGCCGTAATTGCACCTACACACCACTACTTACATAAGTCCACCTACTAAATTATATAAGTTATACAGTTATAGCGGACTGTGAATTTGAATTATTCCAAACGATGTTACGATTGCGATGGACGATTTGTAATGTTTAGCCGGGAACGAAATTTCCGAAAGAAACCCGGAATTTTTTTTTACGTTTTTTTACAATTTACATTGGTGTCGGTTGATACGGGACATTATTTTTTCGTTTATTCCAGTTTCGAGAACTGCTTTCGGCCCGGAAACCCGTTATTATTGCACGGTAATTCATTTTGCTATTCAACCGCGCGCACTGAAGTCGGTATAATTTCGCTCGCTTCGCGTTTAGACCGCTATAGTCATCCCGGCGCCCCCTCCCCCACAAATCCCCGATTTTAACCGATCGTCTGTGGTACACGCGCGAGCGCACGCGTCTCTTGTACCGTTCCGAACGTGTCGCGACAATAATATTCGTACGCCGCCCGTTACCCGCGCGCGTTGTGTGTATAAACTTTTTTTTCTTCTTTTTTTTTTATTATGATAAATAACCACTCTCCTCGTCGGACGGGCCCGCCCCGCGGCGCGTTTCGCTGTTGACGTCGCGACAGTTTCGCGCGGCATCCGTCGAAACGAAACGCGGGCCGGGCGCGGAGCGCGTAACCGCCGAACCGCCGGCGCCGACGAACGGACGGGATTTTCGCACAATGACATTACGCGGGTACCGCGACCCGCGGATAAAACGGACGTACGCGCGCGTACACGTGCGCTGTACGGTTTTACTGCGGGTTTTCCGCGCGCCGCGGCCGGACACAATGGCGAAACCGACCGGCGCGCGTGTGGACTCGTGTAACAGCCGCCGCGGAACTTTCGGCGCGAACGCAATTCCATGCCGGACGACCGACACACGTCCGAAACGTCCTCGACAGTTTTTTTTTTTTTTTTTTTTTTTTTGTTCTAAACGTATGCTGCATCGCGATGGTACCGCGCACCCGTTGTGCTGCGAGTGCGATCGACAATACTCCGTGACGTATTCGCGATCGGTTTACCGCGGTCGTCAACAATATCGCACGCCTCCCCGCGGCCGCGGGTATTGATTTTCTGTCGGCGTTTAGAAAAAAAAAAAAAAAAAAAAATATTTTTTTTTATAAAATTCGTGTTCGGCAATAACATTATTTAACATGTCGGTCCGTCATACACGGCTTTTCACACAACGTTATTGCACAAAGCAATTATTTTGAAACGGCGTAAAGCCCACAGGCCGCAATAACGTTTACCGTCGGTATTGTTTTTTTTTTTCGGTTTTTATAATATTGTATATTATCTTCATTTTTCAACGTTGGTTTTCATTTAGATCGTTTGAAAACGATAAGACGATAATAATGTTATTCTGTTGCAGGATTCAATTGTTCGTCGTACGCTAGCTGCACACGTTAATTCCAATTATACGGCGTTCGATTTAAATTTCTGTTTTAGTTTCTGACCGTAGCCGGGATTGTATACTATAAGACGTGTGTATGTGTTTTTAAATATATTATTATTATTATTATTATTTTTTTTTTTTTGCCAACAACACTTTTCTTCCCCGAAAATTTTGCTCCGATCGTCGAGTGTAGCATATTCTTTAAAAGAAAACTTTGTACCGTCGTCGGTATGTTGGTAATACAAATTTTGTGATTTTCCTCGAAGTTTTCGTAACATTCGTGATTGTGTTGTTTTTTTTATATCCAATCAAAACTGTTTAAACGCAATAAAACTAAACTGCATGTTGAAGGCATAATCATACATCGTTAAATGTTAGTGGATACCGAATTATTTAGGCGTTTCGAACATTGGGTAATTGGGTATCGGGATTCGAATGGGCATTTTCATCAACCATAAAAAAAAATACAATATCTCTATCAGGGCTATATTATTACGTACGACGTTTCAGTAGACGATAATGTTTTCATTTCGTCTAACGTTTAATTCTCGTCATTATTCCGGTTTGCTTTTTAGTTTTTTACGCCCAGAAATTACGTTATTATTATTATTAATTATTATTTTGTATTTCAATCGCGAACGAGTAATTAGAACTGCGAATTTGCAGGGGATTCAACTTTTTCCTTTTTAATTATCGCAAGATTGTTTGTAGCTTTCCGAACACAACGTTATAATTACGTACCTAACGAATAAACTCAGTTTTGAAGCGTAATTTTATTTCGCTCTTTTTAACGTTTTCCGATTTGTTACTTTTTATCCTCCCCTCATTTATGTTATATTTTCCTTATTTAACGCATTTTATGATATTTTTTGTTTAATAATTTCTGTAATTTTTTTCACGTTCGTATAATTAATAACTTTACAGATAATGAGTGATTGCATTTACTCATGCTTTATTAGTAAATTGTCTTCCTTTAAGATATTTATCTAATAAAATTAGACAATAATAATGTATATGTTAGTTGCTTTATTACATCAAACCGTATTTAATTATTTCAGGGATTTTCGGAAATTTCAAATACTCTTATTCGGATTATTAAGCGAATTTCCAGTTATTTGAAAGGGGTGGGGGATTTCAATTAATTATGTATATATTTTTTCCAAAGGCATTTACGTTAAATTCACAGCTCTTTGGTAGTAGGATGATAACTTTGACAAACTGGTATCATAGGTCCTTCCAAGAACGTAACCGAAAACAATTTAATTCGATGGGTCGAAGGTCCAACATTTGTTTAGTTTACTATACACTATCATTTTTATACGTTTATCGTCCCCACTCCATTTTTTTTTTCACTCTTCAAATCCTCTTATTCGAATCGAGGTTATATAATCAAGAGCTGGGACTTCGATACAGTATAATGTATTGTTTTCCTGAACTCGCTGCCCGAAAAATTCAATTTTCAACAAAGAGAACAAGAAATTGTGTTTTTCATTTGAAATTCTGAGTGAAGCGAAGAATGTATTGGTTTTACTACGATGATGTTTGTTATTTTATTTATTTATTTATGAACAATTTTCCCACAGAAATTTTGTTCCGATTTTCAAGTGTAGTAGTTTTTCTGAAAGGAAATATGACTGGGGTGGTAGTTTAATGATGTAAATATTTGATTTTCCAATGGGTTTTCATAATAAATAGAAAAAACCGGGAAAATTTACTAAATAATGTATTATTTTCAAATCGTAAATATTACGGCCTCCTAAAACACATATAACCGAACTCCGCTCAGATTGGTTTTTTGTTAGCACAAATGATTCGCTGTGTGTAGATTTTTATTATTAAATCGCCCTTATTTATATCCCATGTAACTTTCCAACTTCTCACCTGCAACAGCGGTCAACCCATCGTGCGAAGTATGAACGTGATATTTTTCGATTTAAAAGTCATTATCGTTTCGTTTCGTTCAGAACGTTTTAGGGGTTTTTTTTTTTTAGGGCACTACGGCCGTAGTTATAGCTTACGAAGCACAAATCAGGGTGTAACACGCCCGGGCGGTTTCCCCTGCACGCGGCCGCAATAACGCGTTAACGGTCCGAGCGGAAACACACCGGCGACAACGATTTTATTTTAATACTTTCACGGACTTGCGAGGTCCGCAAAGCGCTGGCGACAACGGTAATGAGTAAAATAATAATAATAATTGTTATCTCCGTATATAAACGACATCCGTCGCAGCAGTCTCCGTCTTTGGGGACCGGGAGAACAGCGGCGCCGGCGCCTCGGTTTTTTATTTTATACGATTTATCGCATTCGGCAAAAATAATATTATTGTTATTTATTACGACAAGACGTTCGGCCGCGGCAGCGTTTAACCGAACGTTCGACCCGTTCGAGGGCCCGATATTAAAGGCAAATATATTAAAACTCCCGATAAATTGCGTCGCGCTACGTACACACTATATGCGCACGTTGCCTAGGTAAACGGCACTGCAGTATATTCGATATTTAGCGCGACGACGAATGTATTGGTTCTGCTGTTGTGTGTTTTTTTTGCTCGGTCTTCTGTGCAAACAACTTTTCCGCCGAAAGTCTTGCTCTTGTTATCGAATGTAGCTACGTCTTTTGAAGACGTCATCTATAGTCGGCGCGACGAGGATTTTCGATTTTCTCCGGCGTTTTCTTAATAAACGAGAAAAACCGGGATGAACGCAGTAGGAGAAACGGGAAAGTTTACGAAAATAAACTTCAATACTGATAAATACTGCTCGCAAGTTATAGGAGCTAAAAAAGGCGAAGTATACAAGAAAAAATTTTTAAGCATGTATAAAAAAAAATGTTAAATATCCAAAAACACTATTCACGAACACATATTGTCATTATTAATATGCGCAAAAGAGATGAAAATTAAATGCAAATCGCTTGATTGTCATTATATTATTAATAGACTGAGACGATAAAAAACAACAATAAATAACTATAACAAATAACATTATATTTTATGTTCAATATTGTTTAAAATAGGTACATCGGTTTAGAAAGAAAATAAATCAATGTTTTTAGCAAATATTTTAGCAAACATGCATGATATGCCTATACTTATGCGAAAATCGATGGATTATGCACTTTTTCTCTAGAATTAATGCAAAATACGTATTTTATCGATTTTTCAAATTTGATGAGAAAACTCTGGAGAAAATCGAAAAATGATCTGCTTGTATAATGTACTTTCTCACGCCGATTTCCTTTCAGAAAAAGTGCTACATGTAGAAATCCGTGCAAGTCGTCGGGTAGAAAGGTCTTAGGAAAAGGTCTAGAAAATCTTTGTAAAACCATAAGCTTCTTCGCTCCACTCAGGATCTAAAACACGGAACTCCTAGGACTTCCGAATTTTACTAATAAATTATTAACTCATAATATAACAGACTAACAAAATACTAAATAACGTGTTTGTCTGGACCGTTACATCAGTTCGTTCGCTAGTGTTCTCGTTCGTATTGTAATAATTTAAACGTACATTTATAGCAACGTTATTATGAAATTCGCGCGACGACGACGATGGGCAAAAAAAACCGAGAACGTTGACGATGTAAAACCGACTTTTTGTCGTTGTCGCAGCCGTAGTTGTCGCGTAGCCCCTCCTTGAGAAAAACGAATTATAAACGCCTAACCCAGTCACTGTAAAACAATCGATCTGGCTGCTAAATTATGATAACGAAATACAATACATTATGTTATGTTTTATTAGATCGTCGTCACGGTGTTAAACTGCACAAGCTCGGGCAAAAAATAAACTAGTGTATACACCGTGTAGGTTAAGGCGGGCGATAAAATTAAATTAAAACACTGATTTTTCATTATTATTATTACTATTACTAAGCGCGTCACGTTGTTTTATTAATATATTCTGGACTCGTATAGTTTATCATAAAAAAACGTCGTAAAATGATAAATAAACGAATACTATAATAACACTGCAATATACTATACTATACATACTATGCCTACCCCCCCCCCAAAAAAAAAAAAAAAAAAAAAAAAAAAAACGGGAAATTTGAGCTTGAAAAAGGCAGGGGGAATCGGTGGTTACAAGTCAAAATCCTTAAAAGATACATCCTCGATACAAACGCCATGCGTTTTCGAAATTTCATCTGCCCGGCTTCATTTGGGCCAATAAAAGTGTACACGATTAACGGGCATAAGACAAATAAACTAATAATACATTGTAGTTTCTATTTTCTATTCGACAAAACCGTACGATAAACCACCTTGTATTAAATTTCCGAGCATTATTACGGGGCCAAACGATCTGTATTCACATGTAAAAACGAAAAACCATCGGTAATTATGTTAAAAACGAATCTGTTTCGGGCAAAACGAGATAGGAACTATAATAATCGTCACGTTTTCACCGTCGCGCAAATGAAAACGGCCGTAGACTGAAACCACACAACAGCGTCAGCAAAGAAGCCAACGCATTAGAAACCACCGCTATAAAATAATCGTCCGTTCGCGATCTTGTGCAGTCGCTTTGAATTAAACTTATTCACGCATTATTCAGTCGACTGCTGTACGTATCCCCGAGATGACAACACTTTTAATTGCCTCTTAATTACATAATATTCAAATCGACCGTCTGTTACTGTCGACTGCCTGTGAATTTGTCTAAACCGCAATTTATGTTCCACGTCATCGCCTATACAACGGACACTATACAGAATTCTGACCAGCCCTTTCCTTTCCTTGTCCTTGAACGGATTCAATACTGCGCAACAGACCTATACACGCTACCGCTTCATTGCAGAAATGCCGGGAATTATTGCGTATCCCGACCAGTCCTTTTCAGCTCCTTGTTTTGATAACTTGCTACCATATTAGGCCCGCACACAGACTCCGATTTCAGGACGACTCTGAGCAAATTAATTTTGTTATACATGGATAATTATGTCTCTTCAGATTTGTTATAATAATATAATTATGATTCGCGTGGTTTTATTATAATATTATCATTAAAGGTAATAATACACTTTTAATACCGCTGTTCAAAAAAGTCTGTGTGGAGTGTGCCGTAAAACCCAAGCGATTTATCTCTGATATACAGACTAAAACACAAAGATCTGACACCTTATGTTCTGTTCAATATTTTTAAGTTTTTTTAGATTCTGAGTGAAGAGAAGAAGCGCTCATAGTTTTACAAAGACGTTTATTTTTATTTTTATCTGTGTGTGTAACTTTTCTATCAGAAGACTTGCTAGGATTTCTACGGGTAGCACTTTTTCTGAAAATAAACCGTTGTAGGGAGGTAGTTTTAGGATGTCAATTTTTCGTTTTTTTTAAGAGTATTCCCAATGAATTTGAAAACCCGAGATAAAACATGGGAAAACCGGGAAAATCGGTAGAACATTAAACAAATATTATTAAAGAAAATATATAAAGTCTATTTAATTATTTTACTATAAAATGACATATATATTGTTGACAAACATGACTAATCTATCAACTGAACTCCGCTCAGAATCGTTTTTTCGTAAGCAATGTTTTGTTGTTGCTTACAGGTGTACATTAAATTATTTATCACAGTGGCTGCATCCGTCCTCATTATCCTATGACGTATTTTTTCTCATGGGAATTTTATTATTGTGTGCGAATTATGATAATTTAAATTATTTTCATTACTGCTAATAAAGAATATCGCTCCATCCATTAATTTTTCGTTTTCACGTTCTCTATTCGTGTCTATATTCAAAGGAGGGAGGGGAGAATCGCTATTAGAAAATACGATTTTATGGGTTCAAATTTGAAAATAGCGATTTTATAATATAAATGCTTAAACGACGATTGAAAACGACAGCAATATCATTCAAATAAAAATCATCCGAGAAAATCGACGGACACGATAAAATTATCGCGCCGTACAATAATACACCCGATGATATTATATAATACAAACTGACATTGCGATTATGTAAACGATCACGACGTGGGAGATAAAACGATTCTAAACGCATGACGCTAATGGTCACTCGCGGTGACATAATTATATTGTAATTGCAGCGGCCGGTCGGCCGTCCGAATCGATGCATTCAGATAATAAATTGTTTTTTTTTCTTTTCCATTTCATTTCATCTTTTTACCGGCAGCGTTTTTCTCACGGCAAAAGAGATCTGGAAAAATGACCTAACCCACCCCGGACCCTGTACACCGCCGTCAAACGCCCGTCGCTCTAAAAACTTTAGAAACATTTGTCTAACGCGTCTTTTTTTCCCCAGTCGTTTTTTTCGCACCATTAGTTAAATTAAAAAAAAAAAAAAATAAACAAGTTAAAAATTCCAAATGGAAATCATTGTTACTGTTTTTATATTCCGAGTGGATCGAGGAACGTATTGGTTTTACAATGATGTTTATTTTTTTTTCCTGGTAGAAAATACCAGCGATTTCCGATTTACAATGATAGCACTTTTCCTGAAAGGAAATCTGACCGGGGAAGTACTTTAAGAAAATCATTATTTGATTTTCCCAAGGTTTCCATCATTAAATGCGGAAAAACGTAAAGATAGATACAACGTCATTAAACAAAATGTATAACGCACGTGTATTTCTTTCGACACGAATTGTCATACGACATAATCGCACAGTATATAGACGTCGAGAAAGCGACACTATATTAACCGGACTCCGCTGCGAATCGTTTTTCGTTAGCGATAGTTTAACCGTCGCGCACAGATACCGCATTGAATTCCCCCTGTACGTTACCAGCACTTCACACACAACAGCGGCCCAGCCGCGTGCGGAGTTTATTTTGTCCATCCAAACGAGTTTGTATTACGCTTTCCGCGTTTGACCGGTTCGCACACGCAACGGCAACGGGATAAACGGTTGCGGGCACTCGTGTGCCCGGCCGTACACTTCGGCCGCAATAATCGTATTAAAATCACCGTGCTTTTTTCACCGGGAACCGAGTTCGCCGATCAATTCCGACGAGTTTGTTACACGCAGTCTGTGTGTACAGGTTCGATCGGATAAGTCGCCCGTACGTTTTTTTCAAATCTCTCGGGGCTGTTGTTACGAATGCGGCCGTAGATTCGATTGTACACGCACGGCGGCGGACGCGCCGTATTCGGAGTTAGTACTCTTGTTAGCGGTGAGTTTCGGTCGCCGGTCGTCCGTTCGTGCGCGCACATTTCCGAATCGGACCGGAGCGGTGTGCGTTTTAGTGCGAGCGTTGTTACAGTGTGTGTTACCGTACGCTTCAAAGAAATTATAAGAATAACGAGACGGCGCGTCTCGTCCGGCCGCCGTTAACGAACCCCGGAGAAATCGTCACAAAGAATATTATTTTTCCGTTCCGTTATTGCCGCGGCTTAACAATTGCGATCGAATCGTTAATAATTTTATTTTTTTTCAACGCGGGTACCGATTCGCCGTTTATTTTATTTTATTTTTTTTTTCAGCATAAATCTCCGAGCGCCCTCAATGTTTAACGCGCAGCGCGGACGTTGCCGTTTTTCACGGATCCAACGAATACGGGTACCCACGCACATACGCGCTATGATTTGTTTATACCATGACGATATCAAATCGGTATTCGAATATTATGCATAATATCCGGACCGATGCCGCGTATCAGTCGGTTACCGAAACGCGCGCGTTTACAAACGGCCATCGTTAATATAACTTCCGGTCCGGATGCGCATAATAACATTGCATTACGCTATTAGCCGTCGGGCGTACGACGATATTAATATCGGATCCGTTCGGAAACTTTAGAAATAAGTAAAACACGGTCTTACGTAGCCCGAGGATTGACACTCCTGTTTATGCGGAAATAATACGCTAATTAGTAGCTGGGAATTTGCAAAAAAAAACAATTTCGCGTTTCGTTATAATTAAACAAAAATATTATGTTTCAATCGAAAAACGATTTTTAGGGCTTTTACTCGTCGGGAATTGAATATACTCGGAAAATTCGAAAGAGGGCATCGTTTTTTTTGATTTTTTTTTTAAGTGGTTTGTTTTAAACAATTTCCCGGGAAAGGCGCTGGAAAAATGAATAAGTTTACAGCATTAACGGTTTCATTGTTTTCAGATTAAGTTTTTTCTTGTTTTTTTTTTTTTTCGTAATTTGATTAAAAATAATCGCAGACTTGAAATTTGTACTTTTAGAAAATAATTTTATTAGCTTTTTATACCAGAAGTTGCATAATTTTTTAATATCATGTCGATTTTAGAGTTATTTATAGGTTTTTTTCCGTTTTTGAGTCTTTTTCATTTTTGTTTGGATAAAATCAGCCGAATAAAAATTCTTGATATTTTAATACGAGGTCCGTTATAAGTTGTGCATATCGGTGAAAAAAAATTCAGATATCCTTTTAGAAAATGTGCTGTGTGCTATCATTGTAAATCAAAGCTAAGTTACTGGCAGAAAAGTTGTCCACTCGTACAATTGTAAAACCAATACATTCTTCGTTCCATTCCGCATCTAAAATAAAATTCATTAAAAATAAAGAAAGTTACGTTTGTTCGTCGAAAAGTTTTACGAACCAGTAATTAATTATTAGTCGGAATCGCATTTTTTTTGGTTTTTTTTTTTTTTGTTTTTAATCGTAATAATTCGATGCATTCAATTTATTTCGCATAATATTTCACAACGCAGCTATCCATAAAATTAATAAATGTGCATTTTATATTAAACTTACACCGGAGTAGATTGTAACGAAACCGATTAAGTAACGGATTCCGTATTTTATCATAACCGAAGTGAATGATATTATGCGATTACAGAGTTTTAAATTTAAACGACAACATAATATTTCGAGTGGTATTAAGTTATTAATTTAATATGATTATTGCAGCGCATCGCGGGGAAATATGATTTTCCCGGTTTGTGTAGGTACACGGAGTTTATAAAACGAAATAAGTACCTACCTAATCCGAATCCCCAATCCATCTAAATTAATTGAATTCACGCGATATTTCAAACGGGTGATCAATATTTCAGGCTGTTATTGTACGTAACGCGGTAAACGTACACGGAAATTATTATCAAAAAAACGAATATCATTTTATATTAATTTGATATTATACCGTTATAAATATGGCGTTTTGAAAAAAAATAAAAAAAAAAAATGCATATTTTATTAGTGCGACGGAGATGTAAAGGCGTAATATTTAATAACCAAAAAAAAATAAAAAAAGCCGATACCGACGATGTGTCGGTTCGCCTATGTCACTGTTGTATAGGTGGAAAGTCGGTTACGTAGGATACATCATAATTGAGTTGTGCAATTTACACCTGTGCGCAACGATAAATTATTGCTGACGGAACACGATCCTGAACAACGTTCGCGTTTGAACAATATGTTTTGTAATGCGCCGTGATTTCGACGATTGTCGTCAAAATTTGAACTTGAAAATAGGCTTAGAAAAAATAAACGTCTCCGTTACGCTAATCATCGATGATGTAACGACGTCGAGACTAGCGGCCTAAAAGAGGTCCGTGCGTCTGTAAAACAGCGTACGAATGCGTGCGTCGCGTCCTCTTGAACACATTTTCGACTCTCTCGAAATACGTACGGGCCACGTGCACAGTGTCCGATACGTCCTCTCGCTTTGTTCTTAAACATTAATGTAATAATAATTAATTGCATACACTTAATGCTACGTGTGTTGAACTACGGGTACGGACTGGGAGTATAAAAAAACGTCACCGGGATTTAGATCTGGAACTGACGCATCCGTATATCGTTTGTATTAATAAAAAAATTCCTTGTTTTGTTTACATTATCCAGATTACTGAAAATTATAATATTGTTACGTATAACTTATACGGCATTTTTCCTGTAGACGAGCGAGACGGCGATTTAGCCGGTATGTTTGACGCAGCCCGCGTATGCGGCCGATGTAAATCGGTAATATTACATTGGTAAAGCAATTGTAAGTGTACAATCGGTAAGTGATCAGTAAAAATTACTTTACCATTTTACGAGCAATTTTTTTTTTTTAGTCGTTTTATCCAGATGACCAATATAATTGTTACTGATCGCTGATAATTCTTGGCATGCATATAAATTATCATGTATAGGTACATTATTTGGTGTTGTCTAGCTTTGAAAAAATTGTCTTAAATATTTGTCTGGGCACCTAAAAGATTACGGTTCACAATGCATTTTATACAATTATAAGAAAAAAACAAAGTTTACACGGTTATAGTTTGCATTCCGGGTATACTCAGCAATATAGGTATTTTACGATAATTGCAAATATTATTTGTTCTCATCCAATTCGGTATAGATAAATTAATTTCACGATATTATTACCGCGGGGAAGCCAATGTAAAAATAAATTACCGGTCGGGTTAGGTTTTTTGCTGTTTCTTTGCAAAACGGTTTTTCGTTTCGCTCGCTACCCCTTCGGAATAATGAACGTGGGGTATTTCTTGGGAAATTTAAATCAATCAGTCATAATTAGTTTTTGCCGGCATTCCGACGGCACAGAACTACTTCGACGCAAGCCGACAAGACGGACGGCCAATTTTTATTTCGTTAAACACGATGAAACACGATTCGCCGTCCGCGTGCCCGGTGTTTGGCACGCGTTTGTCGAGCCCGTCCGAGTAAAAATTGAAATTGCCGTGTTACGCGACACATCGGGCGCGGGTCCTCGATACACGGTACGCTGAATAGTCGTAACGGTAACGGCGTGCGTGCGTGATCGACCAAAATCGTGCGTTTATAGCGCGGCCGATTTATGCGACGACGAGAAACGCGAAACGACGGCCACCGAGTCCGGAGTGTGTGCGAACATAGGCTACCGGGTACGTTTTTAGCGTGCGGCGACGCGAAGACGGGCCGGTGCGGCAGAGGGGACGGCGGTCATAACAATACCGTAACGTTGATCAGATACCCGTACGGAATATAAACTAGGCCGCCGCGATAATAAAATAAGACGGAGTAGAGGCGTCGGCACCTACAGGCGTTACAATAATTTATTACCGCACGGGAGGACGTGATTCGAGGACGCAGAGGGCCCCGCGGCCCCGCGCGAGATACGCGTAAACAGACGTCGGCCGCGGATTGCGTTTCGGGACGGGCGCTGCGCAACGGGTACGCGTTGCCAGAAAGAACGACAAGTCAGTATTAAAGACATCCGTAACACGAAAAGGTGCGGTATGTTTGGGTATTTAGGGGTCGGCTGTGGCGAAGGATGGGAATATGATTTCGAGGGGGGCGGGCGGCGGGCGTCCCGGGACGGTGTGTGAAATATGACCGTATGGAGTGGTATGGAAAGCGGTCCGTGAGGGTATTGCCGCCCGCGATAAAGAGGGATCCCAATTAGGCGGAATGGATAAAATATTGTACGGCGCGATTGCCGGGCGCTGCCCACGCTTTTCGCTGAGGATTTCGGCCGAGGGCGACGTTATGTTTATAACGTATTATGCAGAATAATAAAACACGTGTGCGCTGTGTTACGGTGCGAAGGGAACCCACAAGATGGATTAGTCCGGATGCCCGGTGTACACGCACGCACACACAGACGAGATTGAAATTCGAAATAAGTACGGCACGTGCAATTTACACGTGAATTGCAGTGACGTCGCGAAGTAAGTACATTCGGATCACGCGATTCGCGAAAAACCGGGCGGCCGGGCCCGGCGTGTGGCCCGGGCGTGCTCGGAAGTGTAACGGAAACTATTACGTTTTTACGGAACACTAGTCGTTAAAAATATATTTAAGACCGCGAAAATTCGATAAGTTTCGTGCGCCCCGAGGAAAACTGGGTTTTCATCCCGGGTCCGTAGATTTCGGGGGTACACTCGGCAGAGGCGGACGAGCGGTAAATTAAATCGGCGATTCGCGGTGAAAATATGTACTTCACCCCGTCAACGTGTACACATTCGCGTGCGATTTCCGGAGACCGGAAACCGATATTGAATCGGGTACACTATACAATATCATAGCTAACGTTTTGTAATGTCGTTACAATACGAGAAAAAACCGATAAGACGGGGGAAAGTGGCATCCCCGTTATCGAACAAATTATTTATTTACCAAGGTTTCATACAGTACAAGTTACAGTACTGTCAATGTTTAATGTCCAGATAAACGTGTAGACGTTTTTAAAAGTGCGCTCTTACTTTGGTAATATTGTCAAAAATCGTTGAATTCCGTATGCACGTTATGTCTTTTGCGTTGAATTATATAGTACAATCAGAACGGAAATCACTATTTTACCATTCGAGTTGTCCGTGATAAATCAATTAATGCGATGTGAAAAATCACACATTTCGAAAAGGAAAAAATAAATTAAAAATGTACAGTCTACTAGGCTTGCCTCCTTATTTCGAATATAATAATAATAGTACCGTGACCCGACCGTAAATAGATTCTGGATCCGTCATAATGGGCTGGACGAGTTAATAAATAATGTTAACTCGGTCATGCGAAGGGACAAAGAATTCAATGACTGCGACAAAGGGGCGAATTTAGAGCGGCGTCCAGAGAAAGAGAGAGAAAAAAAGAAAAACGTGGATAGACGGAATACAGAGAGCTTTTTAGATTCTGTGTGTAGTGGGGAAACTATATTAGTTTTACTATGATGCGAACGTGTCTTTTTCCCGGAAAACTTTTTTGGTTAGTAAAAATATTATGATTTGTTCATGTCATAACTTAAAAGGTGCAGAATTTCTGCTCTTTGGTACTTTATTTGATATATTTATCAAATATATATATATATATATTATTGAAATTTATTTTACATATATTTTATCGACATTTACAATGGTTCCCCTAGGTCCATTTATTGATTTTTTTTCTTCTCAGAAAACATTGTTTTTTTAGAGATTCCAAATATTTTGCGAATTTTCGCACGTTGTTATTTTATTCGAGAAAGACACGTCTAGAAACCCAACAATTTTCCTATACAACTTCAAGGACTAACAACAAATGTCGATACACCCATATCACTTTGGTCGATTTAATGATTTCTGAGTTAAGAAAACTACGATCGATACGTACTACGGGCCACTATTACTCACACTACTAATACTACTCCGCTCAGAATCGGTTTTGTAGGTTTTCATCGATCTATCTTTGCGTATTGTACGATATATTGACTAAATTAACCCTGTTTATCCTACTTGGTCAACAGTCTAACTATAAACGGCAGTCTGCCGGAGAGCAGCAGTGTCCTCTTTTAAATCTCCAACCCGTGGTTAACGCTCGCAGCCTTGCGTAACGCACGCTATAATAGTACCTGGTGAAATTGGAGAACCTTTTTCGATTAACGATTTCCCGACATATAAGCGACGCTGCATATCGAGTAGGTATTATAATGTTTTTGCGCACCGGAAATTTATATATTTAAAGATAAAACAAGTCTGCGACAGTTCTATATAATACTGAACAAAAAAAATAAAAAAAATAATTATAACGAGGTACAGTCGTATTATGCGGATTTAAAAAGAAAAACTAAAACAACAACCAATATAATAGTGTATATATGATATGTTTTTGTTTTTGGTAAATAACGTTCTTGAGAAAAAAAAAAAAATCTTCGAAAGAACTAATAAAATCCATAACTCGAGAATTCGATTAATAAATAAAATAAAAAAAAAAAAAAAAAAATAATAATAATAATAATAATACATAAAATAAAATATGAATCTACTGAGTGTTTTCGATTGCTTTTTAAATTAAAATATTTATGAGGGAAAAAAATACTTACCGAAAAAGAGAAAACAGTTTTGAACATAATGCATAATGCAAATTTGGGATTTATTTTCGGGAGAGACGCGAGCTCTCATCTATTTGTACACCGAGTAATTTAATTATAGTGTACGACATTAATTTTCTCGGTTTAATTTATATTTTTTATACAAAATACAAAATGCGAAATTAACCGCATTTTTGTAACATTTTTTTTTTTTTCTCCCGCGTAATGTTTACGTATAATTATTTGTCCGTTATGGTTTTAAATTTGTTTTTCCTGTTAATTAATGTTCGGCACACGGAATGAATAAATTCCGCAGCGGTGGCGATCGGTCACGGGCGAGCATTCTGGTAAAATATTTCAACGAAAAACGACCGCGGGTCCGCGGCGTTCGACATTTCGGCCGTGTTATTGCGGCTGCGGACACAATGTATTGTTGTTGTTAGTTCGAATTTTCATATTTTGCGCGGGTCGTCATACGGGCACACCGCCGCGGCAGGTTGGGTCGGGTTTACACGGGATGTGCAACAATAATTACATTGCCACCCGGGTATATTTTATTTCACAGCGGGTTTTCGACGAATTGTTTTCACGCGTGCACTCGGAAATTATACACCGCCGCTGTTACGATGATCGTTCAACGACTCTTACACGACTGATCGGATATAAGCTTATCGACCGGTTTGAAAAAAAAAAAATCTGATTTCGTTTTGTTACCGAAAAACTGACCACACGCTTTTCGATCACAATAAAAAAACAACGAAAAATTAATTTCTCTGTACACACATATGGAAACCTATAGAATCGACTGCGATTAGCATTAGCATTGACTTACATCGACCTTTTAAAAAATGAATTTTTCATTCCATTTACAGAAGCTCATCTATATAATACCGTCTCCAGATATCAAACTCACTCCAATGTCTGTATCGACGTTTATATTGTCAATAGCCCGTTTTAGAGCGGCTGTTACATACAAAGACACTCAAATCCAACTGCCATTATCAAGCAATTGTTCCATTTACACAGTGAAAGCTCTTGCGGTTTTCGAAGCCTGTTTAGTTTGCTATTTATCGAGTTGTAGCCAACTCCGTTACAATATTCGACGATTAACCATATTTTTTATCAGCAAGGCTCGGAAATAATTGCTCTAAGAAAGTATTAAAATTGATTGCATTATTGTAGTGGAAAAAATCCAAAATTACATTTAGAATTTGCATTATTGCTATGAAAATATCTAAAATTGCATTTCGAAAATTACAACAAATTATTTTATTTACTAAACGAATATAAAAATACTCCATGTTTTGAGAAAATAATAACTCGTGCACTGTCTTATCAAATAATATTTTCACTACTGCCAAGTAGTGGAAATATTAATCGACAAATCCAGAAATAACTATCAATTATTATATTATTCTGACATATTAATATCTGACGTAAAAAAAATTAAATCAAATGANTAACATTTAAAGTATTTAAAATTGTATCATAAATGAAGAAAATCAACAAAATCGCAATAAAATGGAAAAAAAAAAAAAACAAGAATTGCAAAATGTTGCACTAAAAATGTTTAGATTTTGATTCGTACTTGCGTAGAACGAATTAAAAACTTACATAGTAATAAATCCGAAAAATAGAAAAAAAGTTATAAAAATAACAACTTTCCAGCTCTAATTATCAGCTATTAAAACCAATACGGACCCCTCCGACATTACATTATTTAAGAATTATCTATTTCTGTTAAGTCCGATGACTCGAGAGTAGCCCGCGGGTTTTTCGTTTTGTTTTTAACAAATGAATAACACAAACATTTAAGTACTGATATTGGTTTGATAACAACAGTCACATTTTTCATGAATTCACTATCGATATATTGTATCGACATTATCGAATTCAGTTTCATGATAATTGAAGACATCTACGCGCATTTAAACTATACCAACGTGTTATCACATTGTAATATCTCTCATCGACGTCGAAACTGTCAGCGTAGAAAGACTGCCAGCCGTAGCCGTTTTAATGGCGAGATATACTCGCTGCTGCGTTCACGAGTATATTTTTTGAAAAATAACCCAAATTTACAGCTTAGAATTTGTGTTTTTTTTTTCCGTCGTTGTTTATTCATATATAAACGAGCGTACTCGTACCATTCCGTATACTCAGTTATTGACATTTCACATTACTGTAAGTGTATTGGTATTTCCGAATGAAAAAAAAAATAGAGGGTCTGGCGGTGTATAATAAATTTGTACGTGTCAAGTGGATTAGACGATAGCAGAAAAAAAAAAAAGAGATCATTGAAATGTGTGGCATAGATTGAAGAACGTTTGCGACTTTGCATAATAATTTCAACACGCGACACACGTATATAGTTCGTCCGGTTACAAGGTTTCACTATAAATCCATTCGCGATTTTATCTCATTTCAAAATTTATATTTTTCTTTAATGGTTTTTATTCATATCTCACGTTGTTTAATTTTTAAAGTTAAATAACTTTAAATATATATATATATATTTTTTTTTAATTCCAAACAGGGTTTGAATCATTAGAATTTCTATTAAAAATTATTACGAATATAACGAAGTCAATAATAAGTCAAAATCCAAAATATGTTTTATAAAAATTACAATAAGTACCTCAAAAGATTTATAAATTTCGGCCCGGTAGTATTTTATTTAGGTAACTTATGAAAATTGTCAGCTTCATCCCCTAGGGTCGAGGTCCTTGATTATTGTTTTTTTTTTGATTTTTGAATTGCCTTGACGACGAAAGAAAATCATGGTTAATACTACTAATATTTTAAGTGTTTCTGATAAACCGGGTGCGTAATATTGTATAATGAGAAGAAAACATACAAACAATAATAATTGTAAGTTTTCAAAAAAAAAAAACCTCCTGTAGTATTTAATTTAATTTCGGATACAATTATGTCGGTTTTTCAGGAAAATTAATTATTGTTTTAATGAACGCGTTGTTTGTTTTTTTTTTTTACAAATACAATTTTCGGCTTCTTCGATATTATTCGCACGCCTTTACGTTCGGTTAGATTTAAATATAAAAATAAAAATAACTTTTAGACTGTCATTTTGGAATATTCCCCTAAATTTGTATACTAGGATATAATAATATAATAATATCAATATCCAATGTCGAACAATAATGCCGTCGTCGTACTATCTCGTATATAATAACATTTTGAAGGAACTACATAATAACGTTTCGAGTATAAGCTTCTGTGTACGGTGTATCAAGAAGGGAGAAATATTTTCCTTTCTTCGACCCAATTGAAATATCCTCACGAGACACCCCGCTACGCGTAATATAATATAATATTATTATATTACGATGATGACAAAATTAAATTAATGTTCTCTCTTGCGAAACACGCGAGTTTTTCCAAAAAAGAAAACGAAATTATACACATATATACCCACGTATAAAAATTATATATATATGTATAAACAGTTGCACATCCGATATTTTTAAACGTCGGGAGGGATGAGAGCTAAACTATAAAAACTCGACTAAAATAAATATTTTATAAAATACAAAATTATGTGGTACAATAGAATTATTTGTACAGAGTTGAATAAGTAGTGCGAATGTGCAATCATTATTATTTATTAGTAGGGCTCACGACTAAATGCACTTAAAATCCACAAAAAAGCGATAAAAAACGTCAAAAAAAAAAAAAAACAAAAAAATGGTAGTATGTTTTTAACCCTCTTATAAAATACAATTTCCGAACAATACAAAAATTATTAACACAAGTTTTTAAATTAAACTGTAAGTATAAAAAAAGAAAATCGCATGTACTAGACAATTGCATTTAATGGTTATGTGGTTGGGGGTGGAAATTTCAAACCCCTCTGGGCCCTCCGTTATTTTTGCTTTTTTTTTAGTGCTCTTTTGACGTTTTCAAGCGGTTTTTGTGGATTTAATATGCATAAATTCCCGAGCTCTATTTATTAGTATTAGTTTACGATAGTTTTTTTTTGTTATGTTTGACATGGCCAATATAGAGGAGAAACCTCTTATCTTCTCTGGGTACGCCACACAGTGTCTATAGGGAACTGTGTTGCGTAAAGTTTATATTTCATTTATCTATTTCTCAATATCCTGACACGATTGTCGAATTGTTGTCCCAAAAGTTTTCGCTCAACCATTCCCGTTGTCTGCTTTAATTTGGTACGTCTTTTACGTCATAAACCTATGTCACAAACTCGTTTCGGGAGTTGCAATCTGCACATTATAATTTCATTAAAAATAAAACATTGGTATATTTAAACGGGACAAAACACGTCGGCAGTGTAAAGTTTGAAATAATTACAATTAAAACTCATCGGTAATAATATGTTCGTACTGTTTGCGTTTTTAGAATTTGATGAGTTCCGGAAAGGTGAAATCGAATCCCTCTCCAAAGTTCCGTCCGTGTTCAGTTATAACTTAATTTATATTTTATGTTGTATATTTTGAATATTCCCATTGGGTAATTCAAAAATATTCAACAAAAAGCAATCGGCGCTCCGCTAATAGCATTTCGTCGCTTTGCCTGAAATTATTTTAAATTTAATTATTACGTTACTTACATTGGTAATATTATTTGAGAACAACTAAAATTTGTGTACTTCGCCTCTATTAATCGCACGTGGCTAATGGCTTTTATCATTATTATTGTATAAATTTGTATGAATTAAAGTGTTTGAATCTGGCTATGGTTAACCAAAGTATTATAAATGCCGTATCCAATTCGAAATTATTTTCTCCCGCATTCAACTCCTGAAACAAAATGTGAAACTTGTTCGGTTTTCACAGTCGTACTCTTCAAAACTCCCAAAGGAGTCGCAGATGTTTTCCCGAAACTTTCTCTCCGGGTGCGAATTAATACAAAAATATTTTGTTTAAATTCAACGTCAAAATTGTTTTCGGCAAAAGCTGTCTACATTAACATAATACCTATGACGTACAGCGACTAATGCGCAACGTTCGCATCACAGAAATATTATTTTAATATTTTTTGTCGTTTCTTGAATTACATTGTCGTATATGCAGGTGTAATAATATAAAGGTAATTTTTTATTATAAAATAAATTGTTTACTTTTTATATGACGTGACGATTTCGCTTACAAAGACTATAACATTGAAAAATATCGGATCGATAGACACTATTTTTTGTATTACATTAATATTCGTTAGACACATCATGAAATCGGCATTTCACTCTTATTTTCGAATTTCGTGTAAAGATTCACTAAAAATATATTGTGTTTTTTCTTCTCGGTTAGTAAATATGCTCCGATTAGGGCCATGGGTTAACCACTGTACAGTATCTTGAGGATATAGCGTAGGTAATTTAGTTTACGTACCGAAAACAACGATAATATATTAATACGCAATCGAAACGTTCATGAGCGCATTATTAAAAGTCGTGACTTTCAATAATTTTTAGTGGTCATTTTTGTCTTTTTCCCAATTGTCCCAAAGCAACCCAGAAATCAACGAAAACAAAACCGACGTATCGTCGTATTATGTTTTCTGTTGGAGCAAGGTTTCTACATAAGATCATAAAATACTAGGGTAACGAATTCGTTTAAAATTGTGGAATTTTAATTTGTTGTTTAAAATACGTTTAGAAACTGTGAACTCTGCTCGCTCGAAGTGTGGGTTTTGCTTCTTTGTTTTTTTTTTTAATTCTTAGAACACTGTTACGATGTACAAAAATTGCTTTTTTTTTTTCAAGTATAGAACCTCCGATTGAAAAATCCGCATCTATCAGTGTAAAAACCGGAGCATTTTTCTTAACCGAAAAAGTATACTTTCTGTGAGAAAAAATCACGTTCAAGTAAAAATATTGGCTACGATACATTCGAAATCTAAAACGACTAATATAATAAACATAATATCGACAACATTAAATGTTAACAAAAAAAAACAGAAAAAACGCATTGCGAAACACGGCAATTCCCATTGCTCCGATATTATTTTCATAATAAAAACCTATTTATTTTATTTACACGGAGGTTGAAAATAATTATTTACATAGGTATCGTTATTTTACGTTTTTCGCAACGTTATTTCGTATTTTTTTGTAAACATTGGAACGCCGATGCGAATATTACAAATAATGTAACATTTAAAAAAAAAAAAATAAAAATACGCACTATTGACAGACTAATAGTGTTTGTTTATCCGCCACCCGATACGATTAAAGGAAGGGGGAAAAAAACTTCGCGTGCTTTGTTCGCAATGTCTTTTACAGCGATATTCGGTGTAAGATATGCAAAACCGACTGACTTTACAATTTGTTTCTACATAAAAGAAGAAAAAAAAAAACGAACGCAATAATATTATTACAGGCAAATAATATTATCATTCGAACAATGCGTGTAATAATATATTATCATTGTTGTTTTATGATGTGTGATTTTTTTTCCCGGCCTGTTAATGAGGGCTTCCTGAATTCCGAATTCATCGGGCGTAACCTCGTCGATTAAAATTTTGTAGGTTCTTTGTGTAACCTTAAAATTTCGCTCGAGGTAAATTTCGTTTAATTATTTACAATGGTAAACGTTAACCTCATTCCATCGTGCAATAACATACCAATATTTGTTCTATGCACGATACTAAATTTAAAAGCACTTTACATTCATTGTGCCAGCGAACTAATTAATCTCGAGCAATCAGTGTTCGGAGACCGGTTTTACACTTTATAATAAATTTTCATTTTTTATTGCCTATATCTTTTGTGTAAGGTTACTCATATTTTCTATGTCATTTTATACAGGGTGAGACGTTAAGCACTGCATTTCACTAGTTGGTTTCGGTTAAAAAGAGAATAGTTTAGGGTATTTATCAAGATTGTGACTATTTGTAACGCACTACATTACTTACTTTACAATTTGGCGATTCCTCGGTTTTATTGTTCGAATTTAAAATTATTTAAAAAAAAAAACAACATGTGTTTCCGAGACACCGGCATTTTACTTTTCCGGGCAAAATATATAAGGGACGCTAAAATGTAGTGCGTTGATGTTTTTCGATTTGTTTGATTTAAAATGTTTATAGTCCCGTAAGAACGCTTACAAATTTTACAACTACCATAAGGTTCATCATAAATATTGTGCTTACCTAAAATAGTACTTAGCCTTTGTAAAAAAAAAAAAAAACGTTCAACCGAAATCCGCTCGGAGACGCTTTTCGTTTGCCATATTTGAATTTNCGCTTACAAATTTTACAACTACCATAAGGTTCATCATAAATATTGTGCTTACCTAAAATAGTACTTAGCCTTTGTAAAAAAAAAAAAAAAAAAAATCGACTGTACGTCGTGATATGTTTTTATGAACAGTTTAATTTTAAGTTTATGACAGTTCGCGTGAAAAACACAAATAACTTTGTAAGTATTCAATTTATTCGGTAGTTATAAAATCAATACGAATTTAATTTTCAAAAGGTACCAGTGTTTATATAAAAAAAAAAAACACGTTCAACCGAAATCCGCTCGGAGACGCTTTTCGTTTGCCATATTTGAATTTATTGTTTATTTGTTTTGTTCACTAAATCGTGTAGCCGGGATATTGCGTAGGTATACACGGTATATTGTGCACGTCGATTTGCTCGTTTTGCATCCGATATGTATTTTCTACTTAAACACTCGTGTTTAATTAATGAATACGCGATAGCGGGCGTTTATAACAATGATGAAAAAAAAAAAAAACAACGCGACACATAGACCCTTGTCAACGCACACACGCATGGCTAAACAAAAAATAAAAAAAACGAATTACACATACAAATTTCGCAATATCTTTAAACGAATACATAGAATACATGAATATACAATACATTTCCCCGGTTTATATGGACGTGTACTGATAATTTGTATATTATATAATATACAATGTTATTTTGGGTAATAAATTGCTCGCGAGAGACAAAAAAAAAAACAACCCATCCCGATGGAACGGCACAAAACTTTGTTCACGCAATGTTCGTACTGTTTATATATACGCAGTGTGCCGAGCAATAGGATATATTGCGCGTTTTTAATTAAATTTCTACTTAAAATATATAAGTTGCGCATTGACGTGAAATATGGTCGCGCACTTTTTATTGTTTCGCGTTTAGAGCTGCTGCAGCCGCTGCTATTCGTACGGTATCGGGCACAAAGTTTTCATTTTAAGTTTCCTTTTAGTCTCGTGTAACGCGCACGTCGTACATTCGGAATAATTATCAGTGTGCGTCGAACGAATCGCCAGTCGACATTAGTGTCTACGGTGCACCGTCGACGACCGTGAATAGTATTTGGTGTTTTCAATGCAAAACGTCGAACATAAAATCATCGTGCGATCACGAAAATTATCGAATCGGCGTCGAATAAACTAAAATCGTCCAAAACACTAGATTTGGAGGCCAATTTCCGGGAATAAACTGAAATAATACAAAAACTGAGAGTCAATTGACCGAGTATTGATTTTGTTACCGTGGAAATCAGGCGAGGAGAATTCAACAGTGAACACGAAGGAATTTGTGGCATTTGGCAGTAATCGAGAAAACAGATAGTTACAAATCTTTAATATCACTATATTCAACTAATAATTAATGTATTGTTCCTTGGTTTATTCGTAGGAAATAACTAGTTTACGTACACTAACAATTATTTAATCATGACTCACGAACTTAAAATATAACTATTCTAAATATTAAAGAATATATTGTTATTTTTTTTTTTAAAGTTTACTCCAAGTACTAGTTTCTATAATTTAACAAATCCAGAATCATAAAATAATTATTATTTGTGGACGAATTTTACATAAAAAATAATTTGTTCCGTTCGAATGGGTTGTTATGTGCATTTATCAAAACAAAATTATTTTTTGTTTTTAACGAATATATTATAAGTTTAGCCATAATGCGAACTATCTGAAGCATTTTTCTTCTCAGGCCGAAGAAAACTAATTGTAACGTATCACAAAATAATATTAGAATTATTAGGTTCTGAGTGCAGTGAAAAAGCTTATGGTTTTACAAAGATGTTTCTTTTTGTTTTTAACCGTGCACAACTTTTCTATGGACAATTTTGCTCTGACGATGCAAACAATGCTAGTCATTTTTCGGAAAAATAATTTAATGGCGATGCAAGGGCTCCTCTACTATTTTTATTATTTTTTTATTTTCAGCGTCCCCATATTCATTAATTCTACTGAGTTTATCTAATTTAAGTTGTAAAATGTATTAATTTCCTTTCTCCTGAATTATGATTTTTATGGAATATGTTAAGATAATACGGGTGCTTCCGTAATTTCGGGTGAATTAATACCAGGCCAGATTTACACAAATCGACTTGCGGGCTGTCAAAGCCACGCCAGAGGTCACAAAAACCCAATGAACGTGCATAACATTCCAACCAACATATCCAAAACATCGTAAATTACGTACAACAGTAGGAAATTAATTAACTATATTTAATTATAGTCTGAATTCATCAAACCTAAATATAATAATAATAATAATAAACTAGATATTTAATCTAGGATTTGAAGGATTTAGGATTAGGAAGTGTCCCATCGAGCTTCTCAAGTTCTCACCTAAAACAGTGGCCCACCCATCGTACGAAAAAAGTCTGTATCTTTTTGTGTTTAAATTTTAACGTTGCAATATTACGATATATTATAACGGTCTTAAGAACAAACTCAAAACGTTATGATGTGTGATGCTTTCTTAGAATACTTCATAACTTTCAGAACGTCTAACGGGGGACGATAATTCACAAAAAAAAAAAAATAAAAAAAAAATAGGTCTCTTTAAATATTTTATAAGAACCGTCTATTCAATTTCATTCCATGTACAGTAAGTATTATAAAGTATTATGAAACTCTGAAGTTTATGTAGGTATTTCATTTTACGCCTCCGGGATAACGCTATTGGCCAAAGAAAAAAGGTTGGGGGAAGTATTCTTTTGAAGGATACAGGATTTTGGCGGGCATTTCGTGATAGTTGAAGTATATATATTGTGTCAAGTGGCATTAAGTAGTACGACGACACATATAAATCATCAAACCTATTCGAAAAATAGTTCTTAAAGAATTTTCAATAATAAACACCGTGGCGTTGTCAAATTTTAAGTGTTCACAAAAATAAAAACGATTTTTCGATTTTTACGTAGTAATAGTGTGTAATTAAATTATTGTTAAAACCATACAAAAAATAGGAATCTATAATTCAATAACATGGTCCGAACGTTTTAGAATTTAACCGCAATTTAAATATTATAAAATGTTTACGTGACACATTGTCGAATTCAATTATTCCAACTGATCAGTTATAATATTGTTTAAATGACAAAATTAAAATAATACTATAGTGAATAGCAAAAATAAAAAAAAAAAAACACCATTATAAAATTAATATTTATTCATTATTATGATTAGAAGATTACAGATAATTATACAAATGACGCCCGTAGGCTAAATATGAGATAATGAACCAAAATTAATACGAATACCAAATAACGGAAGGCACTACAAATTAATAAATTTTAAATATCGTAGAAAAAAATCACAATTAATAGTATCGATAAGTCGCATTATCTCTACTAAGGGCACTGTGTTATCATAATATTTTTATTAGTCCAGTGGAATAGGATCATAAAAACCGGTTGAGATTTTAAACTGTTAACATCGTTTAGGAAACGATTTTATCACTAACTATATTGTACATAATAAATACATCAGTTTTTATTTGGCGAACTTCTAGACATATTATACCATTGAAAAATTGGTCCGATTTATATTTGAAGTACTTGTTGAAACGTTTTTCTAGCGAACAGAATTTAAGAATAAGATAGTTTTGAAAAAGGAAACCACACAAAACGACCATATTCAACCAAAGATCTCGCTAAAGCGGGGTATAAGATACATAAAATGGGCACATTATTGAAGTAAACCGAATTTCGGTAAACAAAACCAAGGGTACGCAAAGCTTTATAACAGCAAAAATATAGCTATCACACTGTAAATTACTTATGAAAGTCACTCCGAAGTCCTTTATAGACAATACTTTATTTAGACATTATTTTCTACAATTAAAACTACAGGGATTACGATTGTGAACAAATTATATATGTTTCATGACCTAAAATAGTATATTATGTGTCTTTGAAAATTAATTATGTGGACCAAGTTTTATGACTTGTATATTCGTTTTAATTGTAGAAATAACTGTAAAGCCGATAGCAATCAACTAATGACCTCACATAAACCAATTCAGATTATTCATTTTAAATTGTTTAATATTAGTGAATTTTTTTAAACGTTTACTTTATTTTGTGTTGATAATTTTTCGTCCACGTGTGTACAAAGTATTTAATATTAATGTACTAGGTAAAGTAGTGTATAAAGAGCTACGCCTCCAAACAGGTTATTTTTTTATTGATTATGGAAATCTATTAATTCTATCAATAATAATTGAATTAAAAAGTGCGTTTTATGAAATCGGATGTATTTTAGACTCTCGTCAAGAACATATATCAAAATTTAGGATTAAGCCGTTATCGGTTAGGTAAGAATTCGCTACTGAGAACAGCAATATCATTTATATAAAAATTACTTAATAGCGGGGTTAAATGACTCACATAATATCTCAGATGTTTTAGATTCGGAACGTACTGAGGAATGTATTGGTTATACAATGATATTTTTATCTGTCAATAAATCTTGTTTTGATTTTCAAGTGTAGTACGTTTTCTAAAAGGGAATTTTATCTGGGTGGTACTCTAAAGAACCCGTTGATTTTCCAAGCGATTTTCATAATAATTGAGAAAAACAGGAAAATTTACGTACGTATATAAAAGAAACTTCGATCCAAATCGTTTTTTCTTAGCAATTGTTTATCGTTGCGTACAGATATAAATCAAATTTCCCCTCTTCATCCTGTCTTCCAAACTTCTCATCTATAACAGTGGCCCACCCACCGTGCGAAATATGTCCCTTTTTTTCTTTTGTATGATACAGTAAAGTACCGGTTGTCAAGAACTAGATGCAATATTATTTTATATACCCAAGATTTTAAAACTTCAAGTTAGTAAATTATAAAATAATAATGATTTATAATATTATGATCAAAACTGGACATTAAATAGTCAAATTATAAATTTGAACTTTTAGTTGCTTTTAAAGTTTTAATCTTAAATCATCTAACCTGACTCTGATAACTTACATAAACTCAATAATATTAACGACTTAATTTTGAGTTATATAGGTACCGTGTTAATTCATAATAATTTAAATTTCTTTAAAATTCACCACAATGTAAAATTTACAATCTCTACATTATTTGAATACATTATCACAATTGAATAAAAATAGTTTTCAGGTTTCTTTACTCGATAATACGTGTGGTGTTTCGGGTTTAAAAAAATGTTCAATTTATATGATCTGATATTCTCGGAATTGACTCCTCGGGTTGAACATTGCTCTAGGTTATTTAAAAAAAAAAAAAAATAATAATAATTGTAAACCATTAGTTAAAGTATTTTTCATTGTTAAGGGAAAACAGCTTTACGAAAACAAAAATCGAACCTTAGTTAGGTTAAAATAAATGAGTTAAACTTTTTCGAAATAACTTTTAATTCGAATTATTTATAGCATATAAAGCAATTAACGTTCGACTAGTCAATCTTGTTAATTTTTTTTTTCTCCAATCGGCTTATAACTTCGCATAGATAATAAATTATTCATCAACTTGTCCAGTCTTGAAAATAACAGTTATGGCGATTATTAATAATAAAGCAACAGACACATTTTGACGGTAATACAAAACCTGAACAAAATAACAATATATCAACACGTCCGAAATCGTACGTAGTATTCATTACCGAATGATTAATTATAACAATGTTATTGTTCATCGAGTACGTATAATACGTTTCGTAGGGTTTTTTTTTTCACCGAATCGTGTAGGTGCACAACAAATCGAATCGAATCGAATTCACGTCCGTCACTGTAATATTATTGTCACATTTACTATTTCAATTAAACTGGTAGGTATAGATTTGTACAATAATGCATTACTAACACTTCCCTCAAAAAAAATACAAAACCACTATTATTAAAAAAAAAAAAAAAAAAAAAAAAAAAAACCCATATATAAAAAAAAAAAAAAAAAAAAATAAATAAATAAATAATTATACGAACCGGCGTACAATAAATACCTATTTTTCTTAAAATGGACATAATTTCTTTGAACTTCTTTATACCAACTTCTATTCTTTTTTCGGGAGGGTGTCGGTCCGTGGTCTAAAATAACGTTTTTATTATATTTATGATGATAATTTACGTTGACGGCATTATATAATTATGCGGTTATGACGACGTAATTGAATTATTCGGTTTTACGAGATTTATAATAACGGGCGAACAATAAAATGCAATTATTTTTTATTTTTTTATTTTGGCAAAAATTAAACGAGAAAATATATTCCATATTTTAAAAAAGACGTGTAACTCGATTAAAATCTGTTTTTACATTTAAAAAAAAAAAAACGCCTCGTTCAAGGATTTTTACTCAAAAATGAATCTATGTCTCGTAATATTTTCCCACCTTATCTAAACTTCAGGTATTTATCCCTTTGGACTTTGATTAACTCTATGAAAAATATTAACAAAACTATAATTCGAAAATAAGTCAGATGTAAATAATTTATAGTAATTTATTTAGTGTACTGTAAGCAACGATAAGTTAATGCAATCAAAAAAATATGTTGTGTGGAACTCGGTTAGATTATTACGTAGGTAATAGTTGTGGTTTTATCGTTTAGCTAAAACGACCCAGAAATCAATAAAAATAAAACCAATGTATTGTCAGTTTGTAATCGGTATTTATTTTTAAAAATAGCTGTTAAGAATTTCAAATAAAAACAATCTTTCGACTAATGCACCATTGGGCGGAGATTAGGTATATTATTTTGCATGTAAAGATCGAAGTGTTGTGCTTATCAAAATGTGTTGAAAAAATATATAAAAAGATATTTTTCGGAAAAACTAATGAGAATTTCACAAACAAATTATCATTAGGTAAAAATTCGCCACTTTTAAAGTAGGTACTTACTTTCACCAACCCAAAAAAACAGTGTTCGCGTGTGAGAAAAAAATATACATCGTAGTAAAACAAATAGCTTCATTCCTATCTTATGATTACCTATTTACAACAACCTCTTCGATTGTGAATTCCCGGGCACTCCCCCGAGTACGCATGCGTATAAAATGTATTATAATCGAATTTAACGAGTTTGTTGCTATTGATACTTGGCACGTTTGAAATATTACACGGACTACATTACACCACTCCATTATATTTGTATACATATTGGGGAACGGTTAAACGCAATCAGCCGGAGTCACCGTGAACGGTTCATCATTGTACCTATTATCAAATCGCCAAAAAATAAAAATATTTGTTCATCGCAGTGGCGCGAAATCATTCCGCGAGACTTTTGCGAGATTTTCGTCACAAAACATCACGAACGTCCGCCTTGCATTGCCTACCTACCGCCTATAGTACCCATCCGCCAATCTGAACAAGACGGGCCGTTTCCCGTCCTGATGTATGGATTCACCGGGTAGTGTTAAACGTGAACGCGATAGCGAAGCGATCGAATTGAACGATGCGTTTCGTGGTTATTTTTAGCGGGATACCTACGTCATAGTCATAGTCATAGTCACGTCATAGTCTTCAGACGATAACAATATCGTACTTTGGCCGTCATACGGCACACGGGTACAATGCTATGCGAAGCGCACCGATAGGTGCACGCGGGAATACGTTACGTGTTTGATTATGGTCGTAATTATCGGACTTCGATCCGTTTGAACCGTAACGAATTGTAAAACAACACAATAGACGGTCGCCCGCGAGCCCTGCGATAACGATTGAAGGTGCGAAGTCAGCGGTCGTGTATCGAGAGTCTTGTATTAAAGGGACGCGTCAACCGATTCCTAAAAAATTAAAACGCTTAACGTATGCAAAATTTAATACGCTTGTTTAATATTAATATTTTTTTTTTTTTTTTTTTTGTTATTGTCGGGACGTTTAATGGAAAAACAATCGTGTCCGTCCAGTATCATTGGAGATACGTCGTTCGAATACTGAAAACTACTCTAATAGTTGAACGTTATAAGCCAATAATCAAAATATCATGTTTGGTTGTTACGTTCCTTTGATAATGGACCCTCGATATTATGCAATACGTACAAAATGGGGAAATTGTATTGATTTCCCATCGAAAAACCATGCAATATTTGTTTATACCGTAATCGGAAACAACTTGAGATTAAATTTAAATTGTTTTCACACTATCACATTTTTTTTAGGTACATCGAATCAATTCATGGAATATGATTAATCGATGGAATCGCTCTCTCGGTATAATATACGGCAACCGTGCTTCGGATGTTTTATTCATAAACTCGGCTAAATAGTGGTTTTATACATCTGTGTTTGGAATATTTATGCACAGTAGCGAGAATAGTGTATATCAGTGTTTCTCAACTTATTTTAATCACGAAACCTTTTCAGGATCTTGAATATTTTATGAAACCCCAATTTTTTTTTTTCTTTTTTTTTTTCATAACTACAAAACGCAGACATATTTTTTGAATATTTAAATGAGTGAGTAGTCCGAGACTTCCTGCAGAAACAGTGAGTGTCGTTAATAAAAAAAAAATAACAACAGCAAAGTTTTTTAAAGTTTTATTTTGTTAATACCTACCTATTGCAATATTATTAATGTACACATTATCAGAGCTTATAAATTAATATTAATCTCTTATTACTTCACAGATAGATTGTATGAGAATATTAGGATCTTTTCATAGTTTTCTTCATTATTGTAATCGAATCCGGAGATATTCCTGAAAGTTGAATTCCTAAGTCCAGAACAACATTAAATTGATTTCGATACTTAATCTTCATTAATTTTTTTTATTGTCTGGAAAACCAGTTTTATACAAGTATGAAGTTGCAATTGACAATAAAATGGTGACAATCTGTCACGGGTAATTTTTTTGTAAATACTTTCTATGACATTCTAAAACTCCTCAAGTTTAATTATGAAAAATAATCAAATCGAAAATGATGTTTACTAATTTTTTTTTTCACAAATTCCTCACAGCACCCATGAAGGTTCCTCGCAAAAACTTTACAATTCCATTATTCTCGAATTATGGTTTCTGATAATCAAAAAAAAAAAAAAAAAAAATGACCCATAGTGCAAGAATGAAACAATAATAACCAGCTTTTTCGGAAATATAAAGTACCCGGAAAAGTCTTGAAAATAAATTTATTTTAAAAGGTGTAAGAGTAACTTAATATAAATGTGTTTCCTTTATATGTCTGAAAAATTATGCATTTCTTTAGATGTAAATAAACCAAATTGGAACAGATGTTATCAAAATATAGAAGTTAACAAAAAAAACATTAGCTGTCCTGCGATAATGGGGACGGGTGCGACCATTGTTGTAGGCGGGAAGTTGGGAAGATAGGGTACAGAAGGGAATTTAATGTACATCTATAAGCAACGATTAACTATTGCCAACAAAAAGACGATTCTAAACGGAATTCGATTGATAGCGACGCTTGTTAAATATTATACTAAATTTTCCATTGTTTACTACGTTTTTCCCAGTTTCTCAATACTGAATGGAAAACTCTTGGGATAATCGAACTCACCCCTTCCTAATTTAAGCGCTCATATAAGTATTCAACTTTTTTCAGTAAAATTATCGTGTCCGATTTCAATATTTTCATATATAAACACTGATGTTATCTTAATTACGCGAATAGTGTAGTTTCATTTAGCTTATATTAATTGATTAAGCATGCTACGTATTAATTTCTTATTTTACAATCGACTATTTTGCTGCACACGTATTATCATAATAAACCGATTCGATATAATAATATTGAGCCGATGAGTGTTCGACGCATTTTACATTCACGGCGAATAAAAAAAAAACACAAATACAAAGAATACTGAATAGTTGAGACAATCTTTTCTTTTTTTTCTTTCTCTATTCAACGTCACGGAATGAATTTCTAGAGAATACTTTCCTCGGTAAACATTTATGCTCAGCCATCATTTATATGACCCTAAAAAAACTTTAAAGCTTAAACTTTATTCTCGTATACGTTATTCGTAGTGTTTTTCATCACCTGACATCGTTATGACAATGATGTTGCTATGTGATTTGTGTGCCCATTAAAAATAATAATTTTACTTTTTGTTTCTATTCGGAACGAAATTCTGGCGGTGATTTATGTTATACAAATTGATGGTGAAACGTTGCTCGAGCGTAAAATACATTTTATACGACGTAAAATAATTTTCGGAATAAAAATCGTTCTTTAGTTTAATGATCAAAAAAAAAAAAATAAAAATCCCAAAAGTATTAGATTTAGATAGGTACTTTTGTTTTTTTTTTTGTATTATGTGATACACATAATAAATATCCAATACCGGCGAAATAATATAGCGCTACTGTTTCAACACAATTATAAAGCCGCAACACAACATTGTTTGGTATCTACGGGTATTTGCAATTTATTAATTTTTTTTTTTTCATAGCAGCGTCATTCACTTCTTAAAATTAATAAAAACAATATTCGTCAAAAACCATTAAAGTGTTTAATGGGTATGTTAGATTTCTGAGTGTTGTTCGGTGTTGAGTCGAAATGCGGCTGTGTTTCTAAAACAAATGTATGACGGCAGAAAAACAATACCATTATACCACAGTGCAGCGGCCGTCACTAGGATTCCGAAAGGGTTCAAATATAATTTTTGAAAATTAACTGTGGGCCACATACAGCAAATTTATTAGAATTTTTTTTTTCAATATCGATCTAAAAAAAAAAAAAATGTTTTCGTTAGCGTATTTTTTTTTTATTCGACGAATTTTTACTCGTACCTACCAAATTATACGGATAAGGCGAACGTTTCGCGTTTAGCTGTCGCGTTATCATTTTTACTACCGTCATATTATCGTTTGAAAGGTCGCCGGCGCACAACGGCCTGAAATGAATATTTAGCTTACATGAAATCCCAATAATTATGAAGTTTGATAAAATGTTATTTTTATAATATATTATCATTAAATACTACCTATACACACACATTAGATAAAATAACCGTCGTGTACATTACTGTTTAATTTTCCGTAAGGTTCCTAATTCGTAAAAAAACACTTTTATTATTTCATTCGTGTACGTTTTATTTCACTTTGCTTCGAACTGCGCCTGCATGCGCAGATTATCTATTTCATTTGAAAGTACTTTCAAATACAATGAAGTGTGCAGATGAAGGTAAGTAACACGGAAAAATATTTTTGTTTAATATTTATACATTTTTTTAAAAACGATCATTTATAGGGACGAGAAGAAATTTTAAAGTTCACTCGTGAGGGCGGAGCAGGATCACGAATTTAACCGCTAATTAATCTTTGCGAAATTACTAGATTGGCCATAACTTATCTTTTTTAGATTAGCGTGTCAGCTAACGAGGTAAGACCGATATTTTTATGATGACCGCTGGGATATATCGCGCGGTTTCCTTTTATGCGGAATATTTCTCGATTTCGAACGCAGCGGAAAAACCGTCGTTGGTTTTAATTTGTGTGTGTGTGTGTGTGTTTGACGACCTTACGATCAGAAATCTCGCTCCGAGCAAAAAAAAAAAAAAGGACCCGAGCGTTGCCGTGTAACGTCATTACGGTGATAATTGGCGCATTGAAAAAATTTTAAAATGTATTTCTCGAATGGTTTTCAAGATCTCTGAACATATAATAAGTCTATAAGAAAAGCGGACAAATTTACGTCGGTAAAAATTTCGTATTTTTCGATTTTGTCGTTGCGTTTCGGTTGAAAATGATCGTTAATACCTGAAATTTTCACCGCGTAATAATTATATTAGCACTATTAACAAACGGTAAAACTTTCAAAAACATTCCTATGATTTTTGAGCGAATTTTTTTCGTAAATCGAATTCGCGCCTATTGCCGGGCGCGCAAAATCGGAATTTAAATGAGCGTATTATGTTTATGTTGTGTATATGCGAGTGTGCATACGACTCGTCAATGGCGTATCCGGAATATATAAATGGGAGACGGTTTACAAATAAATAAACAGCATAACCGACGAGGCGTATAATAATGTGTATTAGAATAAAAAAAAAAAAAAAACAAAGAATTTCGCATCTTTTTACTACCGTACGGAAATTGTTACGAAATAGATTCGGGGTGTTTCTCACGAACGTGAACGATACTTCGTTCGTTCGGAGCCGTTTTTTCCGGTAGTGTTTTCTCTATTTAGTGGTTGGATTTTCAAAGGCGCACGAAGGGCACCGTCGATCGGTTACACGCAACCTAAACTGCCCGGGCTCGGCTCGAAAAATTACCTCTTGTAAAACAATAATAACTGGTGTGATTTTTGAAACATTTAAAACAATATTCGGGAAATATTCAAAAGCATGTTTATAATACCGATCGGGAAAACCGTTGATCGGGGGAAAAAAAAAAACCGGCGGAAACCCGCGAAAACCGAATTTTCACGTAGCGCGCACGGTGGTACGCGGTTTCGTCCCGCGATAAAACAAACAGTCCGTCCCGAGCCCCCGTATACAGGTGGGGAGGGGAGGTTCAAACTCCTCTCCCTCTCCCCGAAATTTTTAAAGTAAGTACACGTTTATGATATAACAAAGACCGAGTCCGCAAGTCCGCGTGCATTGAGAACATTTCAAACCCTCCACGGCTCCTGAAAATCGATCCCGAATACGTGTTCGGTCGGTGAAGTTTTGCGGGACGGAATATCTCGCGGCGGGACAGCGGAACGATACCGGCATTTACAACACAGTACGCGGCCGTATGCGGGTAAGTCGAAACGCCGACTCTTGCGGCCGATATTATAGAGACCGAGTTTTCGAACTCCGTTTATTTGCACCCGCGTTCGAACCGCGCCGCTTCTATAGTTTTGTAATATTTCCGGGTGTTTATTTACGAAATGTTTATCACGCGGCATTACCGTGTAAATTTTTTTTTTTTTTTTTACAATTGCTTGTCCCTCAACATTGCTTTATACGAACTCGCATCCGATATATTTCACTCTGTACGCGCGAATGTGTACGGACATGACGGAAACGGACAACGAACTTTGTTCAGCGGTTTTTATAGGTATTGTTATATATTTAATACTGTGTAGAATGTTTTTCCGAAGGAAAAGCGGTTTTTTTTTTCCGCGGATCACGTCGCACAAGCGGACTAGGTTCGGATCGGCTCGAAAGTGAAAATCGTTTCGGTCATTTTTATCGTTTGTCAAAACGATTTTAGATTCTGGCTACGTAACAATCGCTAATAATCGCTACGTAATCTATTTTACCTCCGAAATGTATTGGTTTTACAGTGATGTTTATTTTAATCTGTGAACAGTTTTTCCATCGGAAATCTCGCTCCGATTTACAACTGCAGTACCATTTCAAAAAGAAAATTCTATCTTCTTGGTGTCAAGTCATTTTTGATTTTTCCTAGAGATTTTTATTATAGTTTGGGAAATCCCGAAAAAAAACGACGGGAAAACGGGCAAATGTATGAAAAAACGCATTTATTTCATTTTTTTTTTGTTGTAATTCAGTCAAAAATATTCATGAAATTTGCACACAAAATTCATATTTGTCTTTTCTAGACGTAATAAAAGTTTCAAAACATTTGCACCATTTTCGATGGCGGATAAAATTGTGTCTTAACAGAAATGCATGTAAATACAATAGAAAATTCATTATATGTTTTTCTTTGTGGTAAAAAAAAAAAATGAAAATGTAACATTTTTTTTTTTCGTAAGTTTTTTAATATCAAAGTTTGAAGAAAATCGTAAATATGGGATTTAAAAACACGTCTAACCAAACTTTGCATCGGTTTTCGTTTATAATTCGTAATTAAATTCCTCTCTATATTCTAGCTTCTCCCGTAAGACACACCCATCGTGTGAAATATACCCGTTTTTTTTAAAATAGTTGTATTTTTTTTTTATCGGAAATACTTTACTGGTTTATAGCATAGAGTAATAATTATGGCAGTATAAAAAGGCTCCAAATTATTCGGATAGTGCATTCAATAATGAAGATTTTTCGCTCGGCGGTATTTAAAAAAAATATTATCCAGACAAAAAAATGACAATACCTCAGTGTAATTTTCGTTGATTTTCTAGGTTTCCTTATTGGCCGCAACAAATTGGACAAAAAAACGAATATTTAATCAACGGAACGTATTTATTGGTTTTCGTATTGTTTTGCTTATAATCCAATATTTATAGAATATTAAAATGATAACAAATTCAAATATCTGTATGCAAACGATAATTTTAAACATTCGTCACGTAAATATAAGATAAATATGGTTTTAGGTCACTAACCGCCAGTTTAGAACAGTATGTCCCCGCGGCACGTCCGTCCGTCCGTGCGCTATTACTGTACATAGTTATGCGGATGTTGATTTGGTTAACAAAGAGTTATATATTATTCGTGACATTATCATTATTATGACTTATTGGTATTTTGAATTTAAAAATTAGTATTATTCGTAACATTCGGTGTACACTCACCGAGTACCGAGTACTTTCACTGTACATTTTAAAATAATAATAATATACATAAACGTTCGTGGTTGTTTTTTGTTATTACAGAATTATATAACAGATTATTATACGTATTATCGCGTTTCGTATTTTTTAAGTTAAAACATCCGAATTGTCATTTATTTTTATTCATAAAGGCGGGCTCGGATTTTCGCATCAATAAAATCCGCGGTTTGGTGCAAGTAGGGCCGATGTCACATTTTGTGACCGTTGGAAAACGGGTTTCGAAACAATTTGAGTTTGGACCACAAGGCTCTGTGTGTATTTCACTAAACGCAAATGTTTGTGTAGTATCTAATTTCTATAAACATTTTGAACATAAAAATACTGTGCAATTTTTTTGTTTTTATATCCAACCGAGTTTTTCAAGTAACTGCACCAAGCCTCGGAAATATAACGAATAACGCGCGTGCACCTCGGACACAGACCGAATGGGAATGGTCGCGGGGTTGTGGCTGCGGCGGTGGCGGCGTGTCGCTCGTTTGAAAACGCGTAAACGGGACGTCCGGCGGATTTGTAAAAACGGGTCGGGAAAAACCGATTCGCGCCGTACGTACGGCGCGTGTCGCGCGCGGGTTATTCGTGTTGTTCATTTCGTCCGGGCGGAAACAACCGCCGGGGCAGGCGCGCGGCGAACGGTACGCACGAACCCGCCGAGCGTGTTTTTCGCCGGCCAACGGGTTCGACGGGTATCGCGCGGCGTACGTACGCAATTGCGCATCGGCGGCGGCCCTTCGCCCTTCGAAAAGCCGCCCGGCCGCGTGCGTTTTGTCCGCGCGGCGCGGTGCCGCCGGCGAATCTCGTCCGGTCGGGCACGGCGTGTTTTGTCGCGATTCAATCCGGCGATCGACAAGTGAGGCGCCCGGCCGGTCGATTGTTCTGCGGCGCGAATTGTCCGCGCGGCCCGACGTTCCCGCTCTATTCGCGTGTCCGGAATTCCGGCGGTAATCAAACGCGGATTTATGTCCGGTGCACGGTAAACCGTTTTTACGCCGAGACGCCGACGTCGCGATCGTATTCGCCGCGGCGGGTGAACCGTCGACAGTGTGGGCGCGTTTCGTTTTCTTCCGGCCAATGATAACGTCGGCGGCGGCGGCAAAAAACACCTTTCGCCGGCCGGGAAATGCAATATTTTACGGGACAGGACCGTGAACGCGCACGGGGTCCGTTGAATTGCGAGTGTCCGGAAAACGTAAAAAGTATAAGAGTATAATAGTCGATCGGACCGAACCGGTTTGCGACGGTGAACCGTATGCAAATGTCGTCGATTCTCACGCGTACGGGCTATAACCCGAGCTCTCATTGAACTCCCTTATTTTGTACGATGAAAAAAAAAAACAAAACCCGTTACCGTAGAAGCCGAGTGGAGCTGGTATTTTTTTTTTTTACAAACAATGTACAAAGTTTTTTTTTGCGATTTTCGTTTAAATTTGATTTGAAAAGGCTTATTAAAAAAATGAGAGTCGTCCGATGATTTTGGAAGTTTTACCACGTCTAGGTAAGTCCAATATAAGTATTACAACCAAGTTTCAAGTTTCTACAAGTGTTTGAAACCGACTTACAGCAAAAAAACTTCCAAAAATTAAAAACTTAAAAATTCAAAAGTGGTTCAAAAGTTTTGGTTATGATACCGGAAGAAATTAAACCAAAAAGGCAACAAAAAAGGCGTCCTGTGATTTTTCGATTAAATCATTTTGTCTAGTATAAAACGTTGTCCGTGTTTTTATAAATAATGAAATCGTAAAATTTTACGTTTTTCTATGCTTTTATTTCCACTTAAGTTGCTTTTATTTAAAAAATGTCATCGAAAATAAATGACCTCTCTAACGTACAATCTAGAAAACTTGAGTTTTTAGAAAAGATGCTACAAGTAAAAATTTGGAGCAAGTTTACTAGGAAAATACGTTTCCACAGACTAGAACAAAGAAAGAAAGGAAAATATAAAAATCTTAGTAAAATCAATAGCTCCCTTGCTACGCTCTAAAATCTACGCTCACGAATCTAAAATGACCAAAAAACGGTAAAAAATAATAAAAAAATGAAAAAACATTGAAAAATACAAAAAAAAAAAGGCAAAATAAAAGTTTCACCTTTGAAGTCTGTATTATATAAATAAATTTATGTAATTGGTAAGCACAAAAAAAATGCGATTTGCTTTGAAATCCGGGCCCTAGTAATAACTGATGTTTTACAATTTTTATGAGAATTTACTGTTAACACGAAAATTAGCGTATGATAATATTATAATTAATATACGTACCTGTGCAGTGTTGAATCCAAACAATTTTTCTGGGAGAGGAACTAAAAATTATGGTAATGGCATTTATTTTTTTTCGCTTATCTATCCTTTCAGTCAAATTTGTTTTGTTATTTAATTAATTATGAATTTATTTGTCCGCCTATCCACAATTAACAGGGGAGACGAACGAAATTTTTATGGGGGCTATCGCTCTGCTGACATGTGCCTGAATTAAACACTGCTCGTACGTAAGAAAACTATACAATTTTCAAACTCCAAAGAACCCAGCTTAACATTGAATGAGATAGTGAGAGGAGGTATAAGAGATACGGGAGAGGGAGCAACCTCGCAGTCCTGCTTACAAATAAATAGGTAGGCGGTGATTATGACTACTAGATGACTACTATAATGATTAATGACTATTGACTGGACAATTTAAAATGAAAGACTGATTCGGCGTCACAAATATTAAATCGTGTTTGAGGAAACCTTTTTTTTTTTTTTTTATTATTTTTAGCAATAACAGATTCGTTTCTGCAGCAGCCGGTATCTCATACAACTAATTTCAAATAGACCTCCCCGCAAAAAGGCATATAATTATAGTGTATAAATAATTATGTCTATATCAAAATAAAATTGAAAACTTTTATCCTGGTATAATAATTCCATCGTTCATACTTACGCATAGTCAAACGAAATTAATTCTAAATAATTAAGTGTAATTTATCGGACGAACCCCTGTTGAATTGAAACTGCAACACGCATTAAACACGAGGATATCATTATAATAATATACCCAGGACATGAATAAATGAAGCTTCGTGTTCGAAACATTAGGAAATGGATTAGTTTTCCGTTGTACAAATCATAACCTAACCTAGGCAGGCATTATACGTGGGTAACTACGCGTACCGTCATTGTGTTCCCCGCGTAATTATTTACGGACAGAATTTTTTTTTTTTTTTTTATACCTGTAAACACTTCAATACTTATTGCACATCGCGTTTTTTTTTTCTTTTACTTTTTTTTTTTTTTATGTATACTTTTTTTAATAGGTGATAATTGTATTTTAAACAATACAGTCAAACTTTATTTTTAAAATGCGCCATTATTACTTATGTAATACAAACATCGACTTTATATTCATTTTGTTGTATTGTTGTTGTTTTGGCAGTTGCTTTTTTTTTTTGCACTACAGTTAATAGTTGGACGGTAGTTGTGCAAAAAGTCTCGAGTCGAATTTTTTCAATATTTCATATTAACGATTTGAAATTTCGTGCCGCGTTTATTGGCACTGTTGATTCGAACAGATGCGTGTCCGTTGTCAAGTCATTGCTATGTGAGTTTTATCGTAATTCGTGATACCTAATTAAATTCAGTTTGTGAAAAAGGGCTCAAATAAATATTGTTCTTAACGTAAAAGTTTTTTTAACTTGAGCCCTTTTGCACAAACACCGTCCAATTTTATTGAAGAACTGCAGACGTCAAGACAACTAGAATAATACCTAAACGACACGAGGAAAAACAATAAATAAAATGGAAATTTACTCGAAAAACATAATATTACACTTTGTTGTTGGGTGAGGGTGAGCAATTCTTTGTTATCGTGTGTGACGGTTCTGCAGATTGTGATGCACAATAAAACGAATCTACGTAGAATTTTGTTTCCGAACAAAACTGTCAAACTCGCACCACTCACCTTAATGTATTTATAAGGATAGAAACGATTAAATCGATTAATCCATCAAAGTTTTTTTAGTTGAAAAAAAAAAAATCCGCTAGGAAATATCGCAGTTAAAGTACCCGGTAGGTAAATATATTATCGGGTGGAAATTGTTCATATTTTGCTAGGTGATTCGTGAAACTTTTCGACCATATTTACTAACCAAAAGAAGTTTTTCGGAGATTAAAAGTTAATTAAATTTACGTTAATTGCATTCAAATCGAATTTATTTTTAATGTTATTATAAAAGCTTTACCGTTTAGGTTTAACGGTTCTTCTTATCTTTCTGTATCGACATTAAAAACTATTAAGATCCACCGCTACCAAATAAATTATATTTAATTTTGTCCTATCTTTAGCTACTTTTCTAAAATCTGCTATCATCGGTCGTTCTAATGATTTAACGATTAATCAGTTTTTTACATTATATAAATTTGTTCATATTATTTGTAAAACAATTATAACAGTCCGGGTCGTGCCTACCAATTATAAACTTTAGGGTTATATTTTTAAAAAAGAATATTCAGTGATTATGTGAAATTGTGCGATAGTCTTATTTACGATATTTTTCAGGGTTCTACCGTTATACACACTGTGTAATGGTATAGAAGAGTGACGAATCTGTCATTAAGTGTGTATTTCTGCAGTATCCGCTTTCACTTCCCTGATTTGGAATTCAAATCCAATGTCATCCGGCCGAAATATAATGAACATAATGTATATTCCGTGTGACGTGTACCGTGAACACGGCCAAACCTGGTATCTACTTTTGATTTTAAAACTCCGAATCCGCACTATATCCGAGTAAAGAAAAACCAAAATCAAATTTACTCAACGCGCGTTTGTATCGATTTTTCCGTGCGCGTTTGTGTGCCCGGGCCGTTATGGTATAGTCGGTCGTTCGCGTCGTTCGTAAATAAAACCGGACCGGGTCGATTGTCTTGACGGACATTCTGACAGGGCGTGTAGAAAAAAAAAAAAAAAACCCCGAAATAAAAAACGAGTACATTTCGGGGACGGCGTTCGGGGCGGTGGATTTGATAAGAGTCATTTTTCTCGCGGAAACCCGCGTGTATATATGTTTATATACGCATGCGGAAAGCATTAAGGTTATGGCGTTTTTTTTTTTGCGGTGGCGGCCCGCGCGTCGCGGACGGCGATCCGGCAATATTTTTCGCGATTATCGGCCAGTGATAAGGAGACGACAGCCGGCGAGAGCGTAATTTAAAAACAATATATTTCGCGGCCCGGGGCAAAAGCCGGGCGTGTCCCCGGCCGCGTGGGCTTATCTCGTCGCAACCGCGCGAACCGGAATTACACCGCGCATTGTCCGCCGAGACACAATATTATATAATAATAATAATAATAATAACACAATAGATAACACCGCAAAAATATAAACGTATATAAATAATAATGGAATAAGCCGAACGACAAAAAAAAAAAAATAATAATAATAATAAAAAACGATACCGCGAAAAATGTCCCGGAAGGAGAGAATTGAAAGTGTAAAATGGGCGTGCACGCGTGTTTATTGATAAACGTAAAAAAAAAAAATAAAAAATTACTTAACAATAATTTAATATCGCGAGTGTCTAATGAACGTCGTTTATCTCGCCGCGACAATAATGCCCGTGACGTGCCGACTATAATATTATTATAATGACGGCGCGTTATCGATGGACGAAAAACGGAAATGAATTACGATTTTTACTCGAAAAAACACGCGCGCGCACACGCATACGCGCGAAACGTTAGAGGACATTACGGGAATGAAATTGAACGAAGAGAAAAGTATCGCACGGAGTGCACCGTATAAGAAGGAATCGGCGGCGGCCACACATAACAACACTAACGGAGGACCAATTATATTGAACGAGTACGAAAACTATTGCTTTTTGGAGATATGTTGTTGAAGCAATTATGGTCGGACGTCGTAATAAATGGGATTGCGCGAGGGAAGAGTGCTTTTGGAAATAAAAATCGCCGCCGGTCCATTCAACGCGGTAGGAAAAACTTTATTTCCCTTCTTTTTTTTTTCTTCTCGAGAATATACGTAAAGCGTCACGGGCGTGACGTTGTGCGGGCGCGAAACCGCGAACGCGAAGGAGACGTTAAAAGCGTTAGGCGCGCTCGAGATTTCGCGGTGCGACGGGGCGACAAACAATGACGTTTTGATAAAAAAAAACAAAAAAAAAACAACAACGACTGCGATAACGAGACTGCTCGCGGCGAATTACAAACGAACAGGCGAGCCGATAACCGTACGGCGATGGGCCCGCGACCAGTGCGGCACGGTGAGTTCGGCGTTAAAACCGTCCGTCCGTCGACGCAGCACGCGGACGAGAGAAACGGCGACGGCGATGTACGCGCGCGGAACGTGTTCCGAGCACACGCGCGAACGAAAAGTTCTCGGAAATCGAAGGGGCTTGGAGGTTCGAGGCCGCGTAGAGAACGGCGGCGAACCGATCTCGGGACTTGTGGCGCGCGGCCGGCGGTGTCACGGCGCGGTTGTGCGGCGGACCGGGAAACCGTGCGCGCGTAGTGAATTCCGTTTATCGCGCGGATTCTCGAAACGGATACCCGCCACGCGGAGCGCACCGATACCATTATCACTGGCTACGCCGCCGCGGTATCATTAACGGCAAAGTCCGCTGTATTGGCGTCGCGGCGATTTCTTTGTCGCGACGATAAAACGGCTGATAGAAAAAAATTATTATTTGGTAGCTGTTACGGCGTTCGAAACGAAATCACAGCCGCGACCGACACTTTTGGCGTTCAAAACACTTTGCGTTCAATAACAATCGGTTTGTTGTAAAAAAAAAAACATTATTGTTATTAGTATAATTATATAGTCGAATGTGACCTAAATAATGGTTATTGTTTAATGAAAAAGTTTGTGCGATTCCTTAATTTATGTGCATTTCCGTTATTTATACCGCGTGTGTTTAGAAATGTTTTTAATTAGTTTTATCGCGTACGTTTAGAACGCTGATGAAAATTAATTCCAGGAATTTCGTTCGCGTGAAAACGAAAAAAAAAAATTTACTCGATATTTTCAAATAACTACGTATATTATAATATATCGTACGAATATCTCGAATAACTCCAGAATTTTTCCCGGACATCTCGTCGGGTCTCGAGGGCGCGAATACGAGACGCGTCCGGTGATAATATCCGGTCTTTTCATTTATTTTCCACTGTATTACGATTTACGAAAAAAAAAAAAACAATACAATATCGAAATTAACCGCGAAACCGTTTTTCGTCATTGGTTTTTATTCGCAAGAGAAAACGAACAAACCTCTCCGAAATCCACCGACTATATTGACGATATTTTCTTCCAGAATCCGCCCTATTCGTCGACGGTCCGAGCGAGATATCCGGTGAAATGCTCGTTACACAGACCCGGGTAAAATACGCGATTCTCGGCTAAAAAAACATACAGAAAAAAAAAAACAAACAAAATTGTATTGATCGAAACAATCGTCGGACCGTCGGCTTATTTACGCATAACCGTAAGCGACCGTAATAACAGGGCCGGGGCGAACGTTATTATTGTGCGTACAACGCTACAATTTACGGGCAAAGGGTTTATTACGCGCATTTTACACGCGCCGCTCGATTCGATAATAATATCGTACGAAATTTCGTCAACACACACGACTCACGGGGGCACAATAGTTCGAAATTTCGTACATGCGCTCGACACGAGAATAATAACGGCAAGAAGAATAACAGCGATAATAATATTATAATACACCGCCGGCGGTGTAATAATAGCGGGCCTCCTCCGCGCGGCGCGTAGGTATATAATATGGTAATTTTCTTTACGAATCGGCTCAAAATTACGTTCGGCGGATTACAAGGCCGACGCGCACGATAATATTATAATATACGTGGCTGCCCCCCACGCTATCGCATTACGGACGAAAAGCTTAATTTCGCGTTTGTGAAAGTTCTCCGTCATCCGAATCGGTTTTTTAGAATATTATTCTCACAGAATGTCGTACGTAAACCGCAGCGACGGCCAAGTGAATACAACGGACGACGGTAATTGATAATGACAGTAATAATAATATCACGGCACACGTGTGCCTGATTTTAACGTATTTTTATCGGCCGGCTGTAATAAAAGAAAAAAAAAAAAAAGAGAATCACGATCGAACGTACGATTCCGTTTATACAACTTTGGTAATTTTTAGAACATGTTTTCGGAGATTTTTCACGATGTATTTAAAACACGTATTTATTATAGATTGACGACCACACTTTTCTCTGTACATTTTACCCGTGGCCATTTTTCATTCGGCCATCGGTTGCCCGGACGCTATTTTCTCATGTATCGTGATACGCTTACCGTACGGATTGCGTAAGGCTCGAACTATCACAAATCATAATATCATAACTCTATAATTTTTTCATTGAAATATCATAAAGTTATTTTAATACTAATCATGTTATTGTTATAATATTACAACAGTGTGCACTTTACGATAATTTTTATGACCGTTTACGCCATTATTATAGCCCCTCACCCCACCCCACAAAAAAGTACTGTAGGCCCTCCGGATTTATAATACTTGTATGCATTTTTTTTATGTATTTCTAATTTGATAATCTAATTTCCCGTGTAAAATATCGCGTCCCGACCGTGTGAATAATCGACTTACTTACGTAGCCTACACTTATAGACTTTTAAAAAAAAATGTGGCTGTTCGGTATAAAAATGTACAGAAACTAAGGCCCCTTTGTTTATTAGATCACTTGTTCACTCTATTATATATATATATATATATATATATATACATATACAACCCACAGTGGGTTATACTGTACACATTGCTAAAAATAGTTTTTTTTTTTTTGAAGTTCGTATGAAGATAATCGATTGTGGCACGTGATGGCTGGGAACGCGTAGCCGTTATAACATATTTCACTGTTATAATATTCTCTCGTATAAAGAAATATAATATACGAACGTTTTTGAATAATAAAAAGAGTGCGGTGTGGGCATCACCTATCTACCTATACACAACAAAACTGACACATCCTTCGAGTTTAAGATCTTATTTGAGATAATATAATATAATGTTATGTGTATATTTTTGTGACTATACTTCCGATACGTGTCGAATTTTTTTATCTACGAAAATACTGTCTGTTATAACGCCGGGAAAATGTTTTGAAAAATATTTATTATTTTCAACTGTACCGCACTGTTTATTTCTCAGTATGCACGCGTATTTCAACGACTGGTTTATTTTAGATTCTAAGTTAATTTGAAGTTAAATTGTTTTTTTTTATTATTTACGCTATATACGCGTGTTCACTTATTTACCCGATGTGAATAGATTTTTCTTTTTCTCGTTTCAAATTCGTTTGAGTAAGTCTATGTCCGCACGGAAGCTTATCGCACGGCATCAGTCTTGATTCGAAAATAAACGTTCGGACTATCAAAATAGTCTAATATTGTAATACATGAACACAAACGAATCCCTGCCAAACCCGCCGTTCATCTTGTCCCCTCTACAGTGACCCCGCCCGTTTATCCCGGAAACGTTCTCGTATGTCAACTCGAAATCACCGCCCGATCCACCGCCTCGACCCGCTGGCCATCGCGCGCATTCCGTGTCCAACGTCTGGGCGAACGCCGTCGTCGGTCTCGCTACGGTTTCGCAATTCGATATATTTTTTAACGGTCGTATTTTAACTGGTATTATTGTTGTTCACAATAGTGCGTGCAATCGGGCCCACCTGACCCGGTGCGGTTCGTACATAATCGCACGGTAATAAGTAAGCTACTCCGTATCGTTATTATTTGTCGACGTCGCGTGCAATATTAATATTCTTAAACGGTAATGCGATTAACGTGACAGTTATTATACGCGTATTTTAATTAAACCGAAAAACAAATTATTGTCAGTTTAGGTTGACGCGACGCCGTAGAACGACACGTTATTATTATACGTAACCCGCGCGGAGGTATGACGGCTGTACGGTTTTATATGTATATTTTTTTTTTTAATTAATAACACTCGTCATTATACGGAATTCGCAATTAATCTCGGTACGTACGCTGCGCAATTATCGTGTGTACCTACGGCAAATATTCCATCGGATCGAAATCGCGTAGGTACGTTATAAAAGGACTCGTTGTGAACCGGCGAAAATCCTTTCTCGGCTACACGTATTTACGTTTCCGTATTGCGGAGGGCGACCGTACATTTAGGGTCGTATGTACATTTTTTTTTCCCCTCCAGTTTTTCAGTTTTTCACTACCCGGGGGAGCGGATATTTTGTTTTTTTTTCTCCTGTTAAAAATCGATTTGGACACTGCATCACATCGTACGGCCAAGATAATAACCAGCTCAATGACGAGATGGTTAAAACAATACAGAGAGTGATTGAACGAGCGTGCTTAAATTTTTAAATACAATATAAGCCGACGTTTTCGAATAATTAGATAGTAAAAATTAATTGTTGATTTCCATCAATCCGTTAAAGAGATACTCCACCGTTACGTTTAAGTTGGGGGAAAGTCGTGCAATGTCATTGGTGTAGTGGCACGGTGCACCGAATTTATTTAAATACTCCGTCTATTTACAGAAATGTTTATATAGGTTCTCATTTGAATGACGAAAGTTGCTATCGCTATAGTATAGTTGTGAAAAATCAAAGTATTCGAGAATATCGGGTTTAACTGCACTTAAAAATTCCAAAAATCAGTATCTGAATATATGCAAAATTTAAACGAAAAAATGGTGTGAAGTTAGGTATATTTTTATGTTATCCTATAACCGCCGATATGGCGGATTCTTCATGGCTAGTGGTAGCATCGATAATACTTTGAAATTGTTTGGTTAAAAATACACACTATACTTAAATACCTGCAAAGCAAATAAAGTTAAACAGCTCGATAGGTTAGGCGATTGGTTAGGAAACATTAGGAATCAACTGATCGACGCTTCAAATTCCGTTTAATGCTAGAATTGTTTTGCATTTTTTTTTCTCAACCACACGGGTTTACAATAAACATAATACAAAAAAACCTTCAAAACATACTACTTGGAAATTAAATCAGAATCGTGGAATATTCATTATTCATTGAATAATGTCAACTGAAAAATATCAAATCAAATTATGATTATTGCGTGTATGAATAATTTAAGATGATTGATGTTCAACAAGAACTAATGTGTTCTTGTTGAATGTTCGAAATTTCATAGCCGATTAAAAGTTTGGCTTGTTCAGTACCTTATGGATATTCCAGGCTTATTCGTAAATGATATAATGTAAAATGACGAACAACCTATTCGTATTTTGAATATTCTATTCGAATATTTTTTTTAATGTGTTTTGGACGTTTACCGTAAACCGTGTTAATTAAATGAGCTTCCATTTCTAAAATCACCCCGAATTTTTATTTTTATATATCTAATATCTGTATTTACATACTCGTATACTGTCCGAAATTTGCAGATAAAGATAAATTCCAACAAAATAAACGCGTAGAACATTCGAATCCGCGATTATTTTAATTTTGACAATTTTTTTAAAAAAAAAGAAGAAAAATAAAGAGACACAGCGTAGCGTAGATGCGAAGGGATATGTAGTATATTGATCGCTATCTGTTACATGGAAACGAAACGTAGCCCGGATAATAATTCGTCGAGTCGACAATAAATTAATGCCGAGTACATTCAAATTGTAATTCAGCAAACGTTTGGTACTGCTTATCGCACGCAATTTTGAATTCTGAAAACAATCGCAGAATCATAAATAAAAGGAGAGGGTTGCCGATTAAACCCCACTATTCAGTAGAAATGTTAGAATAATTTATAAATATTACCTATATTATTGTACAGAACTACTGACAGACAATATGTCCAAGTGAAACTCCCCGAAATATTGATTTTTTTTATTTTTTTTTTTTTTGTTCACGGATTCTTGCAAAATGTCATCCGGTGCCGAAACAATATAGATACGTCCGTGTAAAATAATACATTTTGTGTTTATATAGAAAAATGCCGTCGTTCCATCTCGTGGCCCTAAACGAATTCGGTTTCCACTCGAGCGAACGCGCGTTTAAGGTGGAAAAAAAAGGAAAAACTCATCGGGATCGCGTGCGATAGCTCGGTTGATATATAAATAGTCGTAAAAACCCCGTGTATTTTATAACCTACTGTAAATTCGAACGTTCGGGGCCATCGGACCGTAAAATAATAACTCAAGCCCGTGTGCGTGTGCGATATGACTACTTGTGTTTTTGTGTTTTTAAATTTTAGAAATTTTACTTTCAAGAGAAATTCCAACCGGAATAAGCCGGTCATAAATGGCGAGCTGTGAATAGTGTACTTTAAAATGTCCCGGTCGACAAACCAACCACTAAAAGACCAATGATACCTTGGAAACGGCGGTTTGATCGAGTAAAGTAAACGGAGGCTTAAAAACGGTGGATAGAACAGCAGACCTGGATAACGCAATAAATCATGCCGGGTGGAGAAAATCAGTGATAGTTGCGAATTGTCGTGTTTATAATTCGAAAAGCATTAACAAAACTGTATGAAAAAAATCACCATTACCTACGTATTTTTGATTATTTTATCTTATTTTTTCGTTAGACAAATGGTTGGACTAAGGTAAAGCCCACTAGTTATTAGACTGTACGTGTGTACGACGTAATACTGTAATATAAACGTTTATCAATTTGTTTTACCGGATTATAATATTATAACCTAATAATTTCTTTATATTATTTAACACTACAGAGGTTGGTTGGGTTTTCGGACGGTCAGGCCACACTTATAATTAGGCCCGATCATCAAGTGTAGCATTTTTTCCCAAAACAAATTTTGTAAAGTGCAAATGGGTATTTTTTTGGATTTCCCTTGTAGTTTTTTTTATTAATTTTGGGAAAACTGAAGAAAAGAATCGGAAAGTATTTTATTTTTGAATTGTTTATTTTAAGATATTTCAACAAGTCAGGCCACTTAAAAGCTAGGCCATCGGATATTGGTCAGATTGTTCGGCGTGCCACTCCATCAGAAACGTGATAAGATGATAATTCTTGTATAGAAGTGAACTAATCCGTTTTTAATAATTTTTTTTTATCAGTAAACGTTATACTAAATTTTTCTACTAAATGTGCTTTTTTCCATTAGGATCTTCTTCCCTAATATATGCATAGTTTTAATTGAAATTGTACATATATTTAAATAGTTTTATAAGAAAATTCAATAGATCCAATCTATTAAAATAATGCATGGAAAGAACTTCAAAAAAACAATAATATTTATAATAGCACTGTAGTACTGCACAAAACGGCATAATTTAAATGATTTTACTTGAAATAGGCTACAATTTCTTCAATTAACGTTAAAAAGCCATTTTAGCATATTCTATGTAGCTCAATTAACTATTTATATTTGTTTTATAAGAATAATGTATATTTCTATGATAATAGAGTGAGCCTAAATTAAGTACAAAGTATAAACGGAATAAGACCTAAACTTAATGATTACATAATTTTTTCGAAAAAAAAAATTTATAATTTGACGTCCTATTTTCTTTCTCTTTTACTTTAAGCTTAAAATAAGTTATGATATATAGTATCCGTATTCTTCGTCGTTTTTATCCCGCCGAAGTTTGCTATTCTCGCCAAGTTTTGAAATTTATATATAATCGTAGACATAATTCGCGCGGTTATAATCGTCATAAATCAAAAACGTTCGAAACTATAAAATAGCAAATTTGTCCAAAGCCATACCACGCATTATATACGAATCGATAATGAACGATCGATTTTTTTTAGAATTTGTTTACTGAAAAAAAAAAAAAAAGATTACAGGTCACGTAGTATACCTACCGCCGATTAACACGGAAACCGAAACGACATTTCGAAAACCGGAATCCACGCATATAATAAAACTCCTTTGAATCGTTTAACTCGGGTATTAGAGTAAATATATATATATACATTATATTTTGCTACTACTCGTAATTCTAAAAGTTGTTTGAAGCGTTTCGAAAGTTTTCGTTTGGGATTTGTCGAGTTTCAAACAAAACTCGATGTAAATTCTCCATTTAGTTTCGTTATCTATGATGAGTATACAGACGTCGAGCAATCTAATAAATATATTGCACGGTGCTTACTGTAATAAATAGGCTTACAGTTACAGCGATGCCGTCCTGAATTTTCACGCAATTCATTTCTGTATAACACAATACGACCTTACGCAAAATCCTGGGCGCGCACCTATACAAAGTGCAGCGTCAACCCAAAATGATTATAGTCATTAAACTCACGGAAATTTATTTTTAACGTTAAAAGTGTTATTTCAAAACAATAGTATTATTAATACGGCACATTTCCATATGATTATCGTTGTTGTAAAACGTTAGAATATTAAAATAATCAAAAAACTATTGAGAGCCGGGGACGGGTTCAGAGGGGGTTCTGGGGCAATAGGCCTTTCCCAGACATATTATTTCTTCGGTTTTTGTATGAGAATTGTGCGAGAAAATAATATACATAATGTATTATATGATATTTTAATTGTATTTGTGTTGTAAAAAAATTGTTGGCCACCCCCTCCCCCGGATCCGTGCTCTGGATCTGTGCCTGTTGTGAGCGGAGCTCGGTAAACTGTTAAGGGTTACCTGTAATATTAATCGTATACTTTTCTCTTGTATTGATAATCTAGAAGTAATCTCGTAATCAATAAAAAATAACAGCGATGTACATAATATTGCCATTTGTTGTCAGTTTTTTTTTTTTTTTTTTGAAAAAACAGTTGAAAATATTATTTAGACAATTTTTTTAAAAAACGAAAATCGGGTAAATAAATCTACCTGATGGTTTTATATAAACTATTTGGACTATTCTCTCATTCTTGCTGACCGAAAAAAGTGTTCTCAGAAAGGTACGCGTATCGTTTTTTCAGACCTATATTTTAAAACTAAATGGATAAAATACGAGAAATAAATTGACCAATAATTCGTAAACAATAATAATACATTTGTATATCATTATTATTATATTTTTTTTTTTTTTATAAGGTTACCTTCGCATTTTATTTTATTTCCAATCCTCTGCAGTAGTCTGATGACGAACGATTTCCTAAACAAATAAACTAAGGTAAAAATTTGAAAAAAAAACCTACTTAAGTATTATACAAACACAGTTATTGTATACTATTTTTTATAAGTCGTTTAAATTTTATTTTATTTTTAAGAATTATTACTGCATCGAATAAAATATTATTGATTTGGACAAACTAATAAAATTCAGTTGTATGTGTGCATAAAAACTAAGCCAGTATCCATTTCGCAACTTCTACATTCAATTATAATAAAATATTATTCTTTCAGAACATTGCCAAATGTTCAATTTAAATATTAAATACAATTTAAAATAATACACAATCTGCGATTTTTGGCAACTTTACAAATATAGCCGGGGCAATATTATTGTTATATGGCACTCGATCAGTTATAATATTATATTATTATATTTCGATTTAATTCTTTAGGTTTTCGTTTGGTTATTTGTTCGAATGTAGCAGTATTATATTATAAAATATATTATTACAACGATTATTATTATTATATTGTATCCGCGAATTTACATGTATAAAATATTATGCAATTGTTGAAATATATTATAATAAAATCCACTTGTTATTCTCGGCGGCTCACCGTTGTATTGCATACGAAGAATAATCAAAATAATAGGAACCTTACGGATTTTAATTTTTAAAACGAATTTTAATAAAAAAACAAAAACAAAAAGAGTTATCAATAAAATAAGAAATTAACTCGATAATATTTAGACACGATTGTAGGAAATGTAAAAAAAAAATCCAAGAAAGGCACACGACTGGCACATAGGTTGTGAATAGGAAGTTGGGAATGTACAGCCGTATAAAATATAACAGGAACGGACAAACTTTTTTCGATCGAGATCTACTAAGAATAGATTTTGCTTTCGATGATCGACTTTTATTAGAAAAAAAAAAAAAATAAATAATAAATAAACAAGTTTTTGTTTTGTTTTTTTTTTTGTTATTTGACACTCCTAAACACATTTCTATTAAAACAAAATAGCCTGATGAACCGTTGTTAAATTGCAGTTATTACTTGATAAACTTATAAAAAATTATTTCATGAATGCTCGACTTTCGAAACGAGAATGTCCATTAATATAAAAAGAACGATCGGAATTAATTGTAGACTATTCTGCTACATGAATAGCTACACCAATAAATTCGAACAACGGTATATCGAAGTTAATATTTTCCACGATCAATCGTTTGAACACCCCTGGAATGAAGAATATATATCGTATTAATTAATACTATAAACCTGCAGCCCCTCTTGGCAGGAGATCCAAGGCCATAGCCAGACGGCGTGGGGGATCTTGGGTTCTGGAACTCCAAGTTATTTTTGCAATTACGGTGTTGAGATGACATGGTCTTTGAAATTAATCCTCGCACAAAGTTATGAACGTGGATATATTAAACCATATTATAAACCGTTGTAACATTTGATAGAGAATATTATTAATACACCGAGAGCAATAAAAATCAGTTACAATTAAAAAACGATTTTGATAAAATTAAAATTAATGAAAATAATAATATTCATCCGGTTAAAATAAAACAAATAAAAGACGGGCATATTTCGCACGATGGATTACGCACGCACTGTTGTAGGTGAGAAGTTAAGAATGTAGGATGTAGAAGAGAACTCAATTTATATGTGTATGCAACGGTAAACTATTGCTAACGAAAAACGATTCAGAGCTAGGTTTCTTTGAAACGTGTACCACAATCACAATCGCTACGCTCCGGATGTAAAATGACTAAATACCGAGTGTCAACAATCAGGCGATTGGCGATTATAATGGTCGTTCAAGTATACTCGGAAAATATTACGCGTTTCGATGACGTGACAGTATCAGACTCGTGTGTTTGTCGGTTTATCGAGTTATTATTGAAAATTAAATCATACGGTCTCACGGTCCTTATCGTTGTTGTTTATAATACGCTATGTGACTTTACAAGGACATAATAAAATGGAATTTTATCGAATCGAGTCTCATCGCAGTGTACTATACAGTAATAATTAACGGCCGGCCACTTAATAATAGCGATACTGATGCACGCCACCGTGTCACCGCATAAGAAGAGACCTTTCGTCAAAGTTTTCTCAAGTGCCGTTGTACGTTTATTAATAATAATTATCGTGAACCATAATAAATATTGTAGCGTACGAGAATGCTGATTGAAACGCCGTTGCAAATATCGAGACACAACGAAAATTCGTTTAACGAAATGAATATATTTATTGAACATGATAATATAATATACTATTTTTGAAATTAAAATCGATTTTTTTTTTTTTTTCTGAAGTATAACTGAAAATAAAATTATCGTCTTAACGTTTATTATTAAATATTCACCCCCTTTCATCAGTTTAACTCCTCACCGGTCCAAAATAGTACGGACGTTTATTATTTCAACCACGATGACGTATGGAGTGATTGATGTAAATGTAGTCTCATTAAAGTAAAGAAACTGACAACAAAATATTTCTAGGTAACACTAAATATTTCGGTCGGATGACGTTGCAGTTGAATTCCGGTTTCAGAAAGTGATAGGTAGGAAGTATTGAAACACACACTTAAGGATACATTTCAAACTTTTAACATTTTTGGTCCGCAACATAAATTACTTTTTTTGAACACTAATTTCGAATTGTTATATTTTTTTAACAACTTTGATTAATACATATATTTTCATTTTAAAAATTATTCTTAGATACAGCCATTTAAAACTAGTAAAAATATGATTATTAATTGATTAGAAAAAAAAAAAAATATGTAAAACGTATGACTTAAAATTGATGAAATTCAACTATTGTTTTATGGAAAAAAAAACTTGAAAGAAAAACATAAGTTAAACATTTTTGAAAAATTGTTAAAAATTATACTTTGAAATGGCGCATGTCAGAGGTAATTTTTGAAATAATAATAAACCATACAAATGAAATTGCTTAATCAAAATTGAACTTCAATAGATTCCCTTTTATTTGGCCACCGATTAATGTGGGCAGCTGTCTAATAAATGTTTTCATCCCGATTCTGATGTATAACGATACCCATTTCGGTCAGCTAAACAACCGCTTAATGTGGGCAAATGTAACTGGTCCCATTGTTCCCACATTATGTAGAATCCACTGTATTCGAATCAGTGGCGCACATTGAATTTCAAGTGAGGGGGCGGGGGTGTACAAATTATGAACATTTTTTTGTTATTAATCAAAAAATTACATGAGCACCAGGTTTTCCTAATTCCATATAATCATAATCATCAATAATATAAAATATATTTATTATATTTATTTACTTTAAATTTAATTTTTTTTTTTTGGCTCTAGGGAGTATTGGTGTTATTCAAAAAGAAGAAAAGACGCATTTATATTGTGCACGTGCACTCTGGGCAACGAAAGGTTTACACATTTGAAATGTTTAGTGTGCAACCGTATGCATATTTCAGTCACTCCCAAAACCGGAATTTCAATCTAATGTTTTCAATTAAAAATGTTTATTGTTACCTGAAAATGCGAATACACCGTATGGAGTTAATTTTCGGTGAATTAAGCGTTTTAGGTGTTCCTATTAAGCAATAAAACAACGGTTAGTTCATAAAATGACATCACGCAAAATCGATTGGTGTCCAAACGCGTGGTTCAATAATTTGTACTACAATAATTAGGTACAGCAAATATGGTTATAATGATTAACAAGCTCAGTACCAGTTTAATAACCATTCCAAAGAAAATATATATTTTATGTTTATTGCAATCGACTAATAATCGATTTCTACGATGGATAGTGACATATTAAGGGCAAATTAAAATAAAATTCATTATAATATGGCCCTCCGTATTATTTCTTTGTTTTCCTTTCGAAATACGTTTATTTCCGAAGTACACGAAACGCAATTATTATTTCGACAATGGCGTTTAAAAAAAGAACCGTATGTACTTGACCGAAAGAAAACGGTATCCGACTCGCAGTCCGTCACCTCATTTTTGAAAACGACAAAGACGTTTTCGTTTATTGCTTCCTCAATTTCCGTATCACCATAACGAACGCTAAAAAAACTCGACCGTAGCTCATTCTTAATTATGAACGCAATACAATACACAACCAAATATTGCGTATTGGCTCAACATAATCAACTTCATAGTTTGCAAGCGTGAAACGGTGCTCTATAGTATAAACGGGTACGTGGTAGGTACCGTACAGTTGTAAGTATATACCGTTACGGGAATTAATTTGGACAAAATGCCCCACGGCATGACCGATGTTGGACGAAATATTTATAAATGCCCAAATCTGTTCCACGAATGTAAGTGGCTCGAGTACAAATATAAAACCTAAAACCTTTAGTCGTTAAATAACCACAACGGTTCAAAATAAGAGGGGGGTGAAATGGAAAAAAACTAACTTGAAATCAGTAACTACTCCAGGGCCTCAAACTTTGGAAAATAGTGGGCTTTTCTTGTCAATGGCTAGTGGGTTGCAAGCGGCTATATAGGTTGTTCATTAAAACAGCCGCTTGTGTGTTTGTTAAAGTTTTAAGTCGGCCTTTGATGTGATTGCGTTCGATCAAAGCGAGTGGTTCCGAACCCTCAAGATTATATTATACTTGCGGAACGGGCGGATGAACGTCCCGAAGTTCGGATGATGAAACTTTTTCGGTGACGGACAGTAAACATATTATTATTATTATTATTATTGTACTCTCGGTAAATTAAATCGATGCCCCGCGTCGTCATCTCGTTAGCAATATACGTAATATACTACAAGTATTAAGTATAGTGCGGTTTTTCACAAACAGATATATGAAACGATGTTGGTTTACGCAGTTCGGAACGATACCATTCTATACATTCACCTATGTATATTTTGAGATAAACGCGTAAAACGTATACTGCGCCATTTAAATCGAAATACAATTATACAGAAAATAATATTATAATTCAAACTTTAATGTTTTTTTGTATGATCAACTTACCAAAACTAACCTTTACGAGTTTTAAAACACAAGATAAAAGGATTTTTGTTGTAAGACAACGTCTAATTCTCTTTTCTTTTTTTTTTTTTTTAACAAAAATCCCACCCTATAATAAACATGTAGGAAAAAATCCTGCACATTTTTTTAACTGGTATGTTTATAAAAAATACGATTAGGTTTTTATCGAAATATGGTGCTAATTACTAATAGATAATAGAGTAATGGTTGTTTATACATATAATATTATATTATTTCCTAAGTATACGTACAATTTTTGAATATCATATCGTAAACTAAAAATGGTCGAGGGTATAGCGTGCCTGCAATAAAAATTATTATTTATTTCTAATTCCAACAAATATTAGGTACATGATGACCATCATGGTCAATTGATGGACAAGTCGAAGCCTGATTAATAATAATTTATAATACCGCAATACGATAATGCCACTGAGGCGATTCGTGTTCCAAACAACAGATAAAAAAATCGTTAGATACAATAGTCTAGTCATATATATGTAGTTGAATCACACGCAATTTTTTACATTCTATCATTAGTATTAAACTCGTTATTATTTTTATTTCGATATGCTATCCAAGTCAATATCTGCAATATTTGATTTTCGATATCTTCGTTTAGAATTAATCGTTATGGGTGTCTTTATCGACTATTTCAGCTATACATTAAACAATTCTTGTAACTTTTGAGTAAATGTTTAGTCATATTCGGAAAAGTGGTGCGTGAGACATATTCCTCTTCCTAAATAATTAAGAAACAAAGCAAAACTTACATTTTAACGATTCTATAACTACAAAACAACATTAAAACTATAATTTTAAAACGGAAGTTTCACTTAATAGTTAAATGTTTTAACAACAGATTAACAAATTTGTATTTAATATAATTTTACATTACACTGTGACCTTTCATTACGTTATCACTTGAAATTTTAACAAATAAAATGCCGATACCGAAAATTTGCTCAGTTTCGATAACGTTTTGAGTATCCGAGGTACGGAATAGCCCATCTTTACAACACGCACACAGTAGATTATCCACGAACTCGACGTTTATATTATTATTAAAACTTTTTAAATAACGGCCGATAAATTTACGAATTATCGTACTTAAATATATATGTAAGAATCTTCTTCGGTGTCGAGAATAATTATTTATTATAGTACGGAGTTGATTTATGGGACTATTATAACGCGCACGGAAGAGAATCTTTAACGTCTAATATTTGTGTATAATGCCCGTGTATTTATAGGTATGTTCTTAGTTTACCGGGTAGAATATAATACTTCCCCCAAGTGCCAGTAAGGCCGTTTTCATTTTTCGACGAGAAAGAGATTCAACGAAACTGTTAAATAGATAGGTATAATAACTATAAACGGACGAAAAGTAAAAAAAAAAAAAAAGAAAAAATACTGCCCCGAGGAACCTATATAACTGCACAGCGATGTACAGATTATCTAGAAAATCTAGACGGGATTTTTATTTTTATTTTTGTACTCAAAATATACGCCAGCATTTATTATTATTATTTTTTCTTTTTTTTTAGTCAGCCATGTAGTATTAAAGTTCTCTCAATTACGAGTATTTTTTACTCGTGCCGATAAAATTCAATACTGTTTTTTTCGTATATAAGAAGATCTGTATTATTACAGTGTTCGCGTAAAGGCATCCTAAACATTATTTTGTCATTGTGAAAACAAAGCATAGTTTATTATCCCTAAGTGTAATGAGAAATTCGCTAAACGAAAAACATCGGATTTCTTTTATTGAAAATATACTGTACCTATTATGTACAAAATAAATTTAACAACGAAATTCAGTCACATCATATGTATTACCTAGGGCGGATATACTTACTTACACTATGACTTTATATGTTTTATCAGATGGTCGGAAAAAAAAACTAGTTTATACTAAAATGTGGTTTCATGAAACTCGACATAAAAATTTATTTTAAAATTGTATACGGCATGTTTTAGCGTGTATCCATATTTTTCACGCAGAGAGCATATTGTTTTTCTAGGATTTTGTGTATTTGTATTGTATATTTACATGTATTTTAATGATGATAACGTGTACTGTGCGTGTGTCTACTTTTATAGATTCCGAGCGCGACGAAGAATGTATTGGTTCGATCGCATTATGTGCGATCGTTTTTGATTTGTTAAGCCTGCAATAAACTGTTCTACGAAAATTTTACTTTTATTTTCATGTGTTTGTATCTTCTCTAAAATCAATTTTTATTTAGTTGGTGAGTTGGAAAAGTCATATTTTAAATTTCCTCGTAATCAACTTAATCTTTGGAGAAAACCGAAAAAATATTTATGTTGCTAACATATAAATTTATTACATTTTTACAATTTTTGTTGTCGACGAGAAATATTGTTCAAAGTATCAAGATCATCTTTTCTTGTAAAAATGTCGTCTGTTTGGTGAATAATAATGTCATTTTATTGATTTTCCTAGCGATTTTCATAATAATTGGTGAACATCGGAAGAGAACGTAAATTAAAACCGGACATTAACATTATATTAACGGCATTTAGGATTTCGTATTTTATATATTTTGGATTTTCCCAAAGTAAGAAATACGGGAATATCTACGGAATTATTGGGTGAAACATTCTGGCGTTTTTATTTTTGTAATTTATAGCCACTTTAATTTTTATAAATTTTTTTATTTTTTATTTAATAGGTATTTTAGTGGACGAAATTGTTTGACTGACTGTAATTAATGGTTTATTAAAAGTCAATTTTTGCTTACTGGTCGAAAAAAAAAAACAAAAAGGTTAGCAAAATATAGTATTTCGTTTTCCATAAATGTTTTGAAATTTAATTTTGACGATTTTTTAATTTTTTTTTAAGCACGAATTTCAAAAGCATGTTGAGTGTGGATTTAAGAGCATCAGCACGATCGCGTGCATATTTATTACGGGATTAAGTCTGATCCAAGTCAATATTATTTTAGCTGTAATACGCAAGTACTCGTAACTACAAAACAGCAAATATTTTGTAATAGAGCTGATAATGAGATGGGAGCAGCCACTGTTGAATGTGAAAAGTTTGAAAAACAGGACACATAAGGTAATTTCATTTAAAATCATCGAAAAATTCTCAAAAGAAAAAACTAAAAATGTATTTTTATGCTAAAATGCTTTTAAAAAATGACATATAATTTTTGATTTATTCTTTTCTAGGTAATTTTTATATATTATTTTATATGAAAAAAAAGAACAGAAAAAAATCGTCTCGTGAATAGCGAAGACAGTATTTATTGTGGGGCTGTATTTGACTGGTTGACTGGAAAACCCGAAAAACATTGGTAATATTTTACATCGGTTAAATTAAAATTATTAAAATGCATCACCAACTAAATATACTAAGTTTATTCACTCGATAATCATATCATATGCAAACATTATAAAGGTTATTATAATATTATTATACGCGTATATTGTACAGATATTACAGATATGCAATAAAACTAAAAAAAAAAAAATGGGGACGCGGTGCAACAACTGTTGTAGGTGGGAAGTTGGGAAGGTTTATATCTGTTTGAAACGATAAACCATTGCTGACGAAAAAAAATTCCGAGCGTAGTTCGGTAGTATATATTTAGAGTACCGTAATTTTTTTGAGATTTTCGTTAAAAATTGATTTAAAAACGATAATTAAAAAAAAAAAAAAAAGTCGTCCGATTATTTTGGTAATTTTACCACGTCTAGGTAAGTCCAATATAAGGGTTATTACAGAGTTTCAAGTCTCTACGTGTGTTTATAACCGACCTATAGCCAAAAAACTCTAAAAAATTGAAATTCCTTAAAAGTTCAAAAGCGGCTCAAAAGTTTTGGCGATTATACCGTAAGAAAGTGAATAAAAAAAGGCAAAAAAACAGGCGTCTCGTGATTTTTCGACGGTTTTTAAACCGTTTTGTCCGGTATAAAACGTCGCGTCGTCCGCGTTTTTATAACGTAACGAAATCGTGAAATTATACGTTTTCCTACGATTTTTACCGCCCAAAGCTTTTATTTAAAAAAAAAAAATAATAAAAAAGTGGACTCGAAAATAAACGACCTCTCTAACGTAGTGACGTAGAGAACTCGAGCATTCGAAAAAATTGTGGCTACACGCAAAAATCGGAGCGAGTTTACCAGGAAAAAAACGTGTCCACGATCTAGAAAAAAAAAAAAAAAAAAAAAAAAAAAAAAATAAATAAATAAATATCGCAGTAAAACCAATAGCTCCGTCGTGTTACGCTCGGAACCCCAAAACGTTACACGTGTACGCGTCGCCGTTGCGATGCCGAACGAACAGGTACGCGGCGAAACGTTACGGCAACGTGTTCGGAATGGTATTATTATTATGATAATATATACGTATAGGAGGGGCGAAACGAGAAATTATTATTAACTTCGGCGAGTGGGGTGGTTGAGGTGGTGATGGGGGGGGGGGTTGGTTGGATGGGACGCGGGAAAAACGCGTTTTGTAGTTATATTTCCGACAACGACGAAATTAATGCGCTTTTCGATCGGGCGACCAGGTCGGGCGGCGGGTACCCGCGTAAAATCCCGCCGCCGCCGCCGCCGCCGCCGTAAATAACCATAAAATAAATTCATTTCGTTATCCGCCGGCCCCGTGGGCGGACGGCGGCGGCGGCGGCGGCGGCGTGCCCCGCGCCCGACGAATTCATTTTAATCCGACCGATAAAATTCAACGCGGGTCACGACGACGGTGGCGGCGGCGGCGGGGCGAACGCGAGCAGCAGGAGGAGGAGTGTCGGGAGGACAAGAAGGAGGAGTGTCGGGAGGACAAGGAGGAAGAGGAGGAGGTCCGTAATTGATTGATGGGAATCCTCGAGCGCGCATTTCTCCGCGACGAGCCGCTGTTCCTACGCGCATAATACGCATACATACGTACGTGCGGGATCGGTTGCGCCCGTCCGACGTTCTCACCCCGAACACGTCCGCGCCGCGTATAAAAATCCATTGTGTGTGTGTGCGCGCGCGCGTATCGCACGCGGAACGCGTTACGGGTGTTGTTCTTTCGTGCGCGTTCACTAGCTCGCCGTCGTCCACGCGCGCGCATACGTACGCGTATACGAACCGAAAACCGACGGGAACGGCGGAGAGACGGCCGCGTGCAACGTGTACAAACACCCTCCCCCCCTCCCAGCCGTTTCTACTCCCCTCGGACCCGCGACCGTTTTGCTTTCAAACGGACCGCGGCGCGGCGGAGAAAACCGAAATTTAACCGCCGCGGATTTACGCCCGCGGACCCGGGACGCGCACGGCACGCGGCCGTCACGTTACAACACGCGGCGTTTCGATTCCCGAGGCTCCGACGGCCGGCCGAATTCCGCGCGGGCCACCGCCGTGACGATGCGATCGTGTTGCGTCGTTGTCGTCGCGCGCGAAACAGTTTCGTCTTCCCGCCATGGCGTCCACCTCGGGCCACCACGCTATCGTTACGGCGGCACGTGTTGTGCACATTGATAGGCGCGCCGCGTAACGTAGGCGCGCGCGATTAAAATTCGAGTCCGGTCTTCGCGGATACACGTATGCGAAAAAAAAAAGGCCCTAGGACAATGGGGCGGCTGTTGTCGGCGGAAATCTGCGCAAAGGTAGGGTACGGACGGGAATCCAACGCGCGTCTGCAAGCAACGGTTGACCGTCGGTAACGAAAAGGACGATTCTGTGCGGTTTTCGGCTGACAGTGTTGCTCGGTCAACGATACAAACGCGTTATATTACGGTTAAATAACTACGTGTACGTGATATAAATCCTTTAATAATGTATGTTTAATATTGTACGTTTTTTCTACGTTTTTGCCGTGTTTTTCCCGGTTATACGGAAAAATCTTAGAAAAACCGATGAACGATCTGTTTGATATACCTCCTCAGTCAGATTTACTTTCGAAAAAATTCTATCATTGGGAATCGGAGCAGAATATCTGGTACAAATGTTGTCCGCAGAAAAATAAATATAAAAACCATAAGTTTTTTCACTCCATTCTGAAGCTAAAATTGCATATAAGCATTCACGTAAAACTTAATATTTTGGGTATTAATTTAAAAATTAATACCCAAACTGTATTATTGGTATTCAAAAATACTATGCGATTATTGACTTTTAAAATAATAAATGTGCGTACTGAAACTTTTCCCTTTTTTTGTAAATTATTACAAACGATTCTGAACCGAATTCGGTCAAACGTTTTCCGATTACGTTAGAAATTTGTGTATAGATAGTAAATTCGTATCATCAATGTTGTTAACAAATTTTATCACATAAAATACTTTTTCTATGCACATTATTTGGACATGATTTAGTTTTAGAAATTATTCCTAATGTAATGATGGGGAACATTTTTTTTGAACCAAAAATGTATCCACCAACATACGGAATACAAAATACATTTTCACAAGAAACATAAATTATATGTTATCGTTATCAATTTTTCGCATAAAAATCAAAAAATATATCAAACTCTACGGTTTATTTGAATTTAATATTAGAAAAAATTTAAATGTTAACAAAAATAGATATTTTACAATATTCCCTATTAGGATTACACACGGCGTGCGGATTATGCAATTTAAGTACAGTAATGCATGCCAGTGAGTGCTCTTTTAAGGTAAATTTTGAACACAAAACTATAATCTTATTAACGAAATGTTAATCTTATTTTTAAATTTAAATTTTTCTGACTTGGACATGATCTCTTTAAACCATCGATTTTTATTTCACTTTCAAATTACGTTGCTTTATAGTAGTAAGTTTTTACATAAGTTTTTGAATAATTCATTTTTATTATTAATTTCTACTTTACTCATCTTTTTTTTTTATATATATTTTATATAGCTTGAATATTGGTGAAAAGTAAACCATTCAACTTTAAATTAAAATATAAAAAAACGATTAACAATTAAACTGACAATATTTACTATTTTTTTTTTTAAATTATTCTTATGGTCTATGGAAATAAAATCAATAAGATCTATGCCTTTTATATCTCATCTTTGCCTTATTTTTCTTTTCGGCAACATAATTTTCAAGAGTTTTTCTCCTCCAATACTGCCTTCCAGTCCTCACGGTTTTGTTAGGAAGTCACACTTAATTGAACACTCCTTTGAAATTTCACCTTGTTTCACTCAATATATTTATGGCTTTTCGATCATCCAGTAGCCTATAGATCTCTTCTAGGTCATGTCCACTTAACCGCTGAATTTAGATTCGACGATTTCGGCCTCCTCATAACACGTCCAAACCAATTGATCTTCTGCGCCTTAAAACAATTTTAATATCTATCAGATCAACTTGGTTTTATTCCTACACGCTAGTTTTCTGGTACCCAAAGTATGTGAAACAGTCTTCTCAGGAGCGCTAGGACTATCCAGAAGGTAATGAAAAGTCGCGCTCAATTAGGGGGAACTGGACAATAAAAGTGAGCGGTGGCTGTTTTAGTGTGAACATTTTTTTTAAAAACGAGTTTTAAAATGAATATATAAGAATAATATTCACTATAATCGAACCATATATCATAAAATAATTGTCAATACACCAGACGCATATACATCTCATTACGGTAGTTATCTTTTTTTATTCAAACACATACATTAATAAATTTATCACGGCGTACCTCTGGTACTTTTTCTGTTTGAGGGAGTTGTAAGATTTTTTTTTAATACAGTTATTTAAAAAAACAATAGGAAAAAATTTAATTTGTTTATACTAGTTGGACCATGGATAGATGACCTTTTTACCGCGTTAAAGAATGTGTTGGATTCAGAAATGGCCCATGGGGGGGGTGGGGGGAATTGTGTTTCACACAAGTACCATTATATACTGAACTTTTTTTCTTATTATCTCAAGGCAATGCCATGGTTTAGTTATTATAAATACTAAATAATCTTCTCCCCTCCACCCTTCAAACGAAAACACTGGTCAATGATAAGCAATAGAATCGTAAGAAATCGTTCGTTTTTATAACATACGGAAATTCGGTTCGGTCGAAATAAAAATTCGTGCAACGGACCTCTAGCTGGTGTGTTTTACTGAAACTTGGATTAAGAACACTTTTATGATAATACGATAAGAGTTTTACGATTTTTGTCCTCTCGTCGTTCAATCTGCTGTGAGTGAAAACCACTACGAGTTTTCAAGACTTGTACACCTATTGAACCAATGTAAAAATATTATACACTGTGACGCATAAAAGTATATTATTCTGTTGTCGTAAAACGTTATAGCCGTTTTTTTTTTTTGATTAAACGTTCTACAACACACGACGAATAAACGGCGGGGGAAAAATCCTTAAAATTTATCATCGCCGGGGAAAAAAAAAAAAAAAAAACACGATCATTGACACAATAATCGTCCAGAATGTACAAAATGTAAAGAACGCACGCGTGCATTACTATGTGTATGAAAATGCAAATTTAATTTGTCTGAATGTTATATGAGTTGCATTTTTAGTGATACCAAAAATGTGGATAGAGTATTTTAAACTCGTTGGGTAGTTATTATTATTAATTTTTTCGTCCAAACTACCGAGCTTAACGATGGAATCATATTATTTTTATTTTTCCCTTTGCCATTTTCGCAGCGACCTCCTAACATAATGGTGATTATTTTTGAATAACAAAAAATAAAAAATGAATAAAAATACGAACCGACGCTGTTTTTATTATTATTATTATTATTATTATTAATTTCTAACCTTCCTTCCGTCAAACGAGGTTTGCGTTTATTAAAGCGGATATGATGTCCCAGACAATTGTCCAGACAATGAAATAACTGCCGGTAATGAGACAATACGCGATATAACTGGTTCGTCGATAAACTGTAAATGATTATGTTAATTTTTATTGATTTTTCTATATGTATATAGAAAACAAAATGAAATAAAAACCCAAAAGAATAAATGAGATTATTGGTGAGATATCGTGTATAATTATTAAAACATTAAAAGAAAACTTATTTCGTTCAGATGAAATTGGATAGAAAAGGGGAAGTGATTTTATGAATATCGGGTGTACAATTTTAATTTTCAACCCATATACAGTTTGTAGTAACAGGAACACCATATTTAAGTATCGGTCAATATTACTTGATTTGAAAAAAAAAAAAAGTTAAAACACATAATATGTAAAAAGTTTATAAACATTATAAACATTAGATGTAAAAAGATTTACATACAATATACATATAAAGATTCTTAATAACTATTATTAATATTGGGAAAAATATCATATTTTTTAGTTAACTACGGAGTTTTGAGATTATTTTTGAGGCGAAAAAGCAATCATAGTCATTTTCAGATCGAATGGTTCTGTTTTAGAAAATTCACGCAAGTTTGTGATGCTGACCCCCCTTCTCCCGTTTGGTTTCATTCCGGTTCCATTATTTTGTAACTAATTTGCAACTTTTTGCAACCTTTTGAAAACAATTTACAACCTAACCCTCTAACCTTAAGCAATCTGTCCTCAACACAGCTGCGTGATTTAAGCCCCACCAATGAAAAGAGTTGATTCTGGCGAAATCGTAAGATTGCAAATTTGTTTAAAAAGATCGCAAAAATTTAGAAATTAGATTTAAAGACAAGAAGACCGGTTTGAAATCGATCGGAGGAAGCCCAATGTCACAGATGTAATGCACACACCACGAAAGTCAATCTTTCACTTTCTTAAAAATATTCCGTTTCGATCAAATAGCGAAACACATTGCATAGTATCGTACAACAGAAAACCCGCGACTGAAATGACATTCCGTTAAAAAATTATGACATACCTACCTATAAACATAATATAACTCTGAGAATATTTATTTTTATTTTGTATAGATACTCGTATTTTTTTTTCTCGTGCATTAAGTTCACAAAATATAACAGACAAAAAGCAAAATAACGTACCTACATATACAACAACGATAACGGCGGGGAAAAAAAAACTCTGAAAGAATAACACGAAAACTCGCTTTCTGTCGCGATATCAATCTCAAAAGAATAATGGATATTTAAATTAGAATGAGAAAAAGAAAAACGTATAAAAATTCCGTTCGTCGCGGTAAATAAAAACATTTGGTTTTGTAATTTACTTCTGCAGCCAGAGAAAAAAGATAAGTAGGTAAATATAACTGCGCACTAAATGTAAAATTAGAACGAATACCTTATGCGTTTGCGTTAAAAATAATTAATTCGATTTATTTTTTTTTTTACAATCGGCTGGTTTGGATTCCGAGTGTAGCGAAAAAGCTATTAATTTTACTAAAATGTGTTTTTTTTCTCTCGGAATACGCTTTTTTTCGGTAAATACGAATGCTCTACAGTGTTCAAATTTTACCGTAAAAGATACGGATTTATTTTATTCAGTGATAATTTATTTTAACAATTTTTCTAGACCTCAAACAGTTTTTATGAAATTTTAAAAGAATTGACAACTAATGACGAGATATCGGATTACCACGACTAATAAACTATAACCAGATATATATGTACTAAAATATCGATTTCCTTTCAGAATCTGGTTTGGATTTAACGTTGATTTTAATATATTACGACAAATAACTCTGCGTCCAACACTTTCCAAACATATCATCTAAGACTTCGAAGCAGCCATGTTGCGAAGCATGACCGGACGATAGGAAATTATAATTATGTTTTCTAACGGTTAATATTCGTATTTTAAAAACATATTATTATTATATTTTGATCGCGCAAAAGCGAATCTTATGACTTTAGTCAATATTGGTTTCACAATACTCTCCACGGATATGTTGTAAAACATTTCGCTATTACCTAAACAAATTATCTATTCGGGACGTCCTTGGAACGGATTTACTGATCGCACACGGACCGACGAATATGTGTGTAATATAGTCCGCTTTTCTACTCGTGTAATATGTTTACGTCACTTATAGCGGTTATTTTTTCAATTCTTGCCATAAACAATGTTATCAGTGTTTTAAAAATAATAATATTACACATTTTATACGTCCAATCCTAAGCCGTCACCGTCACTTTGTATCGGAGGAATTGATGTTATTTTTAAGGACGTTTTTCTCCCACACGCACAGAGATCTTCCTCCTACTCGTTAAGTTCAATATTTATTTTGAATATAAAAATAATATATGTAAGAAATTTAAATAATAATAGGTACAAGTGCGTCATCGTCCCGCATGCTAATTATTCGGGTGTCTGGCACTCCACGGTCATCGTTCGTCTCCGCAGATCGAAAATATCCATAAATTCGACATACGAATATGCATGTATATGTATACAATTGTTACAAACACACAATATCGCTATAATCAGCGGCGTCGTGAATTCGAATTTAAATAGTTGCGAAATATTTAATAAAGACCCGACATCCACCCAGTGGCGTATTTACGTGGACGATATGAGTGGTTTTGCCAATCACATTGTCATTAAGCATTGTCGATCGTATGTATTGTTTTTTGTCTGCCTGTTAACAACGATATTTTCAAAAAATATTGTTCCGATTTTCAATTGTGTCAACTTTTATGATAGAAAAATGTACCTTGTTGCTGCTTTGAGGAAAAAATGCTTTTAGATTTTCTTGGAGTTTTCTTAATACCAGGTTGGGAAACTCTGGGAAAACGAGCAAAATTTAACGGCAAAAACTGTTTCAATATTTTCTATTATTGTTTATATTACATAATTTATATGTAGTATGCATTTCAAAACATTCGGGCAAGTTTGTATATGTGTTTGAAATGTTCGAGTATTTTTTGTTTTTAATTTGGCTTTATGTGGATAAAATTTGTTTGGCCCATTTAAAATGTTTAACAATTATACAGACCGTTCGTCATAAGTTGTACTCAGTCGTAATAAAAAGTTTAGCGTAATGAAGTAGTTTTTTTATATGTTTTTCAAATTATTTTTAACCAAACTTCGCTTAGATGTATATTAAATAAATGTTAATGTAATATCCATAGAGTTACATTGAGAGGCTTTTTCATTAAATTCTTGAAGTGCACTTAGACTTTCTTTTACCGTTTAGCCATATTAAACACGTTACATTTCATTAGCTTAATTTCAGTAACACTGTTCATAATAATACCATAGAATATATTAAATAAAGCATAATGTGACGCGTTCTTGTATCAGTACATGTGCTTGTGCTAAGACGGAAAATTACATTAATTAAACACCCCGCATGTGCGCGTGTGTAATATCGTGTGAACATAACTCAATTATCAGTTATCACTAACTTAGTATGTCATAAATAAAAATTTCAAATGCTGATTATGAGAAAAGTTTTTCAAACCTTCAGTTTAAGATGTACATTTTTTTCTTGTGTGTAGATGGTAACACTGCAATAGGGAGTCCAAGTGCAATTCAACCAGTTATACAGGCAGTACAGAATATCGTATTCTCTATATTATGATTCTATGATACTAACTTCCCGAATTCTCAACTACCTACATTAGTAGTACCCATTTACAATTCAGCTATTTTTTATGTTTCACCATTATAATATAATATATTACAATACTAATTCGATTATTATTATCTATTATATATTTTTTAGGGTTATAGATAATACTTAAGTTCGTTAAGCTGTGTTAAAATGTTATTGCGTAAACAACTTTTCAACGAGAAATTTTTCTTTGATTTACAATGACAGAACTTTTTTCATTCAATTTTATGCAAACAAATTAAATTTTGTTTTTTCATTCATTAATCACTGAAAAAAATAATTATTAATTTTTTCACTTGTTAATATGTTCATAAGGATAACACTATAGGATATTCATATTCCGATGTTCATAGTGTCTGAAATACCATAATTACAGGTTTTTTTTTATAATTTTATTTGAATTTAACTATATTAAATATAATTATTATAAAATATCGTTACATGTAAAACGGATTCGCTCATCTGTGCATTGCCATATAGCATAATATTCTCTCCTGATTATTTCCTAAAAAGCTCTTACTATCTAGCTTATGTGCATCAATAACCAAGACCCATCCTTTACAATCATTTTCAAACTTCAATTTTCTGTTTCAGCCAGTGCATTTAATTAGGTAACATAGTCTTAGTTTCAGTCATAATTTTATCAACACTGTTTCTTCTTTTGGATGGCTAGTCTAACCGTATTATAAATATAATAAAATTACAAACCTTAATTTTAATTGTTTAGTGAACTAAAAATTTTACACCAAAATGGGTTTTCTAACAATAATAAACTACGTATATTTCATAATCTAAAATATTATCTGAACATGAAAAATATAAATTTAGTTTTTTTTTTTTTTTCATTATAATATTGCATACAACTAAAAACACATTTTTCTGGCTTTATGGGTAATAAACTAAAGAGTTTTGCTGCCAACTAGACCCGGCTGCTGCAATAATGTTTATATATTCTCTATATAACGTCTGTTATTAGTGATGCTATTAATTACCAAAAGAATATAGCTTATAAAATTATGGCGATTTCGGACGAATCATTACAAATTTTGAAACTGCAACATATATGTTATACGTGGCATAATATGCGTAAAACTTGCATATTGAACAGCGCGGATTCAGGAGAGAAGGAGATCTGTAGCCAAATATAAAATTCATTACGAAAAAAAAAAAAAAAACAGTATTCACTATAGTTTTATATGATATATCATATTATTGGTTTTATAGTTTTTATCAATGTGTTTTATGTCGAGACAAAATTGAAATACATAAAGAAATATTATGTTGATGACGATTTTAGTTGTTGAGAGTATAAAATATTGTACAAATAGGAACAAGTGCAGGTACAGATTCGAATTTTTTATTCTTTGTATACAAAGTTTGTGAAAACCACACATATTTCATGAACAAATTTGAAAAATAATCCAGTTTCATTAATTTCTTTCACTTATGATGGTATTTACCACTTCAGTGCTCGCTCTGACGGTTAATAAATGATGGACAAGCTTTCAACATCGGAATTATTTAGCAGACTTGTTTCTATAATTGCTAGAGAAGCAATAAAAATCAACGTAAGCGAATATTATTGTATGGTTTTTACGAAGAACCGATTCAAGTCGATTCGGACATTTTCGGTTTATACGTTTATTTTTTGTAAAATGTCGAGCCACGCTGCATGGTTCCACTATAGTACTTAAAAAAATATAATTTAAGTTCGTCAAATATAGTGGCATTCGTTTGGTGATGACTTGTGTTAGATTATTTTATGATAATGTGCTTGTAATAACCTTCCCAAGAAAATTCGTTCAATTATTATTCTCAGAATATTTTTAATTACTGAACCGTAATGGAAAAAATAATATATTTTTCGACTATCGACGTCTACACAACAACGAATACTGATTAAAAACAACAAAATATTTTACCGAAAAAAAAAAAAGGAAAAAAGTTCATATTTATTTTAACGGTATCGATCGATTTTCGGTCACCCGAATCCGATTAAAAATTCGAGAACGCAAACTGCGCGCATAATATTATAGGGAACATAAATTACGTTCGGGAATATTATTTTAAAATTAACTTTTCGCTTCAAAAATAAGCGCACGTTTCCTTCCTTTAAATTTTAAACCATGAATACAAAATAAACTTACAGTTTTATTATGTTAAACATTCTACGGAAAGAAAAAAAAAAACCTAAACTAAAATAGAAAAAATACAGATGATATACTCGATAAGCAGTTAGTGGCCCGGCATACTAATTATTACTATTTGCTCTCCGTTGTTCGAGATAAATGCGCACACATTTAAATTCAATGGATCAATGTTTGCTCATTTACTTAACTTATTATACTATAGTAATTTTTGTAATTTTTTACAATTTTCCGTTTCTGCGATTTTTCGCCGTACAGACAATATTATCAACATTTAACTTAATATTCCAGTGTCGTTCATCTTTCACGTTGATTTTATATTTTAAGACTTTAAATGAAGCGAAGAATCAATAGTTTTGTTCTCTGGAAAAATATTTTTTTGGGTTTATCGTTTCTACTTTGTCCAAGTAAAAATTTAAAAATTCTAGCCAGCGCGCGTGTTTAATTTGAAACCTTTTTTTTTTTTTTCTAATTCTCAACAGGCCATCCCTAGATGACTAGATCCTAGTTTCTGTTTATAATAATTGTTTTGGTTTCTGAAAACGTTATAAGCTATTCACACACCGTACCTTAAAAATATGTGAAATTCCCAGCCAATATTCTATTTAATTTATTTGAATAATTTGTAAATAGATTTCAAACAATTTTTACCAAAAATTAAAAAAAATATACAAAAAAAAAAACAGTTATAAAATGTTGATAGATTGGTTTTATTTTTGTTGATTTCTATGTTACCTAAATTATAAGAGAAGCAAACTCTATGCAAATACATGTTATGATCTTACCGGTTTACGAAACTCGAATGCTTAGAGTCGGTTTTTGATTTTAATAGTTTTTCGTTTCAGTGTTTTCTACACTTAATCTCGTTATATTATATATCTTCTCAATTCCCTACTAGCAACAGTGGCTTACCTAATGGTGTGAAGCAGTATACGTAGTTTCTAATATCGTTCATATTTATCGTAAATCAACCTTTTTTTTCGGCCACGACGACGATTTTTGTAAAAAATTTAATTCGTTTTCCGGCTTTTTTATCGTAGTTAGGTAAAAAATTTAATAACACTATTTCGACGCATAAAATATCGTTTTTTATAAGATACGATCGGAAATTTTTTTTTTTTAAGACCAGTTGGATATATAATCGACGGATAAACACTGCAGTACGGTTTTTCCCCTTCTTTTTTTTTTTTTTTTTTTTTGAAACCTGCCAGCCTATAGCTTTAACAATAAGTTTTGTAGTGCGATTTGTGTGATAAACACGAATCAACGATGGAATACAACACGGTCTTTGCTGTCGTCTCGCGTATATTATTTCGACCGGTACTATATAATATTATACCCGGCTACCGGTCTCTACAATAACGGTCACGCGGAATACGCCGTTTATTCTATAATTTACCGTTTCTGAACTGTTGCTCTCCGTTGAAGATTCGGTAGCCGATTCTAGGGGACGTGATACCCGAATGGTTTGCTATCTCCGTCCCGCGAACGTACGTTCGTTTACAGACAATGTTCGTTCAACAGAGATAAATGTATAATACATATTGTTCATTATTATATCATCGTGAATTAATCGGTTGTCGAACTTAAAGACAATAACATTATCCGTGCATACACGTCCGTTTTTTTTTTTGTTTTGATTTTTAACGTTAGTTATATGCAAAATATCATAATTCAAAAATATTTGTATCAAGCTTTAAACATTTAAAATGACAAAAAATGCAGATAATAATGTAATCTTTAATTTTGATAGAAAAATCAATTTATTTCAATTTTAAAATTAACGGCACATAGATGTCTCCGCAAATTTTCTTTGTACGTTTATTAGACAATAAATGTATGTGTGGCGACCGGGTGTTCAACAATCGAAATAATGAGAAAACCGTTTTCTATTAAAATCATAATAATATAAGCGCATATTATTACATTTTAATAAAACGAAACTAATTGATTCTTCACTCAAAGCCCAAATATGTATGAAAAGTCTTAATTGCAAGGTTCGTCCAGATCTCGTCAGAAATTCAGCAAGTCGTGAAGAACAATCGATTTTGAGGGGAAAATTGACAGCGGATGGAAAACAGCGTCTCATTTTTGGAGGTTTTTTAATGGGTAAATATGGCGGAAAAAATAAACGGTCCGGCGATCCCACGTAAACGATTTGCCGGGTTTCCTTAGGACGTCGTTACAGTCTCCCGAACAATTTTACAAAAAAAAAAAAACAATATTGTTGTGTCATCGTCGAAATATCACTATTATTATGTCCACTACCGGTCGACGATCCGTGAAATACGGCCGGAATGATATCGTAATAACCAAAACTATCGTGGGGGGGAGAGTGGATATCGGGGAGTACGCGACGGGATTTGAGCGTATCGGCCGAAACACTCGCGGAACAGGCGTGGAGACAATATCGGGAGTCCGGTCGGGCGCACACGCCGCGAGACGCGTTTTTCGAAGACATTTTTCCATTTTCCCGTCTTTTCTCTCTCCCAGGGGTTTAACGGTCCGGCTAATCATTTACGCACGGGCAGACGGTGGCTTCCTCTTTTTTCCCCGGGAATTAAGTTCAATATAAATTCTTTTCGAGTCTTTTTGGACTTTCCCCCCTTCCATTTCATCCGTCTGCACGTAGTACGTCCCTGGCTTATTATACCGCGGTAGCAAGATCTCGGAGATATAATCCGTTTACGCTGCCCCGCCGTTTTAAATCCCATTGCGATACGCCGCAAGCGACTCCGGCTTTTCATTTTTATTTTATTTATATTTTGTGATATTTTTTATTAGCATCATTATGATTATTATTTCAATGTTTCCCCAGCCGACAACGTGAATTTCAAACGGATTTCCGCGAAATTTCAACGTAAAATATCACGGCCGTACTGTATATTATAATTTTAATATTTATAATATATGTTAAAACCGTCTTTATTGAATAATAAAATAATAAAGTAAAAACAAAATCTTTAAAACGGTTAACACTCGTAAATAAATATATAAATAAAAATGTATATATAAAAATAAAATAAATAAATGAACCAAAATACATTTTCCATAATATTCCAGACTCTATAGATTTGTTTATTTATTTTTTTTTTTTTTATAAATGCATGTTTTTTATTATGTATATATTTATCTTTATTGACATTATGCTCTAATAGTACTTTGTTATTTATACTATTACGGACAATACAGAATCGAGTCTCGGACTAATTTCAGTTTTTTAATTGTTGAATCTAGATGGGTTGTAACCGCGAAAATCACCCTTGTTACATTTAATCCCCTGAGTAAAATTTTACTAGAGATATTCATAATAATTATACACCATTCGTAGATTCTAAAGAGGTTAAATTTACACTAGTAAATATTTATCGTCCAGTAAAAATTAATTTTGACTAGTGATTTTATTGACGTCCTTAATATTTTATCGATTTGGTAATAATTGCACAGGAATCGATAAACATTGGCAAATCAGTGTATTTTCTGTAAAATGTTTTAATTGAGTTCAGAAATGAAGTATTACCGAATGTGTTTCAGAACGTTCTTATATTTGTATTCTGGTTGAAATTGCCAAGTATAAAAACAAAAACAAATTTGCAAGTTTTAATTTTTAAAACCTTAATTATTTTAACGATCACTCGTGATCCCGTAATAATTTTTACATCGAAGACCCTTGTGTTGTTACGACCAGATCACTTTTCCACGTGTCTTGAAAATTCACTTTTAATTTTCATACATGAAAGATATATATTTAGTACAACAAACAGATCAATTCGATTTTTTTTTTTTTTTCCATTATAGGAATCGTTAAGGTCGTTGAAATTTTAAATTTCTTAAAATGATTGAAATAAATGAATTGACTGTTTTAAACACTTTAAACAATATAAATATGTATACAAATTTTTATGTAAAGACTTTTCAGTCAACCGTCTATAGTTGTCTTCTGGATACCTATAATAGGCTGAAGGCCTGACCGAAAGGACTCAACTCCGACAACTGACAGATATAATATTTTGTTTGATTATTTGACAGGCTAAATTCAATATTCTCGCTTACTATACCTATACGGCGGGGAAGGAAATCAGTTTAATAATACAGAGGCTTATTAAATTATCAACCGACGCGGTGGTGGCGCGACGGATCTCGTGTGCAATCTGTCGCCAGCATTATTTTATTACGGTACGCCGCCGCTGGATGACCCTTCACCCCCGAGCGCCGTGACGTAGGGTGGACGCGTTGTGGCCCGACACGTTGGACTTTGCGGGAGAGACGCGATAGGTTTGGGGCTGGAGAAGGGGTTGAAGGGATAAGAGGGATCGGAGGACGGTGGCATTAAGGTTTCGGGATGGAAAGAGTTGGGAGGATAGACGGGGATAGGGAGAGACGGAGAGGTAAATGATAAAGAGAGAGAAACATCTGGACGGTCGCCAACGCTAACAGACAGGTTATTACCAGGACGGCTATATTCTACCACTCTGGTATATACATTATATTATTATGGGCAGTCTCCGGTCCGGCGGAGACGTCCGGCGGTGTGTGCGTTTGAGTAGTGTGTATAATATTTTATTTTTCACAGCAGATGGAACGCCGCCGTGCACAACAGTATATGTTCGATTCCGACGACGAAATTATATAATATTTTCTTTTGGATGCTTTTATTTCCATACGTTCGCCACCGTCGTCTTCGTCGCTCCTTCGCCATCCCCAGGCGGCTTTGAGAGGATTCCTGGCTACGTCAGCAGCCTTAGTTTTCGACCGATTTGTTTTTTTTTTTTTAATATATATATATTAGAAAAGTAGTATTTATTTGGGTTACGCAGTATCCAAATTGTTTTTGATACCTTAGCTTACCGCGCATAAATGTACGATTTTACTTTTAACTTTTGTTCACCGCTGAAAACAATCGTATATTAATATCATCAGTACATTAATAAACGTTCTACGTGTAGAGAATAATGTTAATTTAGTGTTCGATAATGTAAAAAATCTGACGATTTTTCTCAGTATTATTGGCACGCGAAATAAAATATATTTCAAAATAACGTATAAACTACATAGTGTATACTATGCGTGTATAGTGTGCAATGTCCCTTTGAGTCGGTGTAATATTATTTCCAGAATTGATTTTGTACGAAATTCAATCAAACGGAAAAATAGGCACATAGGATACATAAAAATATATATATCGTAGACATAATGCAAAAAATATCGTCCTCTATCAATTTTATAAAAGGTATTTTATTTCTGAAATCATTTTGAAGGGTTCTCTTTTTGTTCGCGTGGTCATATATTGTTCTTAAACAAATTTTTCATGATTACACAATACGTATCCTTTTTATTTCTTCTCCGGTTTCCAGGCCTCTAAGGACCGCCCCATCTCACACCCATTCTTTCTTCGTTATTTTTATTTTCCTGTTTGAACCTTCATCAAGTTATTTTGCAACCTTTATTTACCTTCCTATCTCATTCGGGACTTTATTAAAAATTCTATTTTCAAAGGATAAAGATGAAAGGTGTTTAGGATTTGCAAACTTAAAACTAAGTTAAAAAAAAGAACTGATACTGCTGATGGGTGTGCCATTTTCGACGGTGAGAAGTTGGGATACACACATTTATATTTATATAAGCAACGAAAAATCATTGCTAATGGAATACAATTCTAAGTGAAGTTCAGTTATATATGATTTGTAATGCCGTAATACTTACGATATTTATCAAATTTGATCTTAAAATGTTCAACAAAAAAATACTATTACATTGCACTTATATTGATTAAACAATTATATCTACTTAGTATAATACGTACTAAAGAATATAGAATAAGAAAACTGTAAAATAGTAAAAATGTAAAATGCAGTCAAAAAATAGCTCAACAAAATTTTAAGAATATTTTAAAAATTTTAATACGCCTAGAAAAGTCCATTCGAATTTTTCTGTTCAAATTCCAAGTTTCTGCGAATATTTTTAACGGAATCACAACAAGAAATAAAATTTAAAATAATACATACTGTACATTTTTCCAGTTTACAGTTTTTTTCCAGTATTTTTCCAGTTCAATTAATAATTAATCGGTGTTTCACGGTTAACATCAAAACGGTCGTATCGTTGCGTTTGGAACAGGTACATTGAAAAAAAGACACGGACAAAAACGTGGCTTTTACTTTTGTATAAAAATTATTAATACTTTATACCGAAAACGTTATGGAGAAAATATGTTTGGGCGAACAAAACGTCATGTTAGACTATGCCAATTTATAGCAAAACATTTGCATTGCTTATCACGAGCAGTTTCCGGATGATATAAATATGATACGTAAATACACAAAAACTCAATTTGTAGTGTTTACGGTGAAATGTTTACTTTACGAGTTCGCTACCAAAGGAGTTGGTAAAATCAAGCGAACAGCTAAAAGGCAAACTGCGAATCGAATGTATGACCAAATTGAAGATATAGGCAATGGAATTACCTTGGAGTCATCTTATTATCTGAACAATTTCTATTGAATTCTTATTTTATCTTTGTTTAAATAGACTTTCGTGGCATGAAATTCGTGTCATATATGTCTCAACACCGGCCACGGCTCCGGAAATACTGCTGGAATTATTACTGTCATCACTTTTCTAGAGTAACTTATACTAATTTCATTCGAAACGAATGGATTATAATAATTGATACGGTATAATAATTTGAAAACGGAGTATTTCGATGACGGGGTTTTTCGGGACGACGACGGTGTGGAAATTTTCCCGAGACAAGAAAAATACTTACATAAATATATATATAAACGTACATTTTATCGTCGGTGCCGGGTCACGACGATATAGAATGACGCGACGATTTGTTCGCGTATGCTGCACGTATATATTATGTATGTGCATAAGAGCGCGAAGAATATAGTGTTAGGTGTACGATGACGTACTCTCGGGGACGTATTATTTTCAATCAGAACGGCGAGCCGGCGCTGCGGCTGCGGCGGTTACGACGGGATCGATATAGAATATAATTTACGATTTTTTTATTAGTATATTCCCCCCCCCCTCCGACGATAAACGGCTAAAACGGGTGCGGCGTGCGTCGGTGGATAGAGCCGACAGTGTAGGCTTGGTCCTTGCGGCCGCGTCACCCTCCCGCCCACACTATTATTATACGTACGGGGCGACGGTTTTCATCGTCGGGAAACCATCTTTCGGAAACCGCGAGTTACCGACAATAATAAACAGTGTCGTGTGTTCAATATAGACGAATTATCTATAGATAGGAACGTTTTATCTCATCTAGCAATAACGTGAAATCTGACGTTATCCGAGTAAAACGATTGAGTCGTCTTGATAGATATTTTAAAATCGTAACTTACAATAACGATTGTTTCAAATAATAGCTAGAGTATATTTTAATTTGTGTTTACACGGTCGGAGATTGATAAAATTGAGTTGCATCGATCGCACGACCTTTTTGATATCTAGATTTGTACCGAATCGGGCGCTCGTCTCTTAAATCTTATAGCAGTTTTAGCACATGGTTTTTTAATACGGTACAAACGAAATGATCTATTATTATTTTTTATCTGGATAAAAAGTTTGATGATTGTTTAACTTTATTTAGATAATTCGATTCGTTGTATAACGTGTATTTGTTCTGTTTTCTTCTAGACAATTACCGAAAGAATCGTCTTTTACATTTATACAAAACTAGTTACCGATATAGCACAACGTATCGGTGGTTGAATCGGATAACTAGACAATTGTCTATATACGCGTTGAGCTTAGGGCTAACGGCGACCGGCCAGACGCATTCTAAATCCAATATTACGTGTAGGTAATCGACGATGTTACTATAATGGTATTAGAAAAAAAAGAAAAAAGGGGACCACGGACGTGAATTACAACGTTTCGGTTTGACGATGGCCACCTTGCGCGGTCGTTGAATGAAACCGAATAAATCCGGACAGACGTTCCGTCCGTTCGTCCGGGATAGAATGTCCGTGAAACTCGAAATTATTCGTCCGGCAAGTCGCGGCGAACGGCCAAAAGTCGTCCGGATCGATCCGAACGCCGCAGGCTTACGCCTGTCCGTGCGAGACGGCGTGTTCCGTGAGCGCGCGTAACGGTGTGATGGCGTTCGAACGAACCGCCGCGTGTGTTGTTATTATTCGGAATATCATCGTCGTCGGTTCGCGCGAGTGATGACGTATTCATCCGGTGTCACAAGCGCGCGCGCACGCACGCGCCCGCCCGCTCTTCCGATACTCCGCTGCCCGCTGCCTTTTACAAGCGCGCGCGCGCACACACACACGCGCGCACACACACACGCGCGCACACACCGCGCGCGGAGACCGACACGCACGCCGGCACACACACGCGCACTGACGCACACATCAACGTTCGCGCACAGACGGCGGAGTCGCGCGGACACACTGGAATGAGCATATAATATTACATAACGGACTGTCGTTTAAACGCGCAGACGGCGGCGGCGACGGTACGCCGGATCGTGTAATAGCTGTCCGCGAGTATCAGTCGCCATGGCAACAATTGGCCGCCGCCGCCGCCGCCGTACAGTCGTCATCGTACATAATAATAATAATAATAATAATACGTGCGCGCCGCGTGCGTTTCGCCGTCGTCGTAAAGGCAGATCGAATTTTGTGGTGGCGGACCGCGGACAATAGTACGATACGCACGCACTCACGCAGGCACGCACGCCGGATCCGGATTACGGGGGGGAGGGGGGGCGTAGGGACGCGCGTCCGAGCGCTCGACTCCGCTGTGCTTCGGAGACACCGCGGTCGTTGCGCACTCGAATGTTGCGTGGCGATCGAATCCCCGAAAAACGGGGAAAAACGACGAAGAAAGATCGAGAAAAGGAGCGCGCGCCGCTGCAATGTAGGCGGGAAGTCGCGGGACAGGACTAGAGCACGCCGACTTGTATTTAATTCGTATCTGTCTGTAAACGGCCGTCGTTATCGAAATGCGATTTGTAATATTTCGCGCATACGTGTTTTGAAATGCCGTAGTTTTTATCGCGTTTGTCACGTTTGATAAAATTTAGTAATGAAATGAGTATTCAGTTAGATGTTAAAAATGGTATAGGAAAACAAAAAAAAAACGAGTACAAAAAGTCCAATCTTTTTTTTCGACCATTAAGAGCACAACATATCATAAACCTCGTGTTTTTATTATAATTTTGGGTGATAGAAATATTATTTGCAAAACAAATACTGTATTACTACTTATACTATTACTGCTGTAACGAAATAAAATCCCGATACTGCTGATGAGCGTGACACTGTTTTAGGATATGGATATGATATGGAGGATACAATATAAAGACTAATTGATTTGTATCCGCTATCGAAAAACAATTCTGACCGGAGCGTTAATTGGACGTATTTTTTCTCGTTATGATCGAGGTAATCCGAAAATCAAAAAAAATTATCCAGAACTATCCAACACAATGTTACCTTTTTGAGTAACTACGGCTTCAGGCCCCCCCCCCCGCCAAATTTGCTCTATGGGTTTGAAATTTGTATCTCTTAAACAGTATACCGTTCGTACAAACGTACAATACGTTATGTAATATTCAAACCGTCCAGCTTCATTAAGTAAGACGTTTACATTTTCCGGTTAACTGGTTGTCATGACAAACAATAAACTGTATTTTTCCGATTTTCCAGGATGTAATAGAGGAGGCAACATAAAAAAAATCCAACATTAAAGTGTCAGCTCGTATACATATATATATATATAAATTGAAAACGATGATGAACCCCATCGTTCCTTTTATTATAAAAATTCCAGATCTTTGTGAAAAAATATGTTTTATTCAAAACCAGCGCAGCGTATTTTTTATTTTTTTATTTTAAATTATTTTTCACTGTTCCAACCGTAGGTATGGATGAAATTGTTTTAAATAAAGTTTCCGCTCGAGGAAAATCCGTTTGTAGTTTCAGGTACCAACAGTGTGAAAGTCTTCGATAAAGTTCGCCGAGCGAAAAAGTTTTTCCCGAGGAAAACACATCGTTGTACAACCGATCCGAAAAAAAAATATGTATTTATAAAATAATTTCTCCGCGTGATTTACATTTTACCTGGAAAATGTTTTGTTTTTTTTTTTCTTTTTTTAATATATAAATTTGGGACCCTGCAAATTACGGATCGGCGGCACCGGAGGCAAATAATTTATTATTAATCCGCCTCTGGCACACTGCGCACCGGAGCTGCACGCGCTGCAGACGAACGCGGAGCGCACACACGCACGCACGCACGCACACACACGCACAAACGTACACACACACACACACCTGAGCACCGTGTCGCCGCCGGGGAATATAATAATAATTCGATCGGAATGAGAGAATATTACAGTTATAATAATAATAATAACAACACGACGACGACACCGAGTAGAAAACAAACGAATAAATAATTAACGGCGGTGGGAAAACGTCCGCGGTGCGTCGAGGGCGCGATGGGAGTGATAGGGCGCAACGGGGAGGGGCGAAGGGCTCTCGCGGGCCGACGCGACACTCGTTCGTCTTTTGATCGCCCGCCAAAATATCACACGGCTCGGCGGAGTTTAATTTACCGTTATCAGCGGCGGCGGTTCTCGCGTACACCAGGTACAACAGATAATGGCTCTCGGCTCTCGCAACACCCCGCCCTCTCCTCCGCCCGCCCCGCCGCGGCACAATGACAATATTATTACGCGAGCGACGTCGCGCTGGTGCGCGCGCGCGCGCGTACTTTATATAAAATACGCGCGCTTTGACGACGACGATGACGACGATAATAACAATTGCCTTTTGTGTATTTGTTTGCTCTCGCCAACGACGGCGTCTCGGGAAACGCGTCAGTTCGCCGAACCGTACGCATTCCGCGGCGCGCGGCGGTTTGCGGATGGGCGGGGGGCCGGCACCGCAGCCACCGCCGTCCGCCGCCGCCCCGAAACCCGACGATTCGTTAAATTTCCGCCGCCGTTTTCGTTCGTTAGCACCGCAGCCGCGGGCGCGTACGTTATAATCGCCCGCTATCATCGGTACGCGAGCGTAATACGCGGCGCCGAGTTCGCGCCGTTTCGGCATATCCGGAGACGCCGGCGGCCGCGCGCAACGGCTCGGCTCCCGTGTAACCGGTGCAGGTGTAGGCCGGGACGCACGCGACCGTGCGTGAATAACAACGACAACGACAACAGCACTTGGGCCCGCGGTTCGCACGACCGAACGTTCGGCGGCCGGCCGGCAAACTTTGAAAATCATTTGTTTGGAAAACGATACAGGCGATCGAATATTCGAACGGATTAGCCGTCCAGATAATACCACATCCTTCCTGAATTTCCACCTACAACGGTGGCTGCATTCGTCCCCCGTTGTCCGGGTATTTTTTCGCAGTGTAGAATACTTTTTATCAAAATAGAGGAGGGAACGGAATACGTTACTTATCGCATTTCCCAGTACGGGCACCAAAAAACGGCAATTGCGTTTCGTGATGCAGACGGCGTCGTGGAAAAAAAAAACAAAATTCCACTTCCGCGGTCGCGACACCTCTGCAGCAGTCCCGGTAATGATACATGACAATAATTTGTCGCGTTGTCCAACCGGGTAGGTCACGTCGTCGTCGGCGTATGCGATAGATCATCCGCAGTAACTGCTCAAACATGGAATTATACACCAAAGGGGGACTCTATACGATGTGGGCTCACGACGCTCACGTATATCATTTGGCATAATATATTATTTTTTTATTATAAACGAATCAAACAAAAAAAAGTTGGCCAACGGAATAAATGGAGAATAGATCGTAAAGTTTTAAGAAATGTTTTAGGTCGATGAATTTGGAAAATTAACAGTTGAGAATTACGTACGAAAAAACTCAACAGTTTAACTATCTCAGTTCGAAAGAATAATGATCGGAACATTAAAATAAGTAACCGCATGTCGGACATCAATTAAGGCGAAAAATCATATTAAGCATTGACTAAATACTCTAAATTGGAGTTCTTCTCTAGAGATACGAAAGTGAGTGTATACACGGCGACAGTAAGACCGACAATTACTTACGGATTCGAAGTACAGTATGAAATCCTTGACAGAAAGTCGAACAAAACTAAGGACCTTTGAGAACAATGTCCTTAGAAAATGATGTGGACCCGTATTTTTGGTACCGTATTAAATTGCTGGAAAAATAAGAAAAATATCAGAAGCACTCGTTATAACAAGCTATGTGAAGGCTAAAGCAGTTATTAAATGGTAAATAGAATGAGAGAAAAAAAAGAAAAAAAAAGGAAGATGGACGGACGAAATACAACAAGACCTTGTGATATTGAAACCTACAACTGGGAGAAAAGGGTCCAGAACCACGGAAGACAATAACATTGTCCTCTAAAGCTCTTACGGGGTTATGGGACCAGGACGCCATTGCAGTATTTCAATAGGGATGCAAACGCCAAAGCGTATGCAATATAATTGGCCCACTGCAACCGACCGAAAGCCTAACACCATAATAATATAATTTAAGTTACATTTCGCACGAGTTGTACACGCGGTTTCTAAGGTTTTTCGGATTCGTAATAATACGAATCGGTTATTTTCCGACCGTCTAGGTTCCAGTTCTAAACGCGAGCTCCATAAAATTATAATTTATATGCATGCGTGCTGACGTGTATTGTTGCATAATATCCGTATACCGAAATTTATTGTCTCGAGGTTTCTATTTTTCAACGTAACATTCTGTCAACAAATCTGGACGTTTATAAAATAAAATGTAAAATAGTTTATACGAACAGCCGGGTTTGACACGTTTTTCGCCATATTCGCCAGGGGTGTCGTTTCAATTTCTTATAAGAAGGCTTATATATATATTACGAGGCCGGCTTTCCGCCCAATTCCCTTTTGCCAACCATAAGACGAATCAATGTTAAATAAAATATTTTGAAATATAATGCCGTTGTGAAAAAATACAAACAAGAATTTCTCGATGTTCGTACCGTGTTATGTTTCATGCAGACAAATGAATGCATCTAGATATGTGTATTTTTATCATTCATCTAATACAGATAAAGGAGAAACGTGTTATCTGTACCATTATTCAAGATAAATATATAATGTAATCATCTAGATGATTTTTTTTTTTGAATCTTAATTTCAATATTTATTAGATAATATACCTTCTATCTTTATTTTGTATCCAAGTAAATTGGCATGTGTCTTTTATCTTTATCTAAATTATTCACGAAATTGTCTCTTATTTATTTCTTGACATTTTAAAATTAATTTTTTTCTATAAAATCGTTTGATTATGTGATTGTGGGTGACTTTTTCGCACTGAACCTCAATAAACCGCATAATGGTTTGAAGTGCCGCTCTGATCACTCTATCAACGCCAATTTATTATCAAATCGTGTATTAATTTTGTAATGTCGTATACTCAAATGCTACTAATAACTACTAAATCACTAGTAGTGACCAAAGACAAATTAAGTGATCCGTGAAACGTAAGCAAATAAGTCAAATGAACCAAAATGGCCCTAACGAACAATAAAAAAAAAAGCCATTGCCTGTTTTTATAAACCTATCCTCGGCCGTGCTTCTGAACTACAAATTAAAAAGAAAATAGCAAATACTGGGGACGGGTGCAGCCACTGTTGTCGGTAGATAAAGAGGAAGGTAGGATACATGCAGTTCTTTCATTTATACCTGTAACCAATGGTAAACCATTGATAACGAAAACGATTCGGAGCGAAGTTGAAAATTGTATAAAAAAAAAAAAAAACTTTATTAAACTAATATTTTTTTTTTTGGATCACTAAGTATAAATTATAATGAAACTTTTATCAAATTTCCAAGCAATTTCGTTAAGTCTAACAATTTATTTATAGATAACACACCAACAAAAAATTACGTAAAACTAACAAAATTAAAATGTTTATACGAGTATATAGATTAAACATAACTCAAATTAACGGATCACTCTTCTCATGGTTAGAGCTGGTTTATTTGTATTTTCGAAATAAATTTTTTTTCAATATTGTACACGATTATTGACAATTGTTAAAATATTCAGTAAAACATATGCATTGTAGTATGTTTAAATTTACCTATATTTATATGACTATAAAAAATAATAATATTTTTATATTTGTATTAAAATATTATAAGTGCACGTTTAAATCAGTCCCGACTAATTTGTTTACGGCCTGCGAAGTACTTAATCCGGTTTTTATAGCAGCAGGTAATGGGAATTATGAAAACGATAAATATATTATTATTAGAAAAATACATGAAATAATAACAATCTATTTATGTAAATTCAAAACCATCAACATGGTAAACACATTAGAAGTATTTGTGTTTGTTTATATATTTTTATGCGTAGGTTTTTTGTTGTATTTTTTTTTTTTTTTATTTTATATAAATCAATCGAATAGGTACTTGAGTAAAGTAGGTACTCGTTTTTACGAGCAAAAAAAAAAAAAAACTAATGATAATAATAATAATAATAAAAAAATGTAATGTATCGAAATAAACGGGGAATTTTTCCGGAGAACTCCTCAACATAGTGTTGGGCGAAAACTCGCCCAACTCTATCGCCTAGTATGCAGCAAATAATAAATAGATACCTCTATTTGAAACACAATACTACGGGAATTCAAAATACCATCGGACCGACAAAATATTACATAGTATTATAGTATTAATTATTTATATTATGCAATAGGAAATACTAATCACATTTCCAAATTAGCGAGATCCAACCGTGTTCCAGGTTATTAAGTGAATACTATTTTGAACGGCTCCCGATTGTGATTTAAATTCCGTTCACGGTCCGTATTCAAATAGTAATAATAATAATAATAATAATAATAATATTTAGATGAACCTTGTGAAACGGCCGTCACCAGCGGACCCGATCGGAAATAATAACGGTTATTACTAATATGTGTTAACGTGCGTACAAATTTCGTAATTATTTATTATTAATTTATTGTTATTAGAAATATTAATTATCATGTAATTATTTCCTAATGGGCAATTTATTTTAAAGTAATTCAAAGAGTAATTTTTTATATATAAACGTCTACTATACAATAAAATCGATACATTTGATAAAAATAAATCTATCGAGAAAATTATATCGTCTGCAGGGCTGGTGGGTGGTAGCAAACTTTTTCTTTAGTTTTTGCAAAAATTATATGTCAGATTCTGAGCGAAGCGAGAAATTTATTGGTTTGACTAGGATGTGTTTTTTCAAATTTCATTTTTTTGTGTATTAAGAACTTTTCCGCCCGTCAATATTGATCCGATTTTCACATGTAGAATTTTATATGAAAAAATATTTTTTCTAGTAGGCGCTTCGAGGAATACATTTGTTTCAATTCCCTTGTGGTTTTCTTGACTTGGAAAAACCTAGTAAAAATGTAAATATAAAGGGAAAATTTCCGCAATAACGGTTTTGTCATTTTCGAATTTGTTTATTTTTTGTTGTTATTATTCGGTCAAAAATAATCATGAAGATTGGAAAATTTCTTATTAGATATTTATATTAGTTTTTTCCAGATATAATACAATTTTCAAAAAATTCTGGCAATTTTGGAGTTATTTATAGTTTATAGGCATTTGACATTTTCGAACATTTTTAGTTTGTATTTAGGTTTACGCAAATAAAATGGTTTCGCCCGAGCAGCAACAATTAGTAATTTATTACGAGGCTTATTGTAAGTTGAAATTGATGAGGGTAGAAAATGTTGAACGTAATAATGTAGAGTTATTTTTGATATGTGTTTTAATTTTTCGTAGGACACTTGTATAAGTTTTCTTGAAATCGACCAACACCATTACACCAGCTGTAGTATGTTATTTGAACGAAATTCGTTTTAAAATTTTGAAAACTGGAAATATTACAATATAATAAAAAAATTCAATTTTGTTTTAATAAGACAATTGTAGATGTGTCTGGCGATCCGCCAATGGTTAGATAAGAAGTACCTATGATATACATACAAATATTATACAGAGAGAATTATAAATCGTGCTCACCCCATTTTTATAGTAACCATTCTCGGTACTGATAACAGAACAAGTCGGACATTTTTCGTTTAAATATCGATACGTTAAATTATTTCATAAAAATCAATGTTGGTAACGCCACAGGATTATGCTTAAATGTCGCGAAAAATCTAAGTATGTCAAACCATATTTCAAATTCTAAAAATCAAAAAATCGAGTTTATTTATAATTCGACCGTAAAAATGTGATAAAACTATAATATTGCAATCTTGAAAAATCACCTCGTATACATTTTTTTTTTTTAATATATATTATTTTTTATGACGAACAATTTTTCGTTGCCAGTCGAAAAGTCAAAATATAATAATAATGTCACTATAGTGTCTATACAGTTGTTGTTATTATAATATCGCGGTTTGGGACGGATGGGTTGTTTTAGCTCTCCGGCGAGAGAACAACGTCACCGTCGTGTATACAAACAAAAGGCTTTTACGACAACTACTGTAATCTCTACATTATCTTTCGCGTTCTCTCTTGTCTTTTTAACAAAAAACCACAACGCGAACGCTTCGTCCGTCGTTCCCCGTTCACGTCGTTTTCGAGTCGGTTCCTTTACTCCGACGGCGACACGTCCAGGAAGCGTACGGGCATTCCGGTATCCGATTCAGCACACGGGAAACACAGGGAACACTTCCCGTTTTCGACGGGTCCGTTTCAACAGTCCGCGCGTCGACATTTATAAATTACATTGACGGCGACCGGTATGGCGGGGCCGGTGTGACTGGTTCGATATCGACCACCAAAGACACGTTTTTTTTTTTACGGGTTTTTACTCGCTGTTCATCGCCCGTGGCCTGCCCGACTCGGTTTCGCGTGCCGATTGTCTACGGATTACGTTTCGACGCGAGCTCGCGAACGGCCGGGATCCCGACAGTGTAAAATCGATTCGTAATCGATACAACGGATAACAGAAACGCAATAATGACGCGTTACCGGTTCGCCGCGAACCGCAAATTGGCCCGGCAGTGTCGGCCCGGTGCCGAAACAAGGCGGCAGAACGTCAATACGCGCCCGGGGCGACGGGGGGGGACCCGTCTTTCCGCGCGACAATGCCGTGCGTGTGCGCGCCGGCGAACGCGACCGGCCGATAACGGTGCGCCGTGTCTCTTTGTCGCCGTGCGGGTGGCGATGCCCGCCGAGGCGGAAAAAACGTATTTCTCCGCGCGCGCAATTGTCGCGCGGCGTCGCTGTTGCAACGTCATTGTTTCGCGCGCTTGAAACGTACGGCCGAGCGGACACCGCGGGCACGTCGGCGAGATGACAGCGCCGCGCGTCGGAACCGCACGCGCCGCGAGACGAACGGCCGTTTCGCGGAAAAACCAACCGTTACGCGCGGTCCGTACGGAATCCGACGCGACGCTCGAAATGTCGTCTCGCCCGCACGCCTACGCGTTTTGTTTAGCCGCGGAACGAAAACGGCGCCGGTCGCGGTGCCGCACGCGAATGTTCCGCGGGTGACACGGACGGCGGTCCGAAACGGAACGACAACGGTTCCGCGTGATAACGTACCGCAAAACAGAAAAAAAAAAAAAACGGGCGCGCCCACTCTTGTAGACGGGTAGTCGGGAAATCGGGATACGTATAGAGTTATTCGATTGGTATCCGCGCGCTAGGACGAATTATTTTCAAAGACAAAATCAATCTGGCCGAAGTTCGGTTACGAGCGTTATGAAATACTGCGACGTTTACGATTTTTATTAAACGTTTTGAGCTACGAGCGGTTGTAGTAAAAACTACTGCGTTACGATTGATTTTTTTTTTTTTTTCATTTGACAACTTAGAGTATTTGATAGCGGACCTCGAGTGAAATTGTCAAGCATCTCTTCGCGGCGAAATGTTTTTACAATTTTATCATAAAACAAAAACGAAAAAAAGTTGAAAATTTCAAACGACTTCTATGATACATGAATAAATAAATATTTCAATAGCACGGTCCGCAAATTGCGTATTAACCGTTTAAAATTCACCGTTATGAAAAACCGACTATGAACGTTGAAAATGCTACCCGGGCGCTCGGTGCGGTTTTGCATATGATTTCGAGGGTTGTCGGCGAATAGAACTGACCGAACGTCTCGAGATGATGCAATTTTAAACCGATAACATTGATAACGGCAACACAATATCACATTTTTGCGCACGCGCGTGATAAAACAAGGTGCGGTAAATTTGAATTGATGTTTCGCCGAAACGGACCCCAGAACGCTAATATGCTGCCGGGCCCTAAACAACACTGCAAACGTAAAAACCCGAAATCGAAAAGTATCGTTCGATTCAAATAACGTCATCGTTTGAAAATAAAAATAAAAGCACGTGAAAAAAGCCGGATAAATTTCATAAAGATTATTTATGGTACAATAAATATGATTTACGAATACCCTATATTATATAGGTACCTACCGTAATCATTATTATTATCTACTGTTCGTGAACGTGGAAATCCGTATGATATTTCGGCAGATACTCCGCGGTGGCTTACGTGAGCAAACAAAAAAAAGTATAAGTACAAGACTGAAATTACTATATTCGTTCCCCTTTTCGAAGGTATTAGACTATTAGGTATATATATATATATATATGCAAGTACTCAAGGGGTAGGTAGTTTAAACATAATAATATTGTCTCTCGGATACGGTCTCCTCTCGTGATGCAGTAGTATTATTATAACGTCGTCGAAATAAATAACGATTTAATGCGCGAACGTTCGCTAAAAAAAAAAAAAAATAAAAAAAAAAATAATATTCTTATTGGGCTGCCACCGTGCCCGGGTAAAAAGAAGAAGAAAAAAAAAATGCACGTATATAAATATAACGCGGTCGAGACGTAGGAATGAGAGAAATAACGTCAAGAGATAGTAGAAAAGTATATATATTCACCCGAGAACATATAAATAACCATTATACGGACGAAAATGCGCGAACGATAAAAATATGTACTCGTGAGTAGGTTATAAACGGGATATATTATACATAAGATATAACTGTATATAATATATACGGGAAGGGGCAACACGTTTTTATTTTTCCCCTCAAATAATAAACGTATGAAATATGTCAGCGGGTATTGATTTTTCACGCGCGAATCCCGCAGAGCAGTTCCTCTTATACGCATTATTGTTATTATTATTATTATTGTATCTCTTGTACTATCATAGTAGTTCGAATCGAAATCATTTATCTTTCGAGTGAATCATTGGTTCCCGATCCTGACGTCGTCGTCGTCATCGTGTTTTCAAATGTGCAATTCCATATCGGTGAATCGGAGTTATAAACACGAGTTTCGTCGAGACTCAAGCTAATGTATTATGTACGTGAATAATTTTATTCGCATAAAACCAAAAAGAAAAGAAAAACGATCTCGAAAATGTTATAAACATATCTATAGAGATAACTTAAAAAGCTCCATATTTTCGAAAATTTTCCCATGTCTAAAAATTCTAATGTTCGATGAAAATATCAAATGTCAACGATGATTATGCGCCACCGAATTTCGAAAAAATCTATCGGGAATCGCCCCTGAATTTGAAGATTGTAGAAATCCTCCTAGGCGAAAACTCATTTACAGATAGAGGGGCAGAAAGAGAGAGAGAGAGAAAACACACATTATAGTGAAACTAATTTATTACCTATACCTAATAAAATTGAAGTCCATTGAAACTTAGTAATAAAATCATTATTGGACCATTTATAGTTGCCATAAAATGGGCTTTTTTATTTTATTGAAAACACTTTTTCGGTTACTAAAAATACTCCAAATTGTTAAACGTAGTAAAAACGTTGTACTTTAGAAAATGAGAATCTTTTTTTCCAATGGTTTAACACATTTTCTCGATTCCCGGCAGTTTTTCTAAAAATTAAAAAAAAAAAAACCAATAACAAATGGCTAGTTTTATTTTTGTAGAATTTTAGGTTCTTTTTTGGCTATAACGAATAAAAACGTCTTTTCTGGCGTAATTTTCGACAAGCAACATAGTACTTATACATTTATAGTGTTCCATTCAGAATCGTTTTTTTTTTTTTTGTATTGCCATGATTTATTGTAAACTGCAGTATATCATCTAAATTACCTCGTAGCATCCAATACTACTTTCTAAACTTCCCACCTAAAACACTACTTATGAGACCATATATGTACGATTCTTTTGCATATATTTATAATATTGCACCTACCGAAATGCTTTTTTATTATTATTTATTGCTTGCGTAATTGCTTATTAGCATAATATATTATAATGTTATTACGCTTATAGTGATATCGTAAATTAAGTCATCTCTAAAAAAAAAAAAAGTCAAACGAAAAACGACGTTTTATAGAAATCTCATTTAAAAAACCTTCACTCGCAGATGATATTATTTGTACGCTCGTCCGTTATTTCTTATATTATTCTTATATTCTCCTTCTTATTGTTCGGCCGTCGCGTTAAATGAAAAAATATTTTAAATTGCTTCCTCTATTTGCGCCGTTTAACTGCAGCAGTATAGCACGACCTTTTTATTAAAAAAGAAAAATAATAATAATAATACGATGATGAAGAGCCGTTTATCGTTTGTGAGCACTTTGTCATCGTAGTACGACCTCGAAGTTTAGATCGCCGCCAGGGGAGTACACTATATATTGTTTTATTATATAAGATATTTTAAATAATCTAATAAGGAGTAGTCTCAAATTTGTTGCATCTACTATAAAAACATTATTATATATTATGTATAGTGTGGTGGAATTTAAACGCCGTGAAAGTATATAATAATAAGGTTCATTTTTTGTCCGGGTAGAGGCGGAGAGGAATATTAAAAAACAATTTACCGCACTTACAATATAGTTAACTACAATAATAACTCTTGTTAACACTTGACGGGATTTTGATTAACTGCTTCCACTCGTTCTGTAAATGTGTATCATTGTATACAAATTATAGTATTCTAACTTTCGAAATATAACAGTGAATCTATTATAATAACATCGGAGAATACCCGCTGAATATCCGCTGACACCTTACCCATCGCAGCTCTTTTCAACCGTTAGCATTTAAACACTGGTCAGCGAAATCGGAAATGATATGGTCTCGGAGGGATCGCAAAAAAAAAAAAAATTCACTGGGCAACTACTGTTAAAAAAAAACAACACATTTTTAACAACTTTCGGATAGATAATAATATTATCACTAGTGGTGGTTGAATAGATTAAGGAAACGTCTGTCGACCATTCGAAATGACAAATTCAACAGATCAGGCAAGAGGCATTCCTGGTAGACGCGTGCGAAAAACCTTTATGACCTGTTTAGCACTTTGAAATTAGGAAGGAAAATAGTAAAGCATATAATGTTACATATTATATTATGTATACATCAAGTATATAAAACGTTTGGACAATATTTTTTTTTCTGTTTCAGGAGAGCGATGGGCGTTGGAAAACATACGCTCGAACATACCATAATATTTTGAGTAGATTCGTCTTGCGAATTGAAGCGGCGCATTATCGCATATACTCGACTCGGCTCATATTTTCCGCTTTTAGAAAATAATGCTTTTGAATGCACGCAATTTTTTATTTATTTTTTTTTTTTATACTACGCGAGAATTATTGTGCTTTTTCGTGCTATAAAACTTTTATACACTCTCATCGTTCACTCGGATTCGGTTACGCCTATAGGCCTCCGATTACGACTATACAGAAACAACCCTCGAGGTTGATGGAAACACTATATACGTATGGTGTAAAATTTACGGGCGAATAAAATATTGTACGCTATAACGCCGTACGTTTTTTTTTATTTTTTATTCGTAATCGATAATTTTTTACGGTAGGTAGTATAAAAATTTCTCCGAACAAAAGTATAAACGGTAACTATAATAATATGCGGTTTTTTTACGCGTCCGCTAGTAGGAACATTTTTATCAAAAAACACATAATTCAAAAACGTACCGTCGTGATTATTTTACGGGCGCCTATGAGTCGGTTCCAAAAATATACGAATTTGGTTCGAATAAAATTTCATTATGATAAATATATTTTTCAAATTCTTAGTAAGTTTTATTAGGATATTTTTTTTTTTTTTTTTTTTGTGTCATTCTTGATTGAGTTGGTATATTGATAATGTCATTTTTTTGTTTTTCCTCGTAGTTTTCTTAATAAATGAGATGGGGGAGAAATAACCTTTTTCTTTCGGAAATAAATGTTCGCGGTTCTACCCGGAACGAATTCCCTATTCCCCATTATAATATATTGGTTTGAGAGGTGTGTAATAAAGTATACCTACCGTATGCGCTGCAGAAATATCGATTTCAAAAAAATGCAGGTAGGTTTATTTTTAAAACGTGCAAACTATACGCGAACATAATACATAATATTACCGTCGATAATAAATGTATAGCGAATATAAAATATTTAAAAAAAAAAAAAAAAAAAACATTACGGACCTATATTCGTGTTTTACTCTCTAAAACTGATAACAATAATAATATATCGTGTGTCGCGATTATCGCGAAGACAACCCGGTATAATAATAATTATTGTCGTCGACGTGATTGATAGACGCGCGGTTAAATGTATGATCCGCGACGACGACGACGACGACGTTATTTATCAAACTTAATAGGAGTTTTTTTTTTTTTAAGGAGTGGGACTCTCTGGCGGGGATTCTATTTTAGATTCATTTACAGCTAATTTTTTTTTTCAATGTTCATTCGTATACGAATAACGCCGCGGCTTCTCGTGGTCGCAGTTTGCGGCCGAACGGCGCTTACTAAAATAATTATTTTCTACTTTCGTCCCCTCGGCCCTTCTAGTTTGAAAAATGAAAAATTATCGTCGATTTCCCAGACAAAATTACGCACCGCTTCGGTTGTACAGTAATAACTATGATAATAATATACTTCGACGGTGTGCGGTCTTTGACTCATCGTTTTTGTCGCACACGAACGCAGTCGGTTAATCATTTAAAAATGCAACGAACGTTTGACATAATAAAGTATATTATTCGAATAGTAATATTATTTTCGAAAACGTGAAGTCAACGATTCCTAGACGGTCGTTATAATGATCATCAGATAAAAAAATATAATGGATTACTATTGGGTAACTAAAATAGATAGTATATTATATTATTATTATTTCTGTTTGTATGGTTAATTTGACAACTAACAGTCGTTAAGAATAATACCGTAAGGGTAAAATTCACACCGATTTTCGTTCGAAAGTAACTGGTTGACTGATAGCGTTGGAGGAAAGACGGAGTATAAATGTCAATGGTCCACTGTTTCCACTAGGTCTAGGACAGTATATGAGTCATTAATGCCAAATACATCAAATTTTTGTTTTCACTGAACAATTACAAGAAATCTAATTTTATAAATTGAATATTTATATAAAATTTATATATTATAATATATTTATATTGTATACATTTATATAAAAAGTATATTGTAAAAATACACGATTGAAAGGTCTAAATTACTCATGAAATACATATATTTAAAAACAAAAAAATGTGACAGGAAAAATGTGTCCAATATTTTGATGTTGTCATTGAGAACATGGTATGTCAAGTATGACGGACCACGTATCAAATGTTTGAAATTTGTATAAAGTTGATGAAATTGAATTCATATAAATTTCAAAATAATAATATGCAAATATGTGTGTTTTTCTATTATGATTTTCGTTACAATTTGAACTTGAAAGCTTACGAAAAGCCACGACTAAGAATTTAGAAATTTTCAAACAATGGAAGCCTGCACGGCTAAATTAATTTAGATACGATGTAAATACGGCGTAATTCAGTTGTGAAGCACAATATATAAATGCAATTACTCCGTAGAAAATATTAAAATTTCAAGGGGAAAACAATTCATCTGTCATTAACATTTATTACCTCAAATCAAATAACCGGCAATAAAGAATTACATCAGGAATCTATCGGAAAGCTTTTTCTGTCATATACGCAAAGCAAGCGGTTTATATCATTTCGGGTTAGGTGTTCACTCGAACAGCTGCAGATACAAACATGGTCGTCCATACGACGTCATAAATTAACCAGCTTCTCTATTACTGTAAATACATATTTTGTAGATTGATAAATTGTTGTAACAAATTGTATATTGTGAAATTTTGTTTTTGTAGTATATAAATTATAAAACCTAGTAATCTTACTATTGCATAGGTTAATAATTGACATAAGTTATATTTTTTAATAACTTATACCATCTGTTATACTAACCCTAAAATTTGTAATTCTATGTATACAAGTTTAGATGTTTGACGTCAGGAAAACTTAAAAAATAAAAAAAAAAATGACCACAAATAAATGTTAACAGCTTGTTAACTGATAAATTCATTGCCAGTGGTGAGTTTGGACTATGATTTATTCGTATCACAAAGTTGACATATTATTATACTTATATATTATATTTAGCAATGCGATTACATATAAGACGTAAAAAAAGAGCTCATATTTGGGGACGGGTGTTTCAATGTTGTAGATGGGAATTTGAGAAGGTAGGGTACCATTGTTAATGAAAATTCGATTTTGAACGGAGTTCAGTTGAAAGTGATGCTTGTTTATTATTTTACTAATTATTCCGTTTTTTTCTACGTTTTTCCCGTGATTTTTTCTGGTTTTTGAAATTTGATGGGAAAACTCTTGAGAATATCGAAAACTCAACTACTTAAAGTACCTTAACAGTTGGATTTCCTATTAGAAAAAGTGCTATCATTATAAATAGTAAAACAATTGTTGATGGAAATGTTGTCAATAGAAAAAAAAAATAAAATAAAAAAGTAAACATCAATGTAAAACTACAGGTTTTTTCGCTCCATTTAGAATCTAAAAGGTATATAAATTATTTGAGTTGACGATAGGACAATTAATATATTTTTTTTAAAATATCATTATTTACTCCTCATCCCAGTAGAAATAATTAGATAAAAACAAAAAAAAAAGTAATAAGAATCATAGAAGAGTTCTTGCGTCCCCCTCCCCTTAATTCAAGGGCTGATATAAGTACTCTACTAAGTGTAACAAAATATAAGCTTAGACATAATGTTTAGTTTATTATTAATATCCGTGATCGTAGTTTAATAATCTTTACGACACCGTTGTCTTTTATCATCAGTATCCGTGTTGCACTTTTCCATTCAAATAATTGTAATTATTATTTTGTTTTAAAGAAAAATTATGTACACAACTCTGATACGTCCGACCATCGTCTGGTGTGTTTTCGATTTTTATAAAACTTTTTATAATGCCTTTTCATTTTGTCTACAAGTTTTACTAATTTGTTTCGTTAGTTTGGACAAAGTATTAATATAAGTCAGTATAATTTGAGTGTACCTTCGACCAACTCACAAAACTTTACCTATGACGGACAAGGCTCCAGGTAATATTTTGTATTTCATATGTTTAATGATAATGTAGGTATTTTAAATTTCATCAGATTATTATTATGCATTATATATAAATGAAATTAAAGTGCCAGTCTGCACTTTAATATGAATAATAAAAATTGTATTAAAACAAAAAAAAAAAAATTGAATGTTAAATTAGAATTAATTAAATTATTCTCGATTAATGTTTAGTTATGAGTCCGGTAAAGTGAACTTGTTCCGATTTTCTACATAATTTTATGTTGGCGCATATAATAATGATTCATTGGTTTTTATTTTTTTCCTAAACATGGTTCTGTTCACTTTTACTAAAGCTAGAAGAACATGCTTTTTTTTTAAGGGAAAAAAATGTAGATACATTTGTAACTTACAATTATAGTGAGCACAATTGATTTTCGAATTTGACACTTAATTATGGTGCGGTTTTTTGCACCGACTTGCTTTTAAATTTTGCTCTGAAATCACCGACAAAATAAAAGTGAAGACCGAAGGTTTTTAACTGTTGAAATAAACTATCGAATATAAAATATTAGTGTGACAAGGTGTTCATTTTTCGCGCTATCTCTTTCTTGGTTCACGCTGCGTCCGTTGTGATTAGTGATTGTCATTGTCAGCGTTCTAAATTTCGTTTGTTTTATAGATTTTTGCGTTTCTGTTATCAAGGGATCTTGGCCAACTACATTCCTTTATAGATTGTTGTAAACGACGTCTCGGATTTATAACGAATTGAAAATTAAGAAGATAAGAAATATTTCTTAATTCGTGAGTTAAACATAATGTAAAATAAATTTTACTTATATTCTTTATAGTCTTAGCTTTTAACCGTAAATATATTTAACGTAACACTTTACACCGTTTGGATAAATATTTCTTTTCTTTCATCAAACTTTATAATAAATTGTTTGTTAGGAAAAAAAATAGTTCTGTTGATTTATGTGTTAACCAAACACTAAAAAATAACACTAATACAATGGTATTACTTAGCTCTTAATTCTATTAAATAACGGTTTCGATAAATTGAACATTTTTTTTTTAGTTAAAACATTTGCCCGATATTAATAGGAACAATGAAATAATAATTGCACGAGATTATTCTTTTTGTGTATAAATATGATTTAACTTACACAATTACGTTAAACCGATAAATATATTATTAGTATAATTAATTTACTTTTTCTATTGAAATTTTGATTTTTTTTCCCGTTGATAATTGATAATTGTTCATAAAATTAAGAAACACCCACGATAGTGGTTTATTGTTTTGTATTACGTTGTATCATTATTTATATTATGCGAACTCTTTCGAAACGACAAATATCATAATATAAAGCAAAACATAAACAAACATGCGGTGTCGCGACACATTAAATCGTTACACGGAAATACGATGTATATAGGTTGGTACTTATTTTAAATGGTATTTACACCGGGTACTTATGTTATTCGTTAATATATAACACAAAAGTAGATATAATGTGCACGCTATAGTGGCTCTATCGCGTGACAAAACCGCGTAAACGGCATTAAAATGGCCGCCACACGTAGCTCGTTTTTATATTCGATAAAATTTGTTCGTTTAATTACTTCTTGGAGTGTCGTATAATGCTCGTATAACAATCGTAAGGTGTATACAACTTGAAACGGTTTCACATGGGCCGATTAATTTCGGGTAGGGTTATTTTTTCGTCACACAACGCCTGATGTATTGTATACTCGTTAGCGGTCGGTCTTTGGAACGAATAAAAACCTCTTAGGCGTTACAGCGCCATCTTTGGAAATAACGACAACTGCACTAAAAAACTAATTTAACCTTCACATAGTGAACACAACCAGTCACTGCAATAATGTTACGATTTTTTTTACCTAATAACGTAATTATATTAAGCGAATTTCGAGATGAATACAAATTCCACGGCGAAAGCTGTAGCATTCTGTTTTAAATATAATATTTTTTTTTTTTTTTTTTCAGTAGTTTTTAATTCTCGCCCGAGTTTGTTATACGACTCACTTGTAAGTGCTGCTGTGTTTAAAAATACGAGATGGACGATCCGTTTCGAAAATCATAAAAATCGTTGTTTATTGCGCCTACCACGAATTATACTCAATGTGTACCACTCATCTATCAGTCTTTGGGTATTCTTCCGGGATTTTTTTTTTTTTTTGAAGGGATCAAAATCACTGACAATGATACTGAAGCGTTATTACGATTTTAACGTCGACGAGTATAATAGCTACCTAACGTTAAAATAACGTGCACTCAACGTCCACTAACACCCCTTCGGTGATTAATTCACAATGGACGAAAATTCAAAAAAGGTTTTTTTTTTTTTTTTTTATGTATATTAATTTGTATCGTCACACGACGACGTGATAATAAAGGACGCGCCGTAAAACGCTATGACGGTAAAATATTAATAATTCATTTATATTTTATTCAGTTCACAAAGCTATAATAGTAGCTACCTACTCGTACTGCGATGATTCTTTCTTTTTTTTTTTCACGATATTATACATCCGACTCTCGTTCTTATACGAGCTATAATATTATTATTGTCTACTATATCGTGCCCGTGTATGCGCGTGGCGGCGGTATTGCACAAGACCGCGCGTATAGTTTCAATTTGTCGGTATAGGTACCTATAATAACACATGTATATTTATATATATATATATATATATCTGTGTGTCGGATAGAATAAATTTAACGATCATAACGACCAAAGTTTGTCCGTAAATCTCGAAAGCATCGATTTCGAGAGTTTCGTATCGTTAAAAATAATTGGTTTACTTTACACATAAAGGCCGGTTTAGTGTCGAATTACGACACCGCGAGCACGAAAATGGGAATTTTCAGTTTTTAATATGGGAATATTTTTCGTCGGTTAAAATTAATAATATCCGGCCGATTTTACCGTAAACATAACGAATCGGACGCATCATTAACTCGCCGTCGCCGGGAAATGTTGAAAATTGTGTAAACGAATCGAAATTGTCAAGATCTGTTCTCCTTTTAGCATCATAAGTATTACGTGTGTTTTGCGTCGTTTCGGACCACGTTCAACCGAACTCCGCCAAGAATCGTTATTTCGTCAGCAACGACAATATAATATATCGTTACGTACAGACATAAATCAACTAACCGATACATCTACAACGGCTTGATTGTTTTGCTTTTTTAATTTCAACTGAGATAGATAAATATTCTATAGTTTATAACGAGATAACCGCCAATCCATTCGCCAACGATAATTGTTTTAATTCAGAGTCATTGTTATAATTCCGTGTCAAATTTCTGACACGAAACGCTTTAGAGATTCGAAAAACGTCGTTGGCCGTAATATATGTTATGCTCTATAATAATTGCTATTGTCGCTGTTAACTTCCTAATATAGAAGGCAATATTACTAAAAGCACGTAAACGGGACACTATACTTTTGCATTATCCTCATCGCGTCCAACGTCTTTTAAACAATATGTTTGAGAATATGTATTATTATTATTATTTTTTTTTTTTCAAATTTACCGCCGTCATTACCGTAAATCTGCCCGTTATCGCAGGTGTGTATCGTAAACTTCAATGTGTCTTGGTAATATGTTTTTAGAAGCACTTTAAAACACGCGCTGTTTACCTATATCTATCCTAATATCCCGTGCGTGTACACAATTACTTCAGCCGATGCTAATTGATTAAGTAAGTTTTATTAGCCGGAGTTAATCTAACTAAATATACCTAACGTGGTTATTAGTTTTGTCGGGCTATTATTTTATACATTTTTAAATTTTTTTTTTTTTTTTGTTTTCTTCAATTAAATTAAAACCAATTTTGTAGGTATATTCTTTATTTTTGGTTTTTATTACGTGATTTTTATGGAATTTCAACAGAATTTATCTGTGTTTATTATTTATGTATTACATAATAATTTATATATATATATGTATGTATGTAAAAAAAAAAATTGTTCGTCTTTTACGCAATTCCGGAACATATTGTTTCATTTGAGAACGCGAAAGGTTATTGTTTTCCGATTATATTGTCAATTTATTTTTAATAAAACATTTTTTGGAATTTATATAGAACGGTTGACTTATTTTTCAATTATATCACGTCTATACCATAGTAATATCGTAATGCGTCTGTGTATTAGAAATAGTACATTTATAACGAATTTCCCAGTGTAGAGAAAAAAAAAAAAAACTAACATTCAGCGAATCGGATTAAGTGGCTAAGCCGCGCATTCATTGCCATCTTCTTGTATATGAATGTCACGAAATAAAATAATCCTTCGACTGAGTGGGTCTTTAGTGGGGAATATCATATTTACCACCGAAAAGTAGATCTACTGCGGTACCAGCATAGTGACGTGTGTAGTTCAGCATATAAAACCGTTTGGAGAGTGTACAGGGTTTTCGAAGTCATTACGTATTTTGCTGGAATTTTGAGTTTTCAATATAATTGTACATGCAGTGTACCTGTATCCGTGCTGATAGATAAAGTAAAAATAATTACTCCAATGTTATCTAGATATAAATATAGATAATGCATATTAAAATTGTCTCAGAAAAGATAGTAGATAAATGGAACACTTGTCTAGTGTTAAAAAAGACGAATTTATTTTTACAAATCTTGGTAAAGATATATATTTTTGTCCATCATGATGTGTCGGTACTCTCGAGAAAAAGGAGTTGCAAGATTTCAGTGACAAAATGACGAGTACTAACTTGTAACTTTTTTGATTCAAATAAAAAGTAACCGGTTAATTTTCTCTCATACAGTCATACGCGCACAGAAATTAACTCGTTAAGTTACAAGTTATTAGAAAACTAACAGTTACTGATTTTTATAATATTGCAACTAGTTACTGTTTTTCTTTGATTATCTAAATACATTTATCTATATTATTACCAACAATGTACTTGACGAACTTCTACTCACAATACTGTAATATACTATTTGGATCATCTTGTATAATTCCCGGCAGATCGGTCGAACAAATTAATACGTTTTTAAAAAGAATAGCTATTTCGGAAAACTCCAATATCGTTGGAAATGACGGCGAGTAGAAGCGGGTGCACGAGAATCATGTTTTTTTCTCGTCGTTTTTAACGTTTCGGAAACATTCGCTATGTTCGCACAGCGAAATAATTTTTTTCATCCCCCTCCTGTCAAAAAAAAAAAAAAAAACTACTAGAACTGAAGATACGGTCGGTAAAATAATGTCCGAGCCATTGACCATAATATTAGACTATATAAAATGGTGCACATGACAGACAGAATATTATTATACCGGACATTTGCGGTCCGGCCACGTGCGCATTATTTCTGTTCTCAGACTAATATTATTATTACCGTTCCGACGACGCCGTTATCATTGGTATTTTTATTATTATTATTATTATTATTATTATTATATTTTACAAACTCGACTCCTGTATAATTTCGCCATCATCGCTTCGGATTGTCGACCAACATCCCGCAGTGCACCGGACTGCAGTTGACCGTTCTTCTTTTTCTTTTTTTTTTAAATCGCATATATTATACTATTGGTGTATGCCTACCGGTTACGCACAGCAAGTATATTTGTGTTTTTGTCAGCTTATGCGATTTATAATAATAAAAGAAATCCCATTATTTACATTAATATAAATTCGACAATATACGATTTTAATCATACGGAACATTATTGTATTTGCGTCTGTCACATCTGATTTAAACTAGAAAAACGAACGGCCCGAACTCATTATACAGGCAAAATAATGTTGGTATTTACGTGTATTGTGCGTATCTTAGTGGTTAATGTATAAACGGCATTGAAAAACACAGAACACATATAATACAGTATATTTTAAAATCTATCGTTTTCTGTTCCCCGGTATCGACACGAATTGAGAAAACTGTAATTTTTACCATCTATAAAGACACCTTTTCTAAACGACGATACAATATATCGAGCATTGTTACGCAAAAACATTTTGGTAAGTGTTCAGTAGAACAAAAAAACCATTTAAAAAATTGAATATATGATGAATTGGTGAATGTTAATACGATTATATTTTTTAAGCTCGTAAATTTCGATCTGAAATAAGTTGTTATAAGAAAATATTTAGTTTATTTATAAAAATATGGAATCAGTTATGGCGCTAACAATTAAAACAAATTAAATTTAAACATTTATCAATATCGCGCAAAATATTGATACTATTTTGTCTATTCGATAGATGGTCATGTGATCATCGAAAGAGACAGTCGTCCGAAAATGATAAGAATAATAAATAAAAACAAGCCGAAAGCGTAAATTCATTACTTGTGCTCAAATTCGCAATATTTTCGTACTAAATGACTATTAAATTTAATTGAAAAATGTCTTTGTAACGAAACAAGCGAACGAAGGAAATAAATTGAAATTAAAACTTGTTTAAATAAAACTAAGTTGTATAGAATTTTATTTTGTGTGCAGAACGTTGACGTGTGACTGGGCCACGTTACCAGTCTTTTAAAGAATGATTTTATTTTGTATTCGGTATACGCGTTTGAATATTTCAAAATGTACTTGAACACTTATGAATATATTTTTTTTCAAGTTGGTTTTTCGCTATCAACGATGATTTATTTTCGATAAAACCAATTAATTCTTACGGTCGCGCAAAACAGAGATATTTCACGTACGTTCTAAAAATAATATATTTGCCCTCTTCACTCCTTTTCGTTATTGATCCTAATAGCACTAAAAACCATAGGGGGTAAAAAGCTTCGGAAAAGAGGGTTTCGGGAAAAATAACGAGAACCCTGCCAAATGCGGCGCATAGGATTCGACGCCGATCTTATCGTTTACACCGTTCATCTGTGTGTACGGTTTACGACTATAACTAATTAACGCGAGCGACCGAAGTCTTTGCTTACATGACCACTCATGACTCTACCGCTTATACAACTTTACTCGGTACGTCAGTGTCAACAAATTCAACGCCCGGCGTTTACGAAACCGGGACTCGCGGGTGAGAATACCCGTTAATTATTCCTGATGAATTGCGTACAGTAACGGCGGTCGCACACACATTTCCGCCGTTGACGACGCCGATTTTTTTCCGAATTAGTTTGTTATATTTAACCGGTAACTTTGGCCAAAAGTGTCGCTTCCGCCCTTACGCCTATTAAAGCTCGAATTTATTATAGTTCACGTTTGACTACCTACTTGTTGATCGGCCCGTTTTCGACCACGTAAATATATACGTGCATACGCGCGCCGCAAAGCCTACTGCGAAGCGACGGCTGTCCCGTACAAGCGAACGTTTTCCGTACAGATACCGACCGAACCGGGTATAATGACGCGCATCACGAATTTCGTTCGGTTCGGAGATTAATATTTGTGTTGCAATAGTATTACGCGTTCCGTGTCCCGCGCGTAAATAATTCAACGTCAGCCGTATTCATAGGCGTTCGGAATACGCACGGATCTAGACGGCGTATCCAGACGCGCGTATCGGAGATTTATTGCCGGGCTGTTATTATTATCATCATCATCATCATCATCATCGCCGTTATTATTATAAACGGGCGGTTTACATTTCGGCTGAAGCGCGCGCGATAATTCGAATATCTCGAGGCGAGATCCGGTCGGTTCGTATGCGCGGCTGAAAAATTATTCCTGTACGGCGGAGAGAAATGTAAATTTGCGCGCGTTCCCCGCGTGATTGACGTAGAGCGGCGCGTGCGCATCGCCGTTCGGACGACGGCGCCCCGTCGGATTATTCGTTACCGACGCGGCGATACCAATCGCACGGTATTACGTAGCGTCGCCTATAATAATAATTGTGTTATCTCTCTCCGGCCGTCGCGTATCGTTACAGCGCAGCCGCGGCCGCAGTCGATAGTAAGCGGTTTATCGCGGGCCGCGCGGTCCTCGGGGTTTCGGAACGTGCCGGCCGTCGCGTGCGACATCCGGAAAGACGGCGCGATGTTATCGCGTATCGGCGCACGGGAGAGCCGATCGCGAATCGCGTAACACACCGGAATCCCGCGGCCGGCGCTACGGCGTAAACGTATCCGCTCCGCACCGCCGCGGCGCGTCGGTTTCGCGTTCCGCCGGAGTTTTGAATACGGACAAACGCGCGTCTCGTCGTTCGGTCCGCGTTTAAAACCGTTTTTCAATTCGGTCTGAACATTAACGCCGAACGGACCGTTTTGTGCGCGCGCGGTGCACGACCGGTCCGGGCGAATCCGCCGGACGCGGTGATAGGAAACGACGAGCACGTACGGGCCAACAGACGAGAGTCCCGGGACTTTTATCACAAGCCGGATTTTTTTTTAAACAGATTTCAGGAGCGCTTACGGTTAACGTCTGGATTCGATTACGTTAGTTTTTGTCGCCTCGGTCACACGGGGGAAAAACGAATTTAAGACGCACAGAAACTTGTTGTTATGATCATTTCATATTCGGCGGCCACGAACCACGCACCGTGCCCTCGGAGTGACATTGACTATACACTTGTATAAACTATTTGATATGGAAAAAATTACGGTCGGGTAGTACTCACTCCTATCGTCTGTAGCGTAGATACCCTATAGGCGGTAGGAACAAGGGGACACCTCAAATTGGTATATTTGAATAACTCAACGTAACGTTCAACGGGAGTTTGACAAAGTGTAAAAAGAATATGAAATCAACGAATTTTAGTTAATAAAAAAGAACCCGGAGAAAAACATTAGATTTCAGGCCCAAAGTCCGCGCTACCTAGTGAAAGAACCTGCGATTCGAGTCTTTTTCGATGGTATTTTTTGATATTTAAATTTCCGGTTAAAATTCATTGTGCTTAGGTCCAATCCCCTGGCTTATACGGCGGTAAAGAAAAAACGTACAGGATAAAAGTTTTTAAAAACTTCATAAAAACGTACGAAAAAATTAATTATGCAAAACTATACGTTTTAATAATATCATCTGCTATATAAGTACCGAGTTTATATGTAAAAAAAATATTGCTTGTTGCGCCGCGGAAAACGAAAAGTAGAAATGTTTGCGTATTTCGTAAAGTTAAGCCCTCCCGCCAAAGCGGATAAGCCCGCGGGCCGGTCCACTGCGATTCCGTCGGTCCGGGACTCCGGGGTGCGTTCTTCTCGAATCCTCGGCAGAGGTCACGCGGCCCCGCAGCTGTTGGCCGGGCGCGGGCGTGTTTCGGCCGGATGGACTAACCGCGCGTGTACCGCCGCCGTCGCCCTTATCGCCGGAACAACGGCCGGGCTGGTATACCGGGATATCGCAGTGACCGTATAGAGGACGGTCGAACGGACATTTTTATTATTATTATTATTTTTTTTTTTTCTGACCTAAAAAAAGCTAAACGCGGCTCGGTGGCGACAAAGGACGGTTCGCCGGGATATATTCTCGGGAGCCCCGCGGGGTTAAACGGGCCCGGGCGGCGGTGGCGTCGGCGGCGGTGGCGTTGGCGGCGGCGGCGGGTGTACGCATAGGCGGCTGACGGACGGACGACGGCGGGCGGGCGCCCTCCTAATCGATAGGACGTGAGCCGACGGCAGCGCTCTGACATTCCGTAACGAAACTAATCGGGATTTTCGCGCGCGCGACGCCTTCCCCTATCTCCTCCGCCCCCTCTCCCCCCCCCACCGCCCTTCGCCGTTCGTTTCCGCGGGAAGAACCGGGGAAACGAACGAGGGAAAAAACAACGGGAATAATCCGCCCCGCCGTGGCCGTCGCCGCAGCGTAATATTTTAAGCGCACGCCGTACATTATTATAATAATATATTATTCGCCGCGAGACCTGTTAATGTGTTCGCGTGTATAATAATCAATCTTACCGCTACTTCCGCGCCTATAATTACATATACCCACGTGCACTGTGCAATGACATCCCTGCCGTGCGAACGCGCCGTTTGCGGCGTCCTTGAGTGTATCGCACCAGTCCACCGTTCCCCCCCCCCGGCCGCCGCCCAATCGCATAATCTCCGCAAGAAAAGCGTCCGCTGTAACCGCGCAGGAAACCAGCTACGTACCGTTTAATATCGACGTAATTTTCGATTTAAAATCGTTTTAAACGTTAACGAGAGATTAATAATGATAGATCAAAATGATGGATTGTGAGAAAGACTGTGGGTTTTCGCAAAGGGAAATTTTTAAGTAGAATATACGGCCAATGCCGCGACCCGTAAACGTAGAAGTGCTGATGGAAGAGATTTAACACAGAAATAATAGATGTGTAGACGTAGTAGACCAGACGTACGTACGGTCGAAGAGATCAAAAAGAGAACACTCAACGGAGTAATGTGGGCGATTTGATAGGAATTATGTTACGGGACGATCCGAATGAAAAAAAGGAAAAACACCCTTGGGAAGACTACGCAAACAGAGATGTAGTGCAAATACAGCCAGTTAGGGATCGGATTCGATATGGCAGAGAATTGTGATGAGTGTGAGATGGATACGTCGGGATGGTTAGTCTTGAAGGCCATGGACAACAAATAAAAAGGGACCATTTAAAGTTGAAATGTTTAAAATAAATGTAATAATAATACATTAAATATTTGTTTTTTTGTTTTTTTAAATATAATTTATTATAAAGATCTATACAACAATAGTAAAATATTAAGGGGAGGAATCCTCGACATATAACTTAATACTACACTAAGTAATTCTTTTCTATAAAAAAAAATATTTTAAATTTTAGCTATTTTTTTAAAACCTATTTTTCGGAAATTTTTTATGATTAATACTTTCGACTGCTTTTGATGGCTGATAAAAATTAGTTTTATGTTCATGGTATAGGTTTTTGTTTTTATCACTAATAGCAGCAACATAGACTATTGGTTCTCAAGGTTTGCGTGTTGATGACCCAATATATTTACCAATATTTCATGTAGCGTTTTTGAAAATAATTCTCAATGTAGGAGTTGCCAACACTTTCCAACCCACTTTATTGTCCAATTATCATAACTAACAGAAACGATAAATGTTCAATTTTTTTTAATGAAATATCAACGATTAAACGAGGTATAGGTACCCTGTATGGTTCAAAATATTAGTAATCGACACCAAAACAAATGCGGTTTAATAACTTACCAATTTTATTCGTTTCTGCGAGTGTCAACGGACAAAGTATATTCTTAACGTTGAAAGACCATAGTCCAAAATTTTTGTGCCAAAAAAAATAATTTACGAAAAATGTTTCATTAATTATGTTATTATTTTTAATACTATTTTCCACGGGTAATCTAATATGAAAATACTATACTGACGTTTTAATTATTTGGCGACCGTTGAGAAACGCTAATTTTATTTTTGATGATAAGTTGAGACAGTACATTATTATCGTTGTATTATTGAAATTTCATAATAAAATGCGATATATTATCATTTTCATTTATGATTTATCAAATAAAACTAGAGGGGTGACCTATTGTGTATTGAATGAGTTGATATTCAGGGTTCATTCTTTGAGAGATTTAACTTTTGACTCACATATTGTTAACATTTTAATGCGAAATTGCATGGTTTTTTTTTCTAGAATTTTTCATTATTCATTTTTTTTTTTTTTTTTTTTTTTTTTTTTTTTTTTTTTTTTTTTTTTTGGAAGCAAAAATCAATTTTTATATTTTATGTAAATAAAATACAAACTTCTTTCATAAAAGAACTAGATAATATAAAACCGTAAATGAAGAGAAAATTTGGCCTTACAGTGATGGAAGCTTTATTACTGCTCAGACACATTTTATAAACAACTCTGAAATTAGTGATCAATTTTTAAAATAACATTACATCCGTAGAACAAAAAAAAAAAAAAAAAAAAAACACGTATATTGAAAGAAATGAAAAAAAAAACTCAGAGCCATTGACATTCCACGTCAACTTGTTTGTCTCGTCATCCCTGCGAATATCCTCGAAATTATTATTAAAATATATACGTGTACCTATAGGAATTCCAAGTGAAATTTATTGAATTATCGTTTCGATCGGAATTTTTTCCGCTCGGGTAAACTTCCCGTCGTCCAAAGTCCCTTTATCACGTATATACAAAATAATTATTATTTATCGGCCCGTTTTATTATTTTCATTTTTGCCTTCTTCCTTGTCGCCGTCGTAGCATAGCTCCGCCATTAATTCAAGTGGCCATTGTTGTCGTCGACGTTGTTGTAGTGGAATCCATAACGTTGGAATTTCGCCAATTTATTTTTCCAATATTATACACGACCGGAGAACAAAGACAATTTATCGTGACGTGCAATACAATTACGAACGTTCTGAAAAAATCGAAAAACACCGTATATCCATTGCGCTTTAAAAAATGTCAATTATCTTTTAAGTCCAACGATGGTTAAAAATTAAATTTTATCGATTAATTATGACGTATGAAATAATTTAAAAATGTCTGGTAAATTTAGTTGGTATAATATTCAATTGAAAGTACCAAAAGGTTACCCAATATCTATTACAATTAATGCTAAACATTTTTCTTGACCGAAGTTTCTGGCCGTAGTCGTTTCCGGTTTTCAGTTCTAAAACTTTTTAAAACTTCCTCACCACGCCATCAGTCATTTTCTGGATCTTTCTTGGGGTTTATATTTCATTTTTAACACGACTATTTCGCTTTCCCTCCTCACAATTTTTGTGATCTTACCGTTATATCTTTTGTTTTTTAACGAAGCTCATCACTGAAGCTACTTTATCTGTATCGTACAGCTCTCTGTTAAACTTTCCTTGGCAATTCTCCGTTGATTCATCTATGTGAACATTTTTTATTCCTCCATAATAATTGTTCTTGGAAATGCTCAATCTTCTCTCCTTCTTTTTGGTTGTCGTACAAAGCCACGCAACCATAAGTGGGAGTTGGCCTTATTATAGTTAAATATTTAATAGATATTTATCATTGGGAACAGTTATTTGTATATTCAAGCAGCAAAAAAACAATTAAATGTTTACGATTAATTGACGCGACAAATATTTTAACGTTACAAAAGTCGCATCATTACAAACGCATAAATAAATTCGGGATTAAAGTGTATAAACGATAATGTGCTGCGAGTATATAATGATATTGGTAATTAAACGTAAAGCTTTTATGAGATTATATTTTCTTTAATAACGTCCAAATGGGTAGGTTTTTCAAATACTATTATTATACCAAATTTATTTGGAAGATATTTCGACCACAAAAAAATACAAACAAAAAAAAAATACATACACCGGGGCCTCGGGAAATGCGTTTAATCACATAATATTTTTGGTATATAACAGATACGTGGTTTCCGTAAACAATACGTGAATTGAAATGGGGGAGGGAGAATACTGTGCTCACGCATCTCTTTTCCGTATATATATATATATATATATATATATGTAGATGTTTTTGCGCGATAAACTTTCGGTAAATACTTAAACTTTGTGAGAATTTTAAACGCGACCGTTTTGGTTTTAATTACACCACCCTGCAGCGCGCACGGGGTTTTGTCGTTATCGATTCTATTCAAATGAACTTAGTCTACTAATTCCCAGTGATAATAATATACGCGTATCTGATTCAAAAAACGAGACCCCGACTGCAAAAAATAAAAAAAACCAAATTGGCTTCGCCGAGTTAATGTAGAGGGTAGAACTTTCATTGTTCAAAGCGATAGGACAAAGCGAGAGGTAATAAATTTATTTATTTATTTATAAAAGTAATCGAATTTCAATATTAAATTATTACAATAGGCATTATTCCGTGCAGGGTTCAGGAGGGGAAATGCCGGGGATAGGAGCAACGTACGGGTCGTAGCATACGGACGTATTTTAGATGATAGTCGAGTTAAAATTGCACGTTTATACAGCTGTATATAAAGTAAAGCTCATTACTGTAAATTTAACTCTAAACGAGATTATTATACTCCAAACGAACATTGTATAAAAAGAAAAACATAAAATTAAATAATCTTGAACGGCAGTAGCAGCAGAAAAGACGGGTTTATCATTATATATATTGTATTTATATACGGATAATAAATACATCGTAAAAGTCGATATAAATTACGAAATATATATAAAAATTAAACGACCAAAGGCTGAACGATGTTTTATACTGAATTATATTATTTGATTAAATACAATACTATGATGAATGTGAAATCCGCGATGGTAAGATTTTTTTTTTTATAAAAAAATCATGCCTTCTACAATACTCTCGTTAAATTGTATTTTTTGTACGATCGTAATAACGGCCCGATGTTTCATTTAAAACTGAACATTTTTTTTTTTCGTTTTATCACGCAAAATATATAACAATCATTTTCTCTGATAATTTAACAAGTTCTGAATGTCCACCCTAGGCGCGTACAACCCTTTGCTGAGCCGTCATATCAGGGCATCTATAGGTTAACATTTCCCCTCTGCGTCAGAATACTCGTATATTGTAATTACGAAAAAACCATACCCTATTCGAGAATATTTAAGAAATTGTCTATTTTATTTTGAATTATAAATCGAAACTAATGGTTCTCTGAGCGTTCTAACATCGATTGCAAATTCCCATACCGAAAATCAACTTAATATTTCATTCGAGAATTTATATTATCAACTAGAAATCGAAGAAAATTCAGACGACGTTGGGATACCTGTTTACGAAAAATTAGTATAAGCAAATTAAACTATCAATTCTCAGATTTCTACAAGAATAAATTCTAGCACGCCATCAGAAACATTTGTCATTATTAAAAACTATACAGTATCGGACATTTTTCAGATTATTTGTAATTATGTACTATTCTTTAATACGCATATGTATATTGACGCACAAAATTGAAATAATATTACATGAATAGATGAAGTAAAATAACCCAAACGAGATTAGGACAAACTCACCAAAACACTTCTACTTTACCAGTAAGATACCAACAACTACGAGTGATATTCTATAGATCACTCGAGCGCATCGTTATTGATTGTCTCAAATACACCGATACGAATGGAATTTTTTGAGAACCCTATTTCGCTCCAACAAACTATCAACGAAGAGAACTCAACCTACCGGTTTACCATAGTATTAAAAACAGTCACCAATTGTTAGCTAGTAACCATAGATGTCAAAGCTTTATTTGTAATTTAAAAAAAAAAATACATTTATATTTACTTCTGTACTTCACCGGTGATCCGGCCGCAATAATACGACTGCTGCAGCGAAAGAAAAAAAAAAATAAACAATTCGACGACGAAAACGCGTTCAATAAGTTTCTGTATTTATTGGTACAACTTCTGCTCAATCGAATCAGAGCGAGTAATGACGTGTCCAACGCGTTTTATAGTTTCCAATATTATATTTATCATACGCGAGATAATATAATATGTAGTTTCGCGATTCTGTATCGTGACACGTCATGAATAAAAACAGAGTGAATCACGAACACACAACCCTACACTATTACATATATATATAAAGCTTAGCCTTTTGCATTATTTCTAGTCGAGGCGAATGGGCATTATAGAAAATTGGCGTCTTTAAAGGGAATCGTTGCGATATCCGAATAAGGATTCGAAATTGTATATTTTTTTTTTTTGCAGCGAAATGTTCAAAAGTTTTGCTTACGTAGGAAGCTGTACATTTTCAATCGAAAGGAGATAACATAAGTTCATTTGTTGTAAAATACCGGTTTTAAACAGACACGATGTCAACCTGTATGAAGTTTGAAAATATCGGTTACATTCATGTAAACTTTTAATGTGGTATAGACCACGTTTAAATATGATTTTATTTTATAAATAACATATAAGTAGATATTTTTATTGAAGTTTTGTAAAATATACAAAAATTATTTACAATAATAACGAGAATCCAGTTGAACCCGAAATATTTATAAAACGCCAGACGTACTTCGGATCATGGTTAAGCTGTTGTAGCACTGTAGGTGAGTAGTTGGGAATGCAGAATATTTCAGGTACCTTATTATGTTTATATTATACTATATGCAACGATAAAATTATTGCAAAATAAAAACGAATCTGAATGAAAAAGCATTATTTGTATTTTTTCTTCGTAGAAACCAAAACATCAAAAGAATAAAAATAAATGGCCAAGGTGTGAACTATTTAAGAATTCAAATAAAAATCAAAGCATTTTACACTCCAAAAAAAAAAAAAATAAATAAATAAATAAAATAAATATGTAATCAATATTTTGGAAATTATATTCAGAGTTTCGAAAATTGTTGTAATTGAAATGCCGCCTAACGAAAAATTCTCATTTACAGACAAATGGCATGATAATATCAAATCGTTTTTGCTAAATTATAAAATGTTTTCCAAGAGAAAAAAACATACGATTTTACAAAACTGTAACACGTCATAATAAAATAATTTATTTTCTAAAATCATATTTTACAAATTTTAAATTTGCTTCGTACCTTATAAAATTAAAAATAATACAAACTCTTTATATTATAATATGTACTTAATACTTAAATTTTAATTTCTAATGTAACTATAGCTATAAAGTCGTTTTTTTCACTTTTCCGTTATAATATTACGTTTTAAATTAATTTCTTATTGGGTTTTTAAATTAGTATTTTACAATTTCAACCTAACCTTACTACTCCTCTTCCTTCCTGTTCACAGTTTGTCATTTAATATTTAATCGATTTTAATGTATGTGCACGGTGTTCCACATTTTTTGTTACACTCAAATTGTTCATAAACTACTTAATTGCATGGGCCACTGTTGATGGGTACACGGTGGATACACCCATCGTGCGAAGTATGTTTTTTTTTTGATTTTATTCGCTGAGATATGGACTACACATATTTATATTTGATTTAACTTTTTACCAACACATAAATGAGTTAATCGAAGTATAAATATTTGTAGTCCTTATTCCTGTGAATAATATAAAAAAAAAAACATTTTGGTTATCTTTATTATCTCCAAAGATATTGTATTGGGTGTATAATCTTCGTGAGCCACCTGTATTATAATATATTTCTCATCGAGCTTAATATAGAATCGTGCAATCGTATATTTACTTATAACATATTTTTTGCATGCAATTCAAAATTTGTTTAAAATCGGTATAATATTATGTTGTTCGTCAAAGAAGTACGCAAAAAGCGATTTTATGTAGAATGTTATGTCCATTAGTATATATTCACATTGCTGAAACGTCGCTTTTTAATACTGCACCCTTCCTCGATAACCCTTATTGCTGTAGTTTAAAAGGAAACTGAAAAGTCTTTTGATGATATAAATATAAAATCCTAAAGAAGTTGATTGCTTTTTAAACCGGGTTACTTATATTATAAATAAATAGATGGAAGGGGAATTATTATTATGAAATGAATGTATTTTAATCAGTTTTACGCAGTTCTTTTTAATTTTAACTCAAAGGCGATTCAAAATAATTTAAAGAACATTTATTAAAATATTATTTATTTTTATATACCTCTATACGAGTATATATATGTTATTATTATTTTGTTTTTATTGTAAGTAGAATTTCGAGATAATTTTTAATACCTTATAACAAGTGGAAATGTATACGAATTTGTTATTATAATATTATAAAGTATACAATGTGCGCATACATATGGTTATTATAGTTAAGAGATGCATTTCTATATTCCGAAGTAGTATGCGATCAATCGGTTTATGCCCGTTGGGAATCTAGATATTGTTTCAAATAAAATACCATAGAGCGAAAAATCCGCATATTTTAAGATCCGATGGGAAATTTTAAACACCAAAATAATAAAAAAAAAAAAACAAAGAAGAAACATTAAAATGAATGAATGTGTTTAGAAATATTTTTGAGAAATTTAAAAAATGTTTCAAATTAAGTAACATCAAGTGGAAATCTGCAACTATTAAGGTACAGCATTAAAAAATCGGAACAATTTTACAAACAAAAAAAGTGTTTTCCGATTAAGAAAACAGATTTTAGTAAAAATGAGTAGTTTCTTCGCTTCACTCAAAATCTATAAACGGTATTGAATAGTTCGAATGAATAAAGAGAAAAAAATGATTTTATAAAACGACGAAAATAAAATTTAACATTTGAATTGCCTATATGGATGATGGAAGATGTATTTTGAACATTTCGATTTGTTTCATACAATTCCTTTTTTTTTTTTATTCACATTTCATAAAAATTATACTGTTTCTTTTTGTGTGTATTTAATTTTGTAATATTGTTGGTACCTGTTTTCCACAAGCAGCTACTTCACGGATTATATAAAATATGTTGCTTTTCAATTATTACTTCATACTTGCTTAAAAATAATCGTTTTTCTGTATACCTAGAACAGTTTTTTTTAATATCGATTGATGTTGGACAATTCTGGAATACTCATATACGAGTAGAAAATCAAAATTTAAAATTATTATAATACTGTATGATGAATTTGATTATTGTTTTTGATTATATTATCCCTTAGTTATCTTGAACTTTTTTCAAATCGATAAAATGCAGTTGTTAGCGGTTTTTGATTTCAACTATAGGTTAAACATAATCAGATATGATTACTATAAAGTCGTGTATTTTGTAAAATTAACACATTTTAAACACGTTTTCGTGAAAATTTACATTACTGTTATTTCGACTAACTTTAAACTCTGAATGACCGATAAAATAATAATATTACGGCAATATGTAATGTCGTCGGAATTAAAGTAAACAGTAAAAACTATAGTAAAAATATTTAAATGACCGATAAAAAATCATCATTATAATATAATATTATATTATATCTCGATTCTCGGAAAACTATAATAATATTATAAGAGACGAACTTGGGCGACGCGACAATGTTCGTTATACGACTCCCAAGATATATGGCCGAATGTACGCGTATTATATACGACCGATATTCATTTTACGGTCCATCGGCCAATGAAACGGAATCTCGTTGCACTGTTAAACTGTAAAAAATAATAATAATAATAATAGCGTTTTCGTCTTAAAGACAGCGGTAATAATAAAAAAAAAAAAAAAAAAAAAAAAAAAAACCGAAGTAAAGACCGTTATTTCGGCACACGACCGATAAATCTTTTCTCGTTTCCTCCCCTTTCGAAAATTCCTAATATTATTTATCAACGTATCATCACCGACGCCGACATTGGATCGCAACGTTATTAATAGTATATAATGGTAAACTACCGCTATCGTTTTATTATGCTCGGACGAATTTCCAATCTGACGATCCGCCGAAAACCAATTTGAAATTGTAAAACTATAATAAACCCTCGTGTTGTGAAAAAAAAAAAAAATAATAATACAATACTAATAATATCGGCATCCAATTCCGTTATAATGGTTGTCGCAATCATTATATGGTAATCGGATATTAAGTACTCGACAGTCGGAGCCATCCGAATATCGTTGCAGGCTTTTAGTATCGCAACTACACTGGTATTGTAATCAAGATTTAACAGATTACCCTAATTACTTAAACGCGGGACGAATGACTATAATTAATAACCGTAATCGCGACTGTTATTATAACATGCACATACTAATAGGTTTCGGTAAACTTGTATAATAATAATATATTAAGCATCATCCGAGCGCTGATAAAAAATATACCGAATCCTTAGGTTAGTCGGTGTCGTTTTGGTTTTCGATGCTCTGAACGAAAACTATCGTGAAGGTCTTCGGGCCGGTAATGCGGACGGCATTTACATCGGAGAGTGAAAACCAAAACGAATAACGTTCGGACAGATACAATAAGTTCTCTGCCGATCGGCGGCGTATTTAAGCGAGCAATAGATTTCCTTTGACCTTTTTTCTTTTTTTTTTTTTTTTTTCAATATGTGTAATTTAAACATTTAACGATTTGTTCGAATTTAAATTGCTTACTTCATTAGTCATCAGTATCAAAAGCGAGTTAATATAACAAAAAACCATTAGGTAAATGTCCGTGTTAAAAACGAAACATGTCCGAAACACTTTAATATGAAACAGGTAAGAATAGTAAATACATTGAAAATGATTACTATTATTCACCTAGGTATTTGATTTCGATGATAATGGTAGCGCAGATTTAATTATAAATGACTTAAAAACACGTATAAATCAATATTTTTTTTAATTTTTTCTTTTTTTACGCTGAAGTATACACGTTATACAATATATGATACAATATTTCCAAATTCATTACCTTTGACCTTGACAAAATTCAAAATATATCACTATTTCAGATCGTCGACAAATGGAAGACTACGATTAATTGGACGTGTGCAGAACAACTATAAACGCAGTGCTAGAAAAAAAAACCCAATCGGAAAAAAAACGCCTTTGTGAAGACATAGTGAAAAAACAGATATAATTCGCAAGATATATGGGCCACATTTTTAGATGAGATTTTGGGAAGATAGAGAGAAAATTTATTATATATTTGTATCGATAAGCGATCGCTTATAAAAACGATTCTGAGCGGAGTTTTAAAAGCGTGACAAAAAAAAACCATTGATCGCTTACGAAGTCATTACTGAATATTTACACACAATTTTTGAATTTTTTTCTTTTTCATTCCCTTTTTTATCAAAGATAGATTTAAAGTTTAACAATTTTAAATCGGTTTAGATGAAAATTACTTTTTCGTTTTCTGTTCACTATTTTCTTTGTATCAAAAAATCTGTATATTTTTTTTTCTTATTCTGACGAGGATATAAATAACAATTTTTTTTTCTCGCTATAAACCAGTGTTTTGACCAGCAGACTAAAATCAAAAACCATCCATGCAATATATTTTATATCGTATCATTTCTGATCTAGTTGACTAATCGACCGATCGAGGAGATCATTTTTTACCAAATTATTTTTACATTTCCTTACGTAACGTCACTATAATATTAATGAAATGGAATCGCGTTTTTTTTTTTTTTTTTTTACCGATTTAAGTTCGCGGGAACAGTTTATCGTACAGTGTGCTTGCGTATTATAATACGGTTTCGATCTGAGTGATGATTATTTTCCGGGAAAAGGAATACTACTTAACCGCAAAACAAAAACGGTCTTGCGGAGGACGGTATATAAACGTCTGCGGGGCGCAAGTGCGCTCCCTCGCCACCTCCGTGCTCACTTCTCGGCCGCGTCGTCGGGCGTTTCCTCATCCGATACCCGACGACGACGACGACGGTGCAGGTGGCCCCGGGGAAAACGCACAATTTCCAAAACGATAATATTTATGCTAAAACCTCGAAATCCGTTTACGTCGCGGGATCTGCGGAGAAGTTTCGGGCCGGATTCTCGTTTATAATTAAATTCCGGTAAGCCGGGTAGAACAGCAGCCGCAGCCTGCGCCGCCGCGTGTACCTATAATATTATGATATACGTATTATATTTATATATATATATATATATATAACGTCTCGAACCCCCGCAAAATCGAAAATACACGATCGCAGTAGTGATATGGCATGCCGCGTGCACCGAAAACAAGAAAAAGAAAAACAATTTTCGATCCTCGAATCTGACGTGCGTTTTCAAAATCGACCGCTCGTACTCAGACATCTCCATTTATTGAAATCGAGAAAAAAATCATTAAATTGCGTGATTTTTTCCCCGGTATACGAATTCGATTCCTGGATTTCAACAAAAAAATAATGTCACTCGAAAAAAAAGTGAATTATTTCAAAAAAAAAAAAAAAAATAATAAAATCTGGATCCACCAGTGCAGATCGTGCTATCCTGACCTTATACAGCCAAATAACAATTTCGCTTTAATATTATTACAACTCTAAAATTAGATTTTCGCAATAGTTAAAACGACTAGAATAAATTCGAATACTTTCGAATACTCGAAAGCGTTGTGTTTTCGTTATTTGTCGTAGCATTTACAAATAGTGCGTTGTTCTTCCGCCGTATATTATATTCTGACAATAGACGTGCACTATGCAAGCAGAGCTTTACGTAGGTATGTATACATAAAGGGTCACCCACGCGGTATTTTTGTATACGTTTCGAGTGGTTTGAAGGACGACTATACTGAATATTATCCATTATTATAATACACGGGAAAGAATAGTTTTCAAACGTCGTCGTATAACGTGAACCGTGCACGTCTGTTAAGTGTGTTGACATTTCTATATGGTATTATAGCGTATAATGTAGAACAGTAAACAAAAGAAATATGTTTTGAATAATAAACAAAATGCATTTTTAATCATTTACGTGCCTTTTTAATCGCTATAATGTATACATATTATGTACGTTATATAATATGATACCAAGTAAAAGTTATGGATTAAGTTGTAGAATGATCCGTACGGAAGATCGGTGAAAACAAAAATACGCGATAAACACGAGTGATCTGTTATCGACAGAGAACCCACAATATCGTTATTATTCGAACGTTTTAGTTTTTCGTGGACGGGTCAGTTTTTATTATTAATCGTGCTATTGCATTCGCTTATTTCAGTCATAATACTTATATTACCTATATTACCATATATATATATATATATGTATATATGGCTGCAAAAAAAAAAAAAAAAAAAAAAGGAAAAAATTATTTATCCATAATAAAACACAAGAATACTGAATAAGTATCCACAAAAATATTGAAATAAAAACTAACTATATTTTGTACTTGGGTAGTTTGAATGCAGTTTGTCGTCATTGACACCACTTATTCATTTTAAAAATGTGATTGGAGTTTTTGTCTAGATGTTTTTCCATTTGAAACATTAATCGAAATTATCATACGTTTACTTGCTCGGACCTATTCTTTTCGCTTTCTGGTTATCTTGGCAACAGAGAAAAAATACACGATTAATACACCTAGGCCGCTCAGAATCAGTTTTTCGTTTGTAATGATTTGTCGTTGAATTCACTATATATACTAAATTGCCCTGTATATGATATCTTCTCAACAACCCTTCTACAGCAACGGCCTACTCGTTATAATTATCATATTTGTATTATTTCTATGCATTCTATTTTGTATAATACCTACTATAGGTACTAAAATATAATAAATTCTGTACAATACTCTTTTAAAAGTATTATAAATGTTTTTGAACATTGCGGCAAAATCGTATGTTCAAATAAATTGTTAATAATTTCATTTTATTGGAGCATTATAAACACACTAATATGTTGGCATGGACCACACCCTAATAAATTTACAACGTCAATAGTGACGCAGTAGTTACTGTATTTAATAGTTACTCGATAAATTCACGTTAGCTATTATTTAGAATATACAATTTTATTGAATGTATGGTAATAAACTGAAACGTTAAATATATTACTACGAAGGTACAATAATATTAAAACACATAATGGAGTTTTAAAAATAACATTTTTTTTTTTTTTTGATATTAAATTACGTATAAAGCCCATAGAGAAACGCCGTTTCGTATCTCATCGATAGTTTTTATGACTTGCCAGTAAAGTGAACCAGAAATGCAGTGTGACCATAACGCACAGAAAAATTATCGTATTCACATTCAATTTCACCGTTGATCAATAACTCGGTTATAAAAAAATAAATAATAATACTGACAGCGCCTACTTACTACTCTGACCATTGGTTATTAATACGATATAGAGTCAGAGAGATATACCTTTAACGCTATCTTTTCTGACTCTATAATATATGGTGATTTCTTTTTCAATAAGCATCGTCCATTTGTTAATGATATATAGAAACATAGTAAAAATTGAAAAATAAGTCAAAAGAAAATTTGTATCGTATTTTGGATCTAGTTTATCAATTGAGGATATTACTTTTTGATTTTTCTAGAAGTTTTCATAATATTTGAGATAAACTAGAAAAAAAATTACCGGAAAAGTGAATAAATATTCATAACACACCGCGGTGTTGTCGATGTCATCGTTTTCAATTTGTGAGTATTATGTTTTCTCTCAGAAATAGAAATATTGCTTAAATAGAAAAATGCCAAGAGACCTTTTTTGTTGAACATTTGTTGTTAGTAAAACAGTTATTTCTTATTTTCGGTGTATTTTTTTTTATAATTGAGTATAACTGGAAAAAAAAAAAGTAAAAACAAGTTTACGGAAATAATGGATACATTAATTTCATTTTTGTTTTTTGTTGTTATTAAGTTAACAATATTCTTAGAGACTTTAAATTTTGGTAGAAAACTTATATTCTTTAGTATTTTATACAATTCATACAAAGTATCTGTATTTCATCAATGCTATGGTTTTAATAATATTATCAGCTTCTGTCACTTTATGTGACACATGAATTACAGTCACAAAGTTCGAAAAGTATTAGACTAACCTAAAGAGTGAAAAAAAACGCAAAATATTTTTTTTAAAAAATGTTGAAAAATTGTTCAAATAATGTTATATCGGACGAAAATCCAATATTCAATATTCAAGTATGAAACGAACAAAATTGGAGCGTTTTCGAGAAATACAAAAACAGTTTACTGTAATAGAAGCGATAGCGTAAACGGGGTTAAATCAACAAAAATATAAATTCATTTCGGTTTTTTAAACGATTTGTTAGATAAAATCTGTTTGCATGCAGTGACGCCGCCGGACAGGACATCATTTACGTAACATAGGTAGTGAATAACAGTCATTCAAAATCTATTATATGACATTTTTTTTGACACAATATGATTAAAATTCGATCGGTTATCTGAGTGAAAAAAAGAAGAAAATTGAAAATTATTTCTCATTGTAAAACAATATACATTATAATATATATTTATTACGAATATTTTTTTTTTTTTTTTATTTCGTTATATTATAATAATATTTTTAATGTTATGTTTCAGACCACGACGGGAATATTAATTATACCGTTTTATGTATACGTATAGAATAATATATTATACTCTCAAAGATTTATAATGCGTTTCGGTGTAGTGGCTTATAGTTTCATGAATATTTTTTTAATGAAGAAAAACGATCCCGTTGCAACGACGGCGGTTCGTTCGGAAGATGTATATTGTATAATGTTTACGTTTTTTTTTTTCTTACGTTTTCTCATTATTTTTCCGATATCGGCAGAAGAAGAAAACGAAAGAAAAAAATATACGCTAACGTCGATATTATATTATTATTATTATTATTGTTTTGTAATTGAATAACGCTCTTATAAAAAAAAAAAAAAAAATTGGAAAACAAAACCGTACTTCGGCCGTTCCATAATGACCGAAATGACGAGAATTCATTAAATTTCAGAGGACCGTCGCGAACATGTGACAACTAAGTTTTTAAACAGGCATAGTGGGTATATCTAAATTAGAGAGGTGTATGCGATTTGTATGACGAAATTTTGGATTAACGGTTAACGCGTTATCAAGTATACAAATTTCGCTCTAGTATACGCTAAGTAATTAAGCCCATATGCATAGGTATATCATTTTTTAATCCTGGGCCGGGGCTGAATCGCTCTGAGCCCCCCCGCTGTTTAACGCGAGAGCCGATGCCACGCAAATTCGGAAAATCGTCATTAAACAATAGAATAAATATCTGTGTGGGGAGTTTTTAGAAAACGCCGAATGGCCGGTGTCGGAGCGACGGTGCGCCCGATAACCCGCGTAGACACTATGCACACTTACGCTGTACGCGTGGGCGTAGCGGGTTGATATTACCGTTCTGTGTACCGGAGTACCTTGGCGTTATTACCGAACGAAAACCGGAGAGGGAAAGCCCGGGGAAACGCTAACGCTACGCTTTTGTGCGGATTAAAAAGGAATACGGGAGAGGAAAAGAAGAACGCCGGAAAAAAAAAATACGAAAAATGTCCCCACATCACATACCGTTATTTATACGCGCCGGTCGGAATGCCGGCCGGCACGCGACGTTCGAATGTCGCGGGCGCGACCGGCGGGGGGGAGCGGACAATGTAATTCGGGCAGCGCGGTCCGCGACGGCACACAGCGACACTCCGGTCGCACGCGACCGTTGCGCACGCGACTACCGAGACCCGTCGCTCGCCGTGTCGCACCCGATACGCGCGCGTCTCGTAAACGAGATCCTCCGGCCCGTGCGAACGCCGTCGCCCGCCTGTACGCCGAACCCGATACGATACGAAACCGCTCCTAGGCAGTGACACCGCGGTGTTATAATTATCGTTCGGCGTAACGGCGTCCGTATCGCCGAATCGTACGCGCCCCGTTGGCTTCCGGGCTGTAACGCACGGAAATCCAATTCCGTCCGGCGAGTTTCCCGAGCGAACCGGAAACGGCCGAGTCGAGCCGCGACTTCGCGGCGTCGGCCGACCGGTCGACCGTAGCGCGTCGCGCGCGGCTCGAGCGAAAACCCGTGCGATATGGCGACGCGCGAGCGTTTTCACCGTTTCGGCCGTCTAAACGGAACCCCGTCACCCGTCGCAGTCCCGCACTCCCCGACTGCGGCCGAAATTCCCAAAGGTTTCAATAACGAACGCAACGCTCGTCATCACCTACCCGAGGGACGGGCGTTTTCCGTTTTAAATCTCGCGGGCCTCTGTACGCGATCGCGGTGCGAAACTACCACAGCCGCCCCGCCGAGAACGGCGTAATTGTTATACGCAATAATAATAACGCCGCCGTTTGCCGTTTGTAATCCATTAATAACTACCGAAAACCGTAGCCGTTTTGGAAAAATCAAATTTACCGCCTCATTGTCGTTTTGCTTCTCGCGAAACCGAGAGTCGCCGCGCCATGTTACAATAATTTAAATAATATACCAATAATCGCGTTACACACATTTGTAGCGATAGAATTATTATAGGAAATGTGACGATTAACAACGGCACAGGCTTTTCCGGGCGTTGCCCGTTATCGCCAATCGACGCTTCGCCGTTTTGGCAAAGCAAGTGTTGCGTCCCGTTTTTCATTTTCTGTCGGGCAACACTCGCGGATGGTCCGAACACGAGGGCGTCGGATAGTCCGCACTACAGTTGTGTTTTAATCGTATTTGCGTTTGTTCATTTTACGGGAGCTAAACACAACGGTAAACAACCGGTGTCACCGATGTATAATGCGATGCCCACTCACCGGCCGGAAAAATTGCTGGTCGCCACATATTATCTCGTATATCGCTCGCGGCCGAACGACATTCGATCCGCGATGATTCCATAATGAAATTAACGACCGATATACCGGTCAAAAACCAGAATATTTTAGGCACGCTTTCATTGTCCAGAGACATCGTAGACATCGAAAGTATCGGCCGGTCGAATATCGGTTTTGGAGAACGGCGTATACCCGATCGAACCGATACCACCCGTACCGGCCTACCCCTGTAATATTCAATCGATCGATTAACGCGGCGCGTCCCGGTCCGTCGGGGCCGCAAATATGACGTGGAGCGAGAGAAACGAGAGCCGTGTGACACGAGCTATCAAACGGTGTTCGGTTTTTTCTCCGTCACGCTCCGCGCCGTCTGAATACGACCTACGACCTAGAGGCGCGCAATCGCCCGGAGTGTTGTTGCGCGGCGAAGTGCCGTGTCCAACGACGGTATCAATTTTACGGCCCGAACGCTATCGTATTCTCCCTCACGCCGCACGCCGCCCTCGTAGCTCGCGGGCCTGCGGGACGGGACCGCCGACGGCTATAAACGCTAACGGTTTCTAGTTTGCGGACGCCCGGCCGTTCGGGTAACGTCCCCGACGCGAACCGTCACTTATACCGGCGACGCACGTGCGTTCCGTCCGTTCCGGAGCGCGGCCGAAAAAAAACGGATTTTATCAATCGCGCGTGTCACCGCGACAATATTTGTTGACGGCGGCGCGTTACCGATGGCACGCGCGTACTATCGCGATAACGATTTACCGATGAGCGCGGGGGTTCAGACAGCGCGAAACCGTATTGTGCACACGCGATTGTTAATACGCGTGCACGTAGCGCGAGAGAGCGGGGAGGATTGATTAATACGCGTATACGGATGAACGAACAACGCGAATTCCGGCGATTCGATTGAGGTTTACGATATTATACGGTAATGCGATTTGTGTGTGTGTGTGTGTGTGTGCGTGCGTGCGTGCGTGCGTATATATACACACACACACACACACATAAACGCGAATTGACCGAGTGTTCGAACGGCCGTTCTGATATCTATATGTATATGTACGTGTACACACAGACTTATTTGAACAACAGGGGGAGGGGAAGGCTCGGCGGCGCAGCGATAATCGCTAATTCGAAGTGACGAAATTATTGGTTCCGCGGAGCGGTACAATCGCGCCCACGCGTATATACGTATACGCGTAATACGCCGCCGGCCGCCACTAAATTAGTTAATTTCCCGGGCCGACCTCACGTTCTACGCGTGTTATCGATCGCGCGTGTATTGTAAACCGATAATAATATCGTCCGCGTTACAATCGCACCGGCGGTGTTTTGGCGGCGGGATTTCGAGGCGTCGCACGCGCCGCGCGTCCGTTTGCCGTCATTGCGTCCGTACGGTTGTCGCCGTTCGGAAACGCAATACGACGCGACGCGATTCGCGTCCGTCGACAGTGTGGAAAACGACGCGAAACGCATCGGACGGTTGACGGACGGCGGTATACCGAGGACAGAGAGTTTCCGCCGTTCCGCGGCCGGACACCGGAACACGTTTTGCGTTGTTCGGTCACGATTCCGATTATTAGGTTTTTTTTTGTTTTTCGTTTTTTTTTTTTTTTTAAGGAGGTTCGTTCCGGCTTTCATACGGTTTTAGGTGGTTCTAGAACGGTTCGTGATATGTCGAATGTCCAGTTATGTAAACATTAATAGACTAATATTATAATAGTGCTGAATGTTGAATACTGTGCCCGCAAAACGTTGTATTGCAACTATATTCTTAATTTGTATTTTTCAATAATGATCATCGGATAAAACACTTATGCATTCCAATACAACGAATTAAAATGAATTAATGAATTTGACAATTTTATCTTTTTCGATTAACAGGATTCAGAACCTGTTCTTTTCGTTCCCGGTTGTGGCTCTTGGTTGTAGAAATTATAACGCTTGTTTAGAGGACAATAATTGAAATTGCGTTTTTTTCGGATAAAAATGATGGAATATACTGCGAAATATCGTCACGATAGGTAACGTGTCTGTATGATAAGATTTTGACGAACGAACGCGGGCGGAAGGAAGGAGAAAAGCTAAAAATGAAATGTTTATTGTCACGTCATTCAGAAACTGCGATACTACGAAAACGGCTGCTGATATTGATATACATAGACGACGTCGAACAGCGTGTCAAGTGGAGAAGTCAATTGTTAAGAGCAATATGGTAAAATATTCACGAGAAAATCAGTTTATTTTGGATAACGTGTCGTTTCGTTTTTATTTTTTGGTAGTTAAATTCAATTAACAATCCGGTGAAATATGATAGCAATAAGTCGTGATGAGTTTCGAGTGGCTACGCGTACCTAAGTGGAGTGCGTTAATAAATATATTAATGCAATTAAAAAAAAAAAAAATGCGTACTGTCGTCGATGGTGATGTATGACTTGTGGACGTCATAAATTAATTATATTGATATAGACAGCGGAGGGTCTATATTATATTTATAATCGTAATGGAAAATAATATTAAAAAAAAAAACGAAATCCAATCACAGACATAAACGCTCGTGCGTTATTCGATATAATTTCGTATTGTTTTCGACCGCGGGGTCGACAAAATAAAATGATTATAATTAAAACGTGTAAATATTGCGATAGGTAGTATGACAATATTATATTGTTGTGAAATCTGCAAATGACCGACGATTGCGGGCTAATTGACAGCGAACGGATAACTAACGAAACGGTACGTGTGCACTTTGCACGTTACACGATATTTTAATGCGCGAGGGCGCTACGACCGCGCCGAGGTTTATAAAACAATATTCACTCCACGCAGACGGTATAGGGCATTATTAATAAAAAAAAATAAAAAAAAAAAACCGGTGACGGATATAAATGTAGGTACGGTACGCGCTACAGCGTCCGCGAGTGTGTATGACAGATCGTGGGCTGGTAGGCGTCGTCGGTATATTACGGTATGATAAAAATGGCATTTCTCCCGTGACGATATTACGACACGTAGAATACCTACGTGCGTGCAACCTGCCGACAAACGGGCAAATCCGAAAACAAATGACGGGTGTATACCGCTCCGGGGTACGAAAATAACGATACTCACGAATCCGGTGTATGAACCCTCGTCTCAAGTATAACCGTTAGAAAACCGCGTTTTGACATTTATTTGGATACATCCTTATTGTCTCGTATTTATCGATATTATTTTCTTAATTATTTTTAGTGCGTGCGCAGATACATGGCGGGTATGTTACACGATATTATAGTTCCCCAAAATTATCCAGCCCGACTCAAATATTCGGTGGAAAGGCGCGAACAGCGATGGTCAAATTAATTTTGTCAGGATGGGGAGGGATAAGTGTGATTTGTAAGAACTATTATTATTTGCGTGATTTCTTGTAGGACAGTTACAATGCAGTTGCTCCAAAGATGCAATACAATATAAATTATTGTAAATGTCTCAGAAAAATTGGCTAATCGGCGACGTATATTCCTCATTTCTCCACTCACGTTTGACCGGCCCCGAATGGAAAATAGACGGACGCAAGATTGGTACGGCGGTTATTTATAGCCGTTATTATATGTAATATTCCGAACGGGTATTTAATAATTTATTTTAAATCTAAATTACCTATCTGTCTACCTTCTTAAAAGAATACTTGAATTCATTATTGTATTATCTTGTCGACTTATCATTGTATCATGTTATATTTTATATCATCATGTCACCTTGACAATTTAAACAATATATATATATTTAAAAAAAAAATAAAAATACATTGCACCCGTATATTGATTTATAGCCGTTTACTTTATCTTTTAACTAGATACAAATTGTTGGTTATTTTTTCTAACGCTGCTGTTTACGTATAGGCTGTGGTCCATTTAGGAGATTGGTGAAAACTCGCCTAGAGGGGCGTACTAGTATAGGCAATGAATAATCAATGATTTTAATCGGCGATTTTTTAGGAGAAAGAGGAAGCAAGATTGGTAAGTTGCAGGGGCCGAGACCGGACCGAAAAGAACCTGTTATGGGGCCCAAAACATTGTGTAATTTAAAAAACCGAAAATAACCGTAAACTGTATTTTACGTTTATAAAAGACTCAAACCAAAACCGAAACCTCGATACAAAACTAAAAAATTACCGGTTTTTTGTGATTTTTTCTGTTTTAAAGTAGCGATTAGGTAGGTAGAAAGTAATTACTCTTTAAACTAAATGTATATTTTTTATTTGTTCAGAAACAAGGATTATCATATTTTATGCACAGTATCTATATAATGTTAATTCTGGCAACGTCGGCGGCCGTGATGGCTGACGAGGACGGTCAATCGACCCATGACATAATATTATGTAATATTAATGTTTATGTTACACGATGACATCAATAACAAATAATTTATATTCACAAATTTAAAAGTTTTTTTTTTAAAAACGACACTGGGTTTTTGAAATTTTTAATATAAACCTACAAAGATACACAGTACACACTACATACACCGCACGTATCGTATATAAGCTTTCACAGTAGGCATCTAAATGAAAGGACAAAGCAAAAAATCACTTCTGTCCTTTTTTTTCAATTAGGTTACACGTATTTTAATATGTGTCCCTATGTTTTCGTTGTATAATACAATAGTACTTCCCCTACATGTATTTTATATATGATATTATGGCCTAATCAACAATTTTTATATTCTCAGGTATTTTATTCTAAAATATCGTTTTAAATAAAAATTGAAACCAAAGTGCTGTTTTATTGTGATAAGTAAATAAAAATTATGCTTAATTATCTTTAATGGAATTTTATTAAAAAGTAAAATAAAGAAAAACAGATATTATCTAAAGATTAAAACTTAACAAATGTATTTTTTTTCAATTTAACTATTTAGATAGTTTTTATAACGTAAGCACGGGAACCTAAAATTCGCACGGGGCTTAGGACAAATATCCGAGTTGACCTACTACCCTCCCTACATGGCCGGGGGCTGTACCTTCATATAACATTTGTTGTTTGAAAAATAATATACCAAAATAAAATATCGGATATCGGTTAAAACCGAAACCTAAATTTTGAACTTCCTAAAAAAACCGAAATTTAACCTAAAACCATAAAAGATATTTTAAAAACCTAAACCCTATCTAGAACCGTCAAACCATTAAGGTCTCAGTCCCTGGATAGCTGTACCTATGTTTTTGTCTAGACACGCCATAATAAAATTATTCATACGCTCAAACGGTAATTCCATTCCGGGCATGAGATAAAAATACTATAAAATAATAGTATTTGAAAAAAAAAAAAAAATAAAAAAATGAAATAAAAACACGTTTATTGCATGTGAAGAAAAAAAACAGCATAATTTTAAAAATAAAAACGCATTTTACACTTCCATTCGAGGTCTCGTAGGGGTTGTGACCTATATTATACAAGCGATAGTTTATCTAGCAAAATATGGCAGTGATTTATTTTTATATACATATTACGTAAAACTCACATATAAATATTATAATAAGTAACTATTCGGTTCAGAGATGGTTTACGGATAGGGGCAAGGTGTCCGACAAACAGTTATTTGTCATAGAAATGAATTGAGAGTTAAAAAAAAAAAAAAAATAATATTGGATCAAAAGTAATGGTACATTTAACCTCCTACTTTTAACTACGCCAATGACGCAGGTCGATAATATTACCGAAACTTCACGAAACATTAATATTTTCAATAACACGATTGATTTTAAACTATTTTTTTTGAGTATATCTCGTTGATTACCTACATTTAGTGGTATTAAATGATAACAACAATAATCATTGTGACAATTATTACAGAGACGTTAATTGAACGTGCTAACTCCGATATTAAAATAGTTTTATACATGCGATATTCTCGATATTTTGCAAAGATGAAATTTCGTCAGCTCAAAAAAATTCAAATTTATTTTCGAATGCATTTAAAATTATTAATCTTGTATAATAATGTAATTGTCAAAAACATATGCGAAAACCCGTTTGGTGCGGGCGAAAACAACTCGGGCTATGGACTTAGTGAAGAACTAAATGTTCACTATAAAACAAACAAAACTTGCACTGTGCCACGTTTGTTTTAATTTTTGTATATCATTATTACGAAATAAGTTATTCGAGTTTGAACAACTTTAAACTTTGTTTTTTTTTTTTTTTTATAACGAACAAATAAAACGAACGATGCACAGTTCTCCATTTGCTACTGTGAAAATTGTATTTCTTAATTAAGTTTATAGCCCGAGTAGTTTTTTCCCGAACAAAAGAGTTTTCATAGTCAAATTATGGGTAGGTAAGAGGACGCCGTTTTACCGAGACGAAATTTCATCGACGAATTCACTGTGTTAACAATGAAATACTTTGCACACTGACAGGAAAGAAAAAAAGAAATTGAAAATCAAAATTCAACGTTTTGAATTCCTGCCCAACTGTGAATATACATCACATTTCAATGGGTTCTGTTATACGAGGACTTATAGTTTTTCATCAGAAGGTTTTACATAAATTATAAAACTAAACGAATCGTTTAGTTTTTATCATTGTTTGTCTTACTGGATTATATAAAACCATAAACATAGTACTATAATATTTGTTCGTAGAATTTTCGAGCGTATCGAAATACCACAATAATATTGATTTTTTTTTAACCATCGCGTCGTTGAATGTAACCAGCGGTGCTACAAATTTTTTTCCGCAAACAATTTTAATGCGGCAAAATACAGTATAACATCGTTAAAACATACACAGTAATAATTGTCATTATCTGTCTAACAAACGTTCGCAGAATTTTTAATGTTGTATTGGCGTGTAGAAAATTAATTTTAAAAAAACAGAGCTGTCGCTGAAATCACGTGTGCCACTGTTGTAGGTGGGAAATCGGAAGGGATGATACGCATGGATTTATTCAACTTATCCGTATGCAACTCTGATAGACTATTGCCGCCCAACTGAAAACGCGCTTCTGAGCGAAGTCCGGAATCGCGTCACTCAAATCATAGTGTCTCACCAACATATTCCTCACCGCGCTCCTAATCTGATAAATGCGCGTGTTCGGGCCACGCCACGCAATTGTCTGACATTTATTCAGACGTAATGTAGACGCAATGTCGTAGTTGAATAATAATAATAATAAAAAAAAAAAAAAAATATATATATATATATATACATGTATAAAAAACAACCGTATAGGATCCATTAATTCGTTAAACGAAACGGTGTCGGCATTACGCGACGACTGTATAATCGTACTGCAGCCAGTGGGTCAGATATCTACGGTAAACTAGAAACGGGTAAAAATGTCACGGCGTTATTCGTGCTGTATTATGCTCCGTAGCAGCGCAGCGGTATAGTGAATTTATCAACCGGTCACTAAATCACCTGGGACCGACGCGCGTATAATAGTCTTCTGTACCGAAATTGCTTCCCGAATAACACCAAAATGTAAACATTTCGAACAAAACAGTAAAAGTGCCAGTGATTTATCACCGAGGTGTCGTTTATTTTTTCGTTCGCACGTTTACAATGAACAGTTTTTTCGATAAAGTATTCACGGATATTATTATTATTATTTTTTTTTTAATTTATCGAACGTCCCGGAATCAGTCGACCGCTGCGTTTTGTCCGAAATTAATTTTGTATACTCGATTTCTCTCTCTTTCTCTCTCTCTCTCTCTCTCTCTCTTATTCGTCGACGATTTTAATAATGATTATAAATAATAGTTTAATAATATTAGCATAATTTCATAAACGTTTATGTCGAAACGAACACCGCCGAGTGCGTCGGGCGTCAACCGAAAAAAATGTACGATTATTAACACCGCATAAATTAATTCGTTCGTTTTCGACCACGGCGCGGACAGTCGATACGAACGTCAGATATTCGGTACGAAAAAACCATTACGTTTCACAAAACTTCCGTAAATTACATTCGGCCTACAATACATTTTATTTTTTTTTTTTATATACATTTTTTTATACAATATTAATTTTATATTTTGTGGGAATTATAAATAAATGAAGCCATTCACATTTTACCCCGGGTTGGACACTGATTTAAATGGTTAAACGGAGAGGTGGGATGTAATAATATTTAGTATATTATGACGTAGTTTGATTTATATACGCACTGTATACAACAGTAAATCATTGTGAAAGAAAAATGATTTTGAACTGTGGTATTATTAATCGTGTTTCCCCTTTGTAACTACGGTAACCAAGAAATCAACAACAATCGAGAATCCTAAAAAAATATATATATATACTCGCGGAAGTTGAATGTTCAAAATTTTAACAAATGATTCAAATGGGGTACCGCCGGACAAAAAAATCCATACATCTTGAAAAGAAAAAGTACACATTTGAGTAAAACTAATAGGTTCCTTGACAGTTTGATACAGTCATAATTTAATATGAAATATATTGTATTGCATAATTTTTTTAATTTTTTCAAGTATTTGTAATACATATGCAGTGAGTATATTATAAGAATCAGTAAGGTTAGGTTAAAATTAAAATTTTAATTTTATCAATGACTAATATTATATCTTTATAGTATTGCAAAAACCGTATTAGTGAAGTACGAATTAAATGTATTATTTGAGGTGCTTCGTTATTATACGAATATACTATGTAGATTTTTAATTAAAAAAAAAAATGAAAAATGTAAACCGGATAGATACAATTAAATAACTCTGATTGCATGTCTGCGAGTTTCACTCATCAAATGAACAAAATAAAAAAAAAAAAGGCACTCTGAATGGGCCGCTGAACAATAATATATAATGTGAGAATAAAAATCCAATGAAAAACTAAAATAAAATTAAAGTCAAAAGCAACAAAAGCAAAACACGGCACCGGGTTTTTTTTTTTATATATATTTATATTTTTTTTTTTACCCGTACATACGTCGGAAGGGAGATAGAACTGCCGATTTTTATCACTATATGGGTCATTAGTGGCACGGCATGGTCGTATATATACGGTTGATTAGAACTGAGAGGGGAGTAGTGGTTGGGCTCAGCGCATGGGGGTTAACTAGGGGAGGGTTGTGATAGGGTATGTAATACGGGGAGAGAGCGAGTGTCCGCCCGTGACTATGACTTATGACGCCAATTTGACTTGGTCAACGATCACGCGAACAGATATCAAATCGGGCCATTAACGGGCACGAAAATGGCGGCGGCGTGGTAGTGGCGGCAGGTCTAACCTTTACGGTACCGTTGGCGATCGTTTTTGACAAGTGTAATACCACGAGGTCGGTTTAGTTTCACGACCGACGGGTTTTTATACATTTTTTTATATATATATATATATATATATATATATGAATATAATGCCACCCCGTTGTGGTGACCGGATAACTTCTAAAATATAAATGCGCACGACCGCTGTGGTAAACTGTCGGCGGTAAAAGCCCCAAGTATACCGAAGTTAAACCGGCACATTTCAGCTTCGGTATCATGATATTTTATTTAAGGCGTGACATTGGAAATAATACCTATAAGAATCTATATATTTAATGTACTCGAATTATATAGATAGAGTAAAACAATCCACCGCACACTTGCTGAATGATTAAAATCGTATATTTCGTTAACCCCCTCCGGAACTTAGTCGACGACCCCTCTCGAAGGCCCGTCTTGACGACCGAAAACGGTCAAGAAGTTAATAACTGTTTGAAGTGAAACCAGTGGTAGGAGGCGTTTGAAAACGGACACGCTAATAATAGATCTTCTGTTGAACAATAACGGCCAAAGTTTTTTAAACGTCAAACTTCAAATAGCAAGGTGACATTAAATATAGTATTTAATTATGTAATTGCATGGCAAATTTTCATAGGTGGATAATTTAATGAAAACAATTAACTCGATTAATTTTGGTAAGTAAATTAAAATTAAAAGACAACAACTAAATATAAATTAACTAGTTTAAAAAAGTTCTTGTTTTATTATTATTATTATTTTTTTTTTTTATTCAGAGTCTGCAACATTAAGCAAGTTATAAGTAGTATATAATCATAATATATATATATTTGTATATAAATAATGACTTTAAATGATTTATCGCTACTTATACTGCTAACAGTAATTAACAAAATTCATGTTGCCCGTGTTTTTTAAACTTTCCACCTAAAACAGTGACACACCCGTGGTGCGGAGTTTACTTCTTTTTAAATTTATACAGCCGCAAATACCATAGAAATGGTAAATACCGTTAATACGAAATATTTGATGCATTTTTTTTTAATTGTATAACTGTAAATACCGAGTATCGGTTTTGAAAATTTCAAAAACATCCAGCCATAATTTAACTACTGGGCAGACCAAACCGAAGACCGAACATTGAAAAGTATGAACAGAGACACCCCATAATATACCGCAAAGTTTTTTTATTATATTTTACCTGAAGCTGAGCTTGGCGGACGGTATTTTCAAGATGATTATCGAACGAGAGTATTCAATCCGATGTTAAGAAAATGTATTTATGGTGATGATTATAATTGCAGGTGTCTCCGGTGAATGTTACGTTGAATTGGGCGTTGGCTGGTTTATTCCAGATACGGAAACAAGTCGCTTCAGTTTTACTAGTGTTCGGTTTTAATCTCCAGTCGCGGATGATAATAATTGTTGTTGAATCGAAACTGACTTTGAAACTGTATGCGTTGTATCACGTGTATCTTGTCTCTGGCATAGAGTTGAGTTTCATCTATAATGTGGATTCTTGATTAGCCACTACATCGATATCTCATACATGAAAATATCAATGGAAATGCAACCGCTTGTTAATCTATTTCTTTAGATATCTTCAATATTGATCTGGCAGCTGTGTAGGATTAAAAGTACAGTGGCCGTGTTGGGTCCGAATCATTTTCATTCGGTTTTATCTGGTCGGATCGCATAACGACCCGGCTAGAAAAATTGATTTATCACTATCAATGACAATTTGGCCATCGGGTTGACGAAACGATAGCCGTCTAGGGCGTTTCCGGGGTGTACTGCATGGACGCGTTGTATCCCTTACGCACAGTGAATTATTTAAAAATAAATATAATTAATTAGTTACGTTTCGATAGTGTATTTCCGTAAAAGAAATTTTTTCCTCGTATATTTCGAATGAGATATTATTCTTCCTCGGACGATATTTTAAATAATCGTATAGTTTTTAAAAACGGGACGGGGTGATGGGAAACGGGTATTGGACAGATTTTCTGCACAAAACCTACACCGCTGAGTGACTACGAAAACCCGCTTTTGAATAGAAAACCGTTACAGTTGAATTATAACTTATCAATTTCTGCATCAATATCTATTCTGTCCAGCGTTGCATATAGCACTGGCAACCATAAATGAACCCCGTGACCAGTTTCAATGGCAATGACCGTCCGTTGAGCATATCGCGATGTCGACTTTTGCGGCCCTTATTACACGGGATACCTTATTATTTATTTTGTTCGTTTTCACTTTTTTATTCTTTCATCTGTACGACAAAAGTAAACCATAAATAAACAATAATGTTCGTTCTCCCCCCCCCCCACAAAAAAAAATACAAACTTTGTGTCAGCCCCACTTTAGAAGTGAAAACCGGGAAGTACGAGGAATAGTAAATTATAGGTTATTACTGGTCGAGAACACCATATCTATGCAACGGTTTCACTTCAGCGTTCAGCGGTTTCGGTGAAAATAGAAAACAAACATTTACGTACGCGGCCGACCAAATACGAGTGTTTGCTTTTTTGTATTGTAAACGATAAGAGGTGAGAATTTAATGCAGTGAAAATCCTTAAAAAATGTATTTAAAATGTTAAAAAATGGAATGAAAAATACTCTAAAATACCAAAAATTGTATAACAAAATGCACTTTAAATGGTTTTTAATTTAATTTCTATATTCATATTGATACAAACATACTATATGCTTACAAAATTATTATTTTAATAAAACAAAAAAAAATATAAAAATGATGATTGAATTTTAATTTTGACTGATTCTTGACTGATTCTTGACTGATATACTACAAACAACTTATCTAGAAATTGTCTTATTTAATCGAATCGTTATCTTGACCTAACCCAAATAAAGCTTGCATAAAACATTATTTTATGAAATATAAATTTGACGTAAATACAGCCTATTTAAACCAAAAAAAAAAAAAATGTTTTCAATGATTTTAATGGACGGAATTTGATTGAAAATACCGGAAAATGAACTAAAAAAGGAAAATATGACCTAAAAAGGTGAAAAAAAAAAAATGTAAAATAAAAATTCCATAGACGGATTCGTTGTTAAACAGTTCGAATTATGTACTTGTAGAGGTACGTTTCTCGTTGACCGTAAAGAAGAAAAAAACGCGCTTTCCCGCAAATTCACGGCCCTACAAACGGTCTCTGCGCACGGGACCGAAAATCGGCGAAAACAAGGAGAACGTCGCCGGACGGACGGCCGTCGCCGGGAAACGTGTTCGCCGCGCTATGTGATAAAAATAATAACAAACCACGCGCGGCACGGAGGGCCCGGCGACTCGCGGCCGGCCGGCGGCCGCAGGGACGGGTTCGCGTGCGGAACTAACACGAGTTGCGTGACCGGGATATTTCACCCGGTCCGATTTCCTATTGCTGTTTTTCCTCCGCACGATAATAAAACGTTTACCGCGCCCGGGGATTCGTTCGTTTGTCGCGCGGTACGCGGTGCGCGTTTTGCTTCGGGATCCCTCTCGCCCGCGGACGCGGTCGCCGGACGTCGTGTTACTCGCGTTATTCGAGACGCGCGCCCGACCGCGATCGGCACGCGGCCTTTTTTTCTATTTTCATCGCGCGTCCGGACGTCGGGCGGCACGGCGCTCCGGGTATGCAATGTCCGTGCGTCCGCGCGTAACAATGACAATTTTTTATCGCAATACCGGTCGCGCCGGCGCCCCCGGGCGCCCCGGTAACGATTCCGGTGTTCGGTACGCGTCGCGATACGCACGTGACGCCCGCCGGCGCGAACCGGCCGTCTTACCGTTCCGCGGTCCCGCGAACAGAACGTTTAAGCGCGCGCGCGTACGGCGCCGAGCGATCGAGCGTACCGTTCGGTTCCCGCGGGCCCGCGCGGCGTACGTACGGAACGTCTCGCGAAAACGCCTGCGACATCGACACAGCCTGCACACGGACAATGCGCAAAAAGCGTCTCCGCGCACCACAGGGAGAACCCGGCGATGTCGACCATGCCGCTCCCGGACGCTCCGTCGGCGCGCGGTTCGAACACACCCGGAACCCATTGAACACGGCCGGCGTCGCACACGAATTTAGGCTCGATTATTTTGTGTGACCGGAACCGTTGTTTTTTTTTTTATAACCAACGCGATTTACGACGAAAAAATCGTGCGATAAATAACGCTAGTTAATTGTTTTTATCACGCTACGAAACGCTACCGACGGGTTCAAACGACGCTTTCAATATTGCAGACATACTGTACGATTTACATTTTAATATTTGTCCACTACAATCGTAAAATGGACATTTCGTAACGATCATTCGCAAAACGCATTGATCGGGACTTCCACCCGCCCCTCTTCAATGCGCCGTTCACCGGTTTACTGTTACCGCGTTATATTTTGTATACAATTTTTTTCCTGCCGAAGTAATACGATCTGAAAATATTTCGACAGTCTTCTGGAAAACGTCTGTGAATATTTCAGATACGTTTTTATGATACGAACAATGCGGTGAAAGTATCGTTAAAATAAACAAATTGTTGTCTATATCGGTGTTTATTTTTCTTCAATGGGAATTTAATGTTATATTTTCCTTTGTAACCCGAAAACCCGTAGATAGGATTACAAATTTAAAAAATTTTACACAGGGCGTATTCGATGTAAATAATATTTAGGTAGGTATTACTACACAAATACTTGAAAACCCTGGGCAATTTTCCGGCATAAACTAATGTTGGTGGCGCTGCCGTTCGCGTGCGTTTTATCATATTTTTTTACCATCAACTCGCCTTACTATTATATTATTACTGTACGACCGAGTCGAAACGTAATAATATTTTCCCTAGAGAGTTAATAAAAACGAACAGCGTGTATGTATAATATAAATACATTTCCTAATGACAGCTGTCCGATATAATACAATATATATTAGATAAAAAAAAAAAAAAAAAAAAAAACGCAATATAAATCGTATATATTTTTATACATTTTATATTTAATATCGCGACCGAAACGGTATGCATAAATGACACAACATTAAAATGACGCTGTTTACAGCGTTTTTAATTGGTCGAGAGCGGGCGAAACGTCCCGGGGGAAATTTAAAGAATATCGGTCTGTACGTCGAGTGATCGTGCATCGAGTAGTGTTTTTCTATAATATTAAGTAAAATATACCGCCGCAACATTATCGGGAAACGAAACATTCCGAACGATTACGATTTAAATTTTATACTCGTGTGCCTAGTTAATACTAAAGATCGAACGTGCATACCTGTTTAATATTAATAATTTATTATAGAAGCCTGCGAGAAATGCTCCAATAGATGTCGTTTTCTTTTTTTTAATTATTAGTCTGCAGTTGATACTATGATGTGTTTGATTTTTTTTGATTTTCTGTCTGTGAACAATCATTCAACCGGAAATATAGCTGCGTTCATAAACTACGAGGGTGGTTTCCGGTAACGATTGTTAACAAGTTTGTCTATTTGACATGTTTTTAGATCCTGAGCAGAGCGAGAAATGCATTGTGGGTGTTACAATAATGTTTTGTTTTTATCTGTGAACAACTTTTCTACCAGCAATTTTTCTCCCGTTTACAACGATAGCACTTTATACATAAGAAAATCTGACTGGGGTGTTACTTATAAGAGGTCATTTTTTGTGCTCCCACCTGTTTTTCCAATCACTAGGTAAATATTTTAGAAAAAAAGTATTTAATGCATATGGAATTAATTTACCATTAAATAACACATATGATATTGTTGACAAAGCTACACTATTAACTGAAATCCGCTCAGAATCGTTTTTTGTTAGCAATATTTAATCGTCACGTACAGATGTAGGTGTACATTAAATTTTTTTTTCTTTTATGTGTTTTCTAATGATTTGAAAAAACGTCAATAAAAGAAATTTGTACGCAATTATGGTTTCTTATATTTTAAGTTTTGTTTTATTAATGTAATGTAGTCATAAATAATTTTAAGAAACTAAAATTAACACCGAATACTTTTAATATTTGCTTTTCCAAATATGGTAAAATTATCGTACTACTTATTCCCATTTGAATTACGTGAGATTTTAAGTTTTTATTTGACTATACGGAGATAAAATTCGTTTGACTTTTCGAAAATTCTTGGAAATTTACTACGATATAAATTATATAATTCTATAGAAACATGCTTAACCAAACTTCGCTTAAATTTGTTAGCAGCGGTTAATCGTCTGGGGTCACGCATATGGTCGGGAGTATGTAGGTTTTATTTTTCAAATTTTATAAAATAAACGGATGTTTTTTCAATTGTCGTCAAACGACTAAAACCGAAATATTTTTACTTTCTTAAAACGTTTACTTTTTCCATTAGTAATCTCGCGTAGTTTGTAAAGTCACGACTGCTTTAGTATATAAAGTATAAAGTACTAATGAAATTTGAAGTTTACCAACAAAAATATTATTATTTCTATACGTGCAATGTTGTTGATGTCGACGAGACGTAAAACTACTTGAACCTTAATAATAATCGAGTTATCGATTTAAACTTTATTCCTTTTCCTCCCGTCCCTCCGCTCGTTTATTAGATTAATAAAATTTCAGTCCTTATTCCCGCAGCTTCGTTATTGAGTTATATCGGCACAGAGTATAGACGCAAAACGACGATGACATTGCGCTCGATTAATTTAATTTCTGTTTATGTATTTACGTAAACCCGCCTTAGTTCTAAAATAATTATTGTAATCTTTCAATCCGACAATATGGTTTTGAATTTATTTTGATAATAATACGAAAAGTAGTTTGACGTATTCAAAATTGGACGCTTTTAACGTAATGATATTACAATTTATAATTTATTTTTACACGGTATCGATAATAATAGCGTAATAAGCGTAATATAAGTTTTTAAATTTATATCGCTTTCCTACTACAACTCATCGTATTATATTACTTGTTCCATTACAATGTCTGCGTACAGTCAATAATATTATTGCATACCGTTCGTTATTATCATCAAAACCGGCGTTGGAATTGTCTAGGTACAATCGTCTAAAATACAATCTGGACAACGACGTCATAACGATACCATATTATCTTGTGTCTTGTATTTTATACTTAGACAATCTTAAATCGTTCTCAGCAAACAAAGAGTGTTTTTGTTGGGTACCCCCTGTTAAATTGCCGTCCGATCGGCGAAAGTACAAGTAATTTGCGTGAGTGTATTTCATACAACAGCCGGTTGTTATACCCATTCGGGGGCTAAAGGTACTTTTATGCTCGGGTTCACGTCGCTTTTTGATTATTATTTCCGTATAAGTAACTGTTGCGGCAGCGGGAAGGGCCTCTAAATTTCAAACCGTAGCGGATGACGGTAGCGGCGGGTTAGTCGTTTTTCTATACTATTGATCGCCCCATACACACGTAAACCATGTACACACAATAGTATTATATAGGTAGGTATATACGTGTGTAGGTAGAGTTCGGTTGTTCATTGTTAAACATTCGACTGTCCCTATTCTTAACCCGTGTCTCTGCGGTTGTACCTGACACACGCAGAAGGGTCGATCGCGTTTCTGATGGTATAAAGAAGCAAAAAATAAAAATAAAAATAAACCTAAACCCCATTTCCTCCGCGGCCGTCACGTCGCCCCTTGAATTTTACCGCGACGGTGCGGTCAGCGTCCATTTTTCACCGCCCCCCCGCACCGCGAAATCCCCTAGGTAATGGGCTCCACTTATCATCGAGACCGAAGAAATACTCGTTCGCGCAGCTCGCCACCATCGCCGCAAATACTACTACTACTACCACCTCCACTACTACAACTGCCACAACTACTACTACTACTAGTGGGTCCACAACTCTTCGCTGAAACACGGAAATTCTACAGGGTTTGCCGTTTGCGGGCTGGCGTTCGCCATTATTCGGCCGTAAATCCCGCGTGAGTTCTATAACACAATAATAGTTCATAAGAAAGCCGTTTACCGGACGCTTTCCGTTTGCTAAACCACATATTACATTAAATAATGTGATAAAAAAAAAAAAAAAAAACCCATTTATTATTTCGATTCTCTAACGGAAACGCGTAATGAAATCGTATGCTGCTCTCATTCTCCCCCCCCTCCCCTTCTACCAGTGACGGATTTATGATTTTTATTTAACCCGATTATTTATTTTAATTAAAAATAAAAATAAAAAATTATATATCGAAACTGTATAATACCGACGAAATATAGAGAACAATCGGCCAGAGGGATAACAAAATGCACTCTTTGTATAGCTTTTCTGTTTAAAATTGTATTTTTATTATTATTTATTTATTTATTTTTTTTCGTTCGTTATTTATATAGGTATATACGGACTAATCTTGCAATACACCTACATTTCGAAATTGTATTGAATTCGTTTAAAAATGTTATTTATTTTTTATACTATGTCGTAATCCATCTCGAAGTGGGGTTATCGATCAAAATATTTAAAAAAAAGTAAACATATCCAGACGAATTATACGTTGAAATATAAAACACAATAAGTCGTAGTACGCGGCACAATTACAATGTAAAATATGCTTTTGTCATATTTTTTAACAGTTAAATATTACATAATACAACACGTATACACGTGTACAAATTATAACACTATAAACTCTCCGTGACTAATAATCCGCGAGCACTACGCCACGGACAATAAATTATTTTCGAACCCGAAGTATTGATACTTTATGCAACGAATAGAACAATATAATAATAATAGAAATAATAAAAAAAAAAAAAAAAAAAAAAAAACGTATACCTTCCACAGAATAAAGGCCATTTTTATTTTTATTTTAATGTATATAATATTTATACTATTTGGTTTACGATCAAAACTGCGCAGAGCACGTTTAACGGTTTTAAAATATGAATTTTATTAATACTTACCGTAGGAATTTAATATATATTTTTTTTTTTTTTTTCATCGAAAAATAATATAACGAAAACCCCTATACACCATTGCGTAACATAACTCTACGATATTACAGTCGATATAATACCGTAGTCTACTCTAATCTCGAGTTTTATACTTTCATACCGGTGATGTTTTATAATAATACAGTAATGCCATCGATACGGCGTTGTAATTATACTGCGCACTTAATATCGCACGTTTAACGATATTTTAAGCCGCGGTTTGAAAAATGCGTACGGTTTGATACGCCAAACCACGGCTACAACGAGAAATCGGCGATACGTACCGTGCAGATTATATTGTTATAAAACTAGCTGTCCCGTCACGACCTTGTCCGCGTATAGGTTTGTATGAAAAATCAAAAAAAAAATCATCCTAATAACTTGTCACACTCGCGTACACGTCTTTTGGAAGTTTAACTCCGTTATCAGATTTCTCTGCTCGCGACGTTTTGAAAATGTCTCAGTTTGTTCTACACGAAATACGTTTTATTATTAATCAAACGCACGGGGTGACGTTTTCAAAAAAATTACAGTTTATTTATCGCGGTTGATGCCTATAACTGTTTCGGTAACCGTTTATTCATTTTTATTGACGCTTGTTACCGCGCTGGCGTTTGTAAGAAATACGCCCTGACGAAACACGACCGGCAGCTATCATTTGCGCATCGTTTGTTTACCTGTCCCGAAAACTCGTACATTATTTATGCATCGACGGCAGTGTATCATTTGCGCATCGTTCGTTTACCCCGCGGCAACATATCATGCATCATTTTGCACATCAATATATTGAACAAGAGGTAAAAAAAAAAAAAAAAAAACTTCGCTATTTTTCAGCGTTGTATTTCTCGCATACAAATATTTTTTGAAAATTTCAGCAGTTTTCCAACGATTTGAATCGGACAATTTTAACCGAACTCGCCGTTTCAAAGTTAAACGTCAACTATCAATAATGATATCAACCAGATATGTCTGGTTACATTTTTTGACAATATTTTCCGATTGGATTTGTTACAACTCACCCGCGGTAATCGTCGTAACGTTATGCACGTTGTAATTTTCAAACAGAAATACCTCCTACACCGATAATATTTCTATTTTGAAATACGTTCATTACATCTTGCATAAATATAACATAGTCGGGTTAATTTACATTATTTATAACTCATAAACGGCCGGACCGATTTTGATGATCTCTGATTTGTTGGATTCGCCTCGCGTAACAGAATTAACTATTGAAATATCGGAAAAATCAACGAAAACAAAAAAACTTATAAAGGTTTTTAGGTATATTTGATACGGATATCTAATCGCCAGGACTTCCGTGGAGTCTCCATGGAAAATACAGCTGTTATAATTATTTATTGTTACTATTATTTGCGCTATTAATATTTCACAATAGAACATTAAGTCTGCCGAAGGTGCACTATCCATTTCCCACCTATTTGTTTTCATTCGGTTCTGACGTTACGGCCAAAACCAAAAATGAATGCGGGTAAACTAATAATAATACGAATTGGCACGGATAACGGCGGGGCGTGGGACAGCCAGTCATAAATAAATTAAAAAATTATTAATCTGGATATCAAGCTGAAAGCCAGGAAACGGTTTGCGTTTTTCGGGACCTTTAATCTTAAACAATTTTGACACGCAATTGACGTACCATTTAACGGTGCGAAAATATCTTATGAAAAAAGGCCGAAAAGGAAAATAGTGATGAGCATAATCGATATACGCCCAATATGACCCAATAACTGCATCTTATAATGACTGTTTTTCTTCGTCCGTGTTACCAAGGTGAAAGTTTTGTAAAAAAAAAAAAAACTGAAATGTTTTTAGCCAACTCCGGTAATAGTAAAGTAACATTGTTATACTGCAGTATACATTTTATAACGTAAACGTATATTTATAAGTATTATTTTCGAAAAGAAACGTCCGTTCGGAAAAATAATATACAACAAGTAGTGAACTTTTCGACGCCTGTCTCGTTATTATCGTATAATTTTTTATGCACGCGGATAATCTACGCGTTGACATTTAAGTTAATGCCAAACACTGACATTTTCTCAAAAGAAAAGACGGAAATTACAAAAACAACGTGTAGTCGTACGATATTTCAACGGGCAGGAGTGATCGAGTGGTTTTATTCGAGTTTTACGAAAGTGTGTATTATGTATATACATGTACATTGTACGTTTCAGAAAGCAAAAAATTCAACAACAACCGCAAAAGAAAAGTAGAACGATGTATACATCTATAGATATACTCAGCTGTACTGTGCCGCGGTACGCGGTTGAATAATACCAGAAGCGAACGGCAAACTTTATTTCCGCGTTATACGAATATTCGTAATGCTTGGTAAATATTTTATTTTATAATACAGTTTACGACGTTATATTTTTATTCGCCCAAAAATAATATTTATACACTCGCAATATTAAAGGTACGCGCGAGTTGAGTATTTTTACAAACGTATTAAATACAGGTATACCCTCTAAAAACTATTGTAAATAAAATATTTTTTTTTTTTTTTTTTAAAATTCGGAGTTTTTCCGACGAATCTATATTATTTCTAGAGTTTTCCTAGGACGTGTGGTTTATTTCGGTAAACGCTATTTCGATAAGCCTCCGATGGTTTTTATGAAATAGAAACTTGGCTCTAAAGATGCGGTAAAAATTATTTGGCGGTACTTTATTTAAACTATTATCGAAATATTTTGAATATTAAATCGTCAAGGATCTTTGTTGTTTAATTTCTATCAATTTCTTGGTTGCATTAGTTTACAAAGATTAATCGTTGCATACAGTATGTAATCAACTAAATCCCTATGCAATATTATAAAATCCATCCTTCGGTATTGTCCACTCACAAAAGTGGCCTACCCAAGTGTCAAATATGCCCATTGGTTTTTAAATTTGCGATTGTAATAAATTCGTAAAAACGCTTTTCCGGGTGGTTCAATGTTTAAATAAAACGCACCGAAATTTTCACCGGAAAGTAAATAATATAATTCTGTTGATTAGGCTACTAAATTAACTTATTGTCAGGTTTAGAAGATCGAGTAGCTTTTTTAGTTGATTTTTGATATGTATACGATTATTAATTGTTTTGTGTCCCCGTATTAAAAACAAATTGCCATATTAGATACATTAAATTGCGGATTAGAAAAATTATATACGGTTAAAAATAATAATCATACCCTCATAACCAATATAAACTTATTTAAACGTATTTATGAATCGATATTTTAAATTTAGAAATTTATATAATCCTTGTAAGTTCCCTTGGAATAAAAAAAATTACACAGTCACATACTGTTAACTAGACTTAACAAAAAAAATTTAAATATTACGAAAATAGTCTAATGTGGTTTTTTGAAAGGAATTAAGGAGGTGTGTGAAAACCGGATAAGGAAATACCAAGAAGATAATTAAATCAACCGTAGTAGCGTGATCAAACCATGGAACAATTCGGGCGCCACAAGATCATAAAAAAAAAAAATGAATGAAGAATATCTTATTTTAGACAGGGAATAAGGATGCAATAAGCTTCAACATTCCTCTTTTGAACAAATTTATTTTTATTGGTGATATTAAACTGTGGTTATATTTTTAGAATTATATTAAGGTTGATAAAATACAATATTAACATAGTTTCAATAATTATAGCAAAAAACATGTTAAACAATAAATTTACTTGAAGCCATTTCATTTGAAAATGAACAGAATTTAAAAATCTTCAACTCAGAAAATGTATCATGTACATTTACAGTTTACATCAAAACAGTGGTGTATGAATTAAAAGACTAAAAAGCTCTTACATGGCATGAATAAAGCCAATATAAATAGGTTAATAACCTCAGCCAATCCCTAATTGTAATTTAAAAAATGCTAATACTGTTGAGAAGGAGTGTCACTTATTTAAGGATAAAAATAATAAAGGAGAAAAATATACAAAGTAATTTAATTTATATCTATTTGCTACAATAAACTATATTGTTAACAAAAAAACGATTATGAACAAATAGTTAATCGAATTTTTCCGTTTTTCCGAGATAACACGGAAATTGAAAACAAATTGTATAGTTATCTCGCGTATTGAAAAAACTGCACGAAGAATCAAAATATGGTATCTTCAATGCACAAACTATATCAATAATGCTACAACTAAGTTTCTACACAATTATTGACCGGAGCAAGTGTTCTGGTAGAAAATTTTTTGACTGACAGAAAAAAAAAAACGCACAATTATTAAAACCATTAAATTATAATAATAATTACGATTTTAATTTATGTAGTTAAAAATATTTCCTAATGAACCAAAGAAAATTAATATTCTCAAATATTCCAATATGTTAACGACATATCTGTTGATAATAAATTAATTTCCTGCGAGCACAATAGTTCTATTATAATATTTGTTATTCGTCTGACTGTATTTCGATAATGCATTAAAATATCTAGGCGGATGAGCAAAAAAAAAAGGAATAAAACGAAATCAATGAAAACGTATAAAAAAAAAAAAAAAAACTAATTGAATAATACAACTCCGTAATATTATGACGTATGCAACACCGTATTTAATAATAATTCAATAATGTGAATCATAAGAAAAAAAAAAAAAATTAATATATTCAAACGTACCTTCCCAGGATGAGAAGGAGATAAAAGAATAAATTAAAATTGCACTTAGATCGTTTAAAATTTACAATACCACCGTCGTATAATTATATTCCAGGTTTTTTTTTTTTTTTTGTTCCCCCACAATAAAATCGCTGAACCGCATCGCGTTTTTAAACGTGTCTCTCTCTCTCTTTCTCTCTCTCTATCTTTCTCTCTTCAGTAAATTTAATAATAATAATAATAATAATAATTCGAAACGATTGTTAGCGGAGTTATTATATTATTATGTATACAATTTAATAAAATATATTAAAAATATATAGAACCTCTCTCTCTCTTTCTCTCACTCACTCTCTCTCTCTCTCTCTATCTTTCTCTCTTCAGTAAATTTAATAATAATAATAATAATTCGAAACGATTGTTGGCGGAGTTATTATATTATTATGTATACAATTTAATAAAATATATTAAAAATATATAGAAGCTCGTAGTGTCGTGATAGGCGTATAGGTATGCGCGTTTATTCGCCGTTCTTCTTTTTATGATAATATATTATATGTAATTTCGCTCGGTCGTAATTTTAGACAAAAAAAAAAAAAAAAAAAAAAAAAAAAAATAAAATAAAATATTAATTTGACCGTAAAACGTCTGCGTGTGAATTATTATCGGTTTCGCAGATGCTCCTTTTTCGCGTTATACCCCGCCGCGGGCTTACTGCGCGCATCGTCCTGCAGGCCGTCCTCCACCATTAATAATTGAAACGGATTAAATCGTGATTCATTTCGTGGCTCCCCGTCCACCGCCGCCAAAATTAGCCCACCCACGAATTAATTTATATTTTGGTTTGGGAATGAAAATTTAAAAAAAAAAAAAAAAATAAATAATTTTTATATTCAGACATTTAAAACGCGTGTTTTACAATAAAAACCGCACGTATCTCGAATTGTAAAATTTTCGTTTTTGAGAATAATAAAAATGGGTAATTTGTTATAGCGAAATAATTGTAAATATTACGGCCTTTCAAAATATGTGAAACCGAACACCGTTCAGAATCATTTTTCGTTAATAAATATTAACTATTGCGTACTGGTATACACTATAATTTCCTCTTTATATTATGCCTTTCTATCTATTCGCCGAAAAAAATGTCCCGTTCATCATGCGAAGTATGTCCGTATCATTTTAAACCTTATTTTATAATTACGTGTACGACAATTTTTTTTTTACCAGCGAACTCCCCATTAAATGTTTATTTTTATCAAACTTTAAACTTTTAAAGGTCACATTTTATCAAAAACATTTATGTATTAAAACATAATATATAGATACCTTTTATTGGTATCGTCATAAAACGAACAGTGGTGTTAGCGGATATAAAGTTGTCTCAGTATATTAAAGTTATGGCGATTTATGTGGACCGTGCGGTCATTGTGTGTCATTACCGATTGCCTACAAAATATTATTTGGATACCGAACTAATAACATTTTGCGTGAAGTTTAATATCGTCGTAAATTATACAAAGAAATATTATTATGTAATCGCGTAATTGCTTACGAAACATTTACGCCTGCGATTATTACCGTATTTAAATGGCTTTTTAGGGTGGTCAAATTTATCAAACTTGATTATGTCTCCTAGTAGTTCTATTACGGCATGATAAGTGGAAAGGTCACCGCCGGCTAAGCAATCAAACTTGTTAATTTAGTTTAGACATTTCCCGAGAGGATTCAGATTAACTAAATTATTATTATATTATATTGTATAAAATGTGAACGAATCGAAAGTATACGAACAACCCGTATAAACCGAGAAATTCACGATCTCTCTGTGATAAAACAACATGTAAACTGTAAAGTCCGCACAGCCACAGTGAAGATTCAAAATTATTATGAAAATTGTCAAACAAACACACCTCAATATTATAGTAAATTAATACTAACTAGTACCTAGCCCGCGAAATTTCTACAACATTGTTGGTGTTTTCGATCGACGAGTTAGTGTACGGGCCTCATGAGCATCAGTGTTTTAAAAAACAATATTTTGTCAACATTAATCATACATATTTTTATGACTGATTTTAACTGGTTATTCCCCGATACATTTAACCAGGGGAGTGTTTTAGGTGTAACATTTGCAGTAACGCCAGGATTTTTTGTTCTTTTGTTTGTCAATTATTTGTAATTGGAAAAAAAAAATGTTCTCCGGTAAAAAATCAAAATAAATATCCCAATAATCTAATATTATCGTCACCGCGTGGGTGTTTTTTCCGACTAATTTGACGTCCGGTATTCTGTCTGCGTAGCTACCGTTTCTTACAGGTATAAAAATGTTGGAATCATATTTTTTTTTTTACTCGTTTTTCCTCCACCTCCTTTTTCCCTTGTCTACTTTCTTTGTATCGTCGTCCACGAGGACTTGGGCCACGTCATTGTCCCGGCACTCCGAATAATAGCACTCGGATTTCCACTCGGCCGGCCGTCTAACGGCTTTTCCATTTCCCCTGCACCTTTTCGTATCTTCAACCCAAAGGAATTTCCTATACCCTGTAGAAAAACTCTTTTTCTTTTTTCCCTTATTTTTAACCTATCTATTCGCTGTCCGGCTCTCTCTGTGCCATTCCGTATGTATTTTCGTCTCTCTCTCTTTTACCATTTACCTCTGGCGTTTTTCCTTGTGCGCTTTTGTTAACACCAGAATGAGCCTTCTCGGCGGAGTCTTCCGGCGTTCTATGCGCGCAATTTGAACACAGTCGTTCGGTCCCACAGTCTTGGAAGTCCTATTAACGCGTTAAGTGTCCTACGAACAAGTGAGTACCGCGGGCGAGAGAAACGATGGCGACCTAAGGGGCCCATAACGCGATGCTTGTCCCCTTCGCCGCTCTCGTCTTTCTGTATCGCAGTTGTATAGAAACAGGACTGCAGTAGAATCCTTTAAACTCGTTATTTTTTTATTTTTTTTTTTTCACGCTTAACCGGTCAAATATTAAGTTTTCTTATATTGTCGTTATACAATTAAAATATCATTTTAAATTAGCGTAAACAAGAACAATGATAATAATATATATATAATTAAACACTTAACCACGCAGTTGACATTTTTTTATACTGTTTTCATAAGAGTATCTCCGACCTACCTTAGTCATGTAGTACAATAGTAATATTGACCTAATTTTTTTAACTGATTATCATTGAAGAAATACTTCGGTAAGATACACATAATTTTGGTTTATTTTATATTTTATAGTTATATATTCTACCGACGTTTACAAAACGTAACTTGAAATAAATCGAAGAGAAATACATTTTTGAAATTAATGTTCATGTGGCTTTTGAGTATTTAAATCCAACAAATTAAACATGTAATAAATGTCAAATGTTACCTTTGTCTTCTGACGTTTAATACATCCTGTGATTTTTTGCTACTATCACAATTTATCTTTTCCTTATCTGATCTTAAACTCTCTCAACTTTTTTAGACTTGTATTTCTATCAAGGCCGTCATCGACAACATCTATCCATTCCATTTCCTGGGCCAAGTTCTGAGTTCTGTTGCCATTCGGTCTCCCATTCCGAATCACATTACATGATACTTGTTATATTTTTCTCGTATGAAGCATATAAGTCATACTTAATGACCGACACCATTCCTAATTCCTTTTTTTTTTACGCTTAGTTAAATGTACTCTTCTATGTTTCTTTTATGCTATAATAAATAGACCCACCACGATGTTATGTATTTTTTATTTTACGTTACTTTTAAATAATATAAACTATTATAATCATTCATCAGTTTACACCTTGCTTAATTTTAGTTTTAGAGTAAAAGTACCTATTATAAAATTAAAAGAGAACAATATTCCGGAAAGGAATATTATTCGTTTTTTTTTTTAATTTTTCAGTAATTTAAAAACGATAAGTTAGTTTGTCTGTACAAACGATATATTAAACGTTGTATTTGGAATGATAACTAGAACAGTACAATAAAGGCATTGCTTTCCGGAATATTTTACTCTTTTATAATAGGTGATTTTACACTAAAACTAAAATTAAGCGAATTATACGTAGTCTAAGTAAGGTAGATTTTAATATATTGACTGAGGCATTGTATGCAAGTATGACGTCATCTTAAAAACTCCACCAGTGAGTAGAACATATAGAACATGTAGAACGTATAGGTATGAAAAAAAAAAAAATAGAAAGATGGCATCAAAATATTATACCTGAGTTTTGACAATTCATAATATATAACCGAACTTAATCTTTTAGTACAATATGTTTACATGCTCAATGCTCATTGCAAATCACTTTCTAAATGGCAAACGTCATATTTTACTATCGATACTTCACTAAAAATGAATTGCTACCAAAATATCTTCATAAATTACAATAAAATATATTTTTGAAGCTTTTATTACTATTATTAACATATTCTGAAAGCTAATGTAAACGTCCAATCATAATTCATGGAAAATGTGTTGCTCTCGGAGATGAAAATAAATCATAATAGTATCATAAAGTGGAAAGTTTGGTGAAAAAAACAAATACATAGATTTAGTTTTTAATAATTAGCAATGGAGTATAAAACTAGTATAATAAGCTAATTATAATATATGGGCGTGGTATTCAGGGTCTAAATCACGTGTATTAAATCACAGTAGAAGAAAACGATAATATTTTATAACATTACATTGCTGTCGAATTAAAATGAACAGTATTTGTAATATGCAGAAATTATGGTAAAAAAAAAGTTTTTTTTTTTTTTTAAATTTAAAATTCTACAGTCATTTTATGTTTACTATGCACATCGGACGAACAAATGAAAACAAAAACGTCAGAGACATAATATCTTTGTTTCTTTTATTCCTCGAAATGTAATAATATGTTTCAACAACAGTTTTCAAACATAAGTATATACTTCTCGGTGGAAATATAATTTAAAATAATCGATCGTGCAATTTATGTAGTATTTGACTATCACTATCGAGAAAACTATTTTATTCGGGGTCGGCAAAAGGTAGTTTTTTTATTTTTTTTTTTAACAACGATTTGGCAATATTATACCATAATATGTTTTTCGGCTGCTCGCAGGGATACCCCATCAGTAGTTTACGATGACAGTGTAAGATCTGCACGTATGGGTTCAGAAGATTGACAGCGGTTAACTACACTTTGGCGGGCTTACCGACGACGACGGACAAAACCCCGTCGTAATATTATATTGTTCGTGGTTTTCAATTGACGTCCGCGCGGTAAATTGGCAGATTCGTTTTGTCAGAAACGTAAAGCCTGCAGTGTCGGAGGACACGCGAGGCACCTGATGTCACGATTCCCACGGGACTGAGCCGAATAATAATATCGTGTATAACCCCCGACCTCCTGTGCCAAGCATAGAGACGGATGGATTTTTTTCCCCAAAACGGACCGAAATAGACTGGGATCATCATTTATACGGGGTTTTCCCCCTTTAGCGATTCCCGAACTATTAATTATTAAGTGCTCGCGCAGCGGAGTGTAAAAATAATACAAATATTAAAGAGAAGACCCATGCAGACAACATAAATTGACAACGTTTATTATTTTCTTTTGCCGGCTTTGGGAACGAACTTAACGATGCAAACTTTAGAATTTTTAAATAATATTTTTCCGATCGAAATATCGTTGCCAATAACAATACAAGACAATATTTTTACTAATATTTCTGTATTTGCAGTGTTTGCTGTTGGATATTCCGAGTTCCTGTCATTTTTACATATTTCGAATGGAAATTGTTAAAGTATAAAATTGTCTACGTATAAAAGAAGAAGGTTGTTGCGTAATATATTTTGCATTGCATAACAGTTTGATACGATTAACGTTTTGAAAACACTCGTTTATTTAGTCTTTGGAATCAAATGGCTACGCGTTCTTAACAAAAGACGTTTGATACAATAAAATCCTTGAATTGAATATAAGTTGATTTTTTTTTTTTTTTTTGATGGAATGCAACTAGACGCTAGTCTCTGCAAAGAGTTTTCTTTCGCCGATCGTCGGATAAATATATTTCTCGGCTACTTGAAAATCGCACATATAACAAATATAAATAAAAATAAAGTAGAAAAACTATATATATTCACAGTATGTAATGCATAGTACAGTTACATATGAAAAACAAATAACAAACATTTGAGTATTATAAAGGTTGTGTGTAAATACGACCAGTTTCAATTGAAAAAAAAAAAAAATAAAATAACCATCAGGTAGTAGAAAACTAGTAATACTAAAAAACCAATGCATATCAATCAATCACTAACAAATTTTTTTCATAGTAAGTAATTGAATTTTATTAGAAAGACTGGCAAACGCGATGGCTTTTCATGAATACTAAAAGCTTTATTTATTTTCTTATTGGTGTAAAACATTATTGCTTCAATCTGTATGTACAGTCAACATTTTTTTTAATCGTATTTCCCTTAACTACATTATATTCAATAAAACCGTTTTAATAACATAAAATGTATTACTATAATATATTAGTTATTATTCATATAAGTTGTTACGTATTATTGTTTAGTATTAATCTAAAAAAATTGTTGTTTTTTTTTTTATTTTCTAGTTTAAAATTGTTCGATTCGTGTCCTAAGTAAGCAGCCACTTATTTTTTAGACTTATCCACGAACAGTTCAAATTTAAAAACCGTTTAACAGAGATATCGTCTACGGTACGCGTAAATTTAAAGAATTATATTTTAACGTCGAGTTAAAAGATCGCAAATTAGATTAGAAAATATAATATCACAAACAATAACGATATACGCTGTTCACTACACTGCAGTGGTAGTTGTCGATAAAAGAAAAAAACGGTGAAGTTATAAAAAATTTGATTCCGCTACGTGAAACCTGGGATATTTATTTAAATGATAATATTACGTTATAATTTATAGTGAATTTCGAAACTCACTATAACAATGTATTATTATTTATTCAGTTTATGCGAAAACCGAGTGTTATATTTACTGCAGCGTTATTATCAGCTATATATTTACCTGAATAATTTATGATTACGATTACATTTCACTCAAAATAATTGCATATAGTGAGAATAATAATTTATAATATTATTATACGATTTTACACCTACTGTCATTTTCAATTCAGTCATTTTATCTCAAAAATAGCAGGCACCTATCTATATTTATACAGGTAGTCGTCTATAAGTCGAGCTGGTTTTCATTGCGCGTTCGTCACGGCTAATATTATTATCTCTTGCCAACATGAAATATACGCACTGCAAAAGAACAAAAAAATACTCCCGAGCAACTACAGTGCTCCGTTACAAGAGTCAAATTTTTCCGTAATTGTGTTACAGAAATATCTGTGAAACAATAACTAACTGAATTTTTCGGTAATACATTATTTATATTATACATTTACACAACTTCCAAAAAAAAAAAAGGGTCGCTGTCCAATTTTCTTTTTATTTTAATCTTTTAATATTTTTTAACCCAAAGAACCAGTTTTTCGTCGTTATCTCGAATTTTAAAGAGAATTTCAAAAAATGACACCTATTTAATGCACCGACTAGAGAACAAATTTAAAAAAAAAAGGTGTCTTGTCATATTTCGATTGGTGTACGATTTTTAAGAGAAATTTTGTACACGGTATAAAAAAGTAAAAATAAAAAAAAAATAGACATCATTTGAAAACCAACACATTACTCGTTTCACTCCGAATAAAAAATTTAAACGCAACAATAGTTAACTGCAGTGATAGTAACGGGCGTTGAGACAGGAAATCCCGTGGAAAAACGTTTTTATAACATATTTGTTTAGCACCGGCAAAACAACTAATATTATTATAATAATAATAATTAGACACCGGATTTGCATGCTCTTAAAATCCACCCAAAAAGCACTAGAAAGCGTCAATAACCCCTGAAAATGTACTTAAAAAATATTGAAAAAAGAAATGATAGAAAGTTTGAAAGTCCCTTCTTAAAAAAATATACCTATATTATTTTAGTTTTCTTTTGTTAAATTCTTAACCTGCATACTGACTATATGTCTACATGTATACTTCTACTTCTATACTACATTCTATTAGGTAACTAAAAAATATTGCAAACATCTGTAGTCATACCGACTAGTGTCATAGTTTATCTTTAAAAAGAATACACCCCGTCGTAACATAATGATAAATAAAAATTAAATTTCATTGATGATTCGAGCACGCAAAAGTTTCTTGTTGTTAACGACCGACTTGGTTTTCTTCCACGAGCATAATAATATTTCTAACGAGAATATATTTTATAATATTTCCAAAAGAACTCTGAGTAAATTTATTAAAATATATTCCTTCAGTTAGAATAAACGCATTCCTGGGGGAGGGGGACCAAGATTAGTAACTTTATTAATTAAACTTAAAGTCACCGTCGAATTATCACTAGTTTATTGAGGATTAAGTATATATATTTAAAAAAAAAAAATAATTAATTTTAAGATTATAAATTGCGACGAGCAAACTTTTGCAAGCGATGCTGGTGCTGATTTTTTCGTTTTACGAGTAAACTCCATTTCGCCAAATTATATTATTATGGAATTGTCTGAGGATGGCTGTACTCGAAGAATAATTTTATATAGGTAAACAAAAAATAAAAGTTTCCGAAATTAAAAACTTAAAGGGAGAAAACAATTAAAAACATCATTGTATATAATAATTAGTGGGACGGTACGCCGTTGTATATTTATATTTTCCATAAATTATAATAGGCTAATATTTAGCCGGTACTCACGACAATATTCGACAAAAAAAAAACAAAATTATAGACGTTCATTAAACAAAATAACCATTTAAAATGCATAAGGTTATAAAAAGAATTATACGAATTATGTTCAAAATAACATGCAAAAAGAAAATTGTTCTTTATCGAGAAACTAGCCAAATCATTGACGATCCGATAACCAATCAATTTGGACTAAAAAAAAAAAAAAAAACCACTCAAATTCGTAGAAATCCAAGCCCTAATTACAATAATATTCAAACTAAACGATCCCGAACCCGTCCCGTTATCTCTCGGAGAGATATTAAACTAAAACTGTTATATCCGTTTTCACAGCGAATCGCCCCCGAGCTTCCGAGATTTCAATCCTGTAGATAACCACTTTTTCGCGGTTTGCATCAGCCAGCGCGTAATCTCCTTGCACACACGTCCCGCATTTCCGTGGCTAATTGGTTTCAATCGTGTATCGTACCGTCGCCCGGAGAAATCTCTTTTCCCGACATTTTATACGCGTATCGCCTCTAAACCTCATTGACTCGATTTCGACTTACTGTAACGCGCCTCTGCCGGATTCTAAATGCTCAAATGAAATCTTGCACACTGCGGTTGTAGGTCCTTATAATACGTGCACTTCGTATTACTTATTATAAATATTATGTTTCGTATTATTACTTTTCCCTAATTTGACCTCTTAATTAAAATCATCTCATGTTTTCTTTTTTAAATCTTTGAAGATAACGGTTCGTCTTAAACATTAACGGCGCTATCACGTGATCACTTTTTAGACAGTCTAATACGTACTCAAATACTTTAGCTTCGAAGACACAAGAATTTTCGGTTTAACGTTTTTTTTATTTGAAATATTTTCTATAATGTATTTCTAAAGACTCGCAGAAAAAAAAAAAATTCAAATTAAAAACGAACGGCCAGTTTTTGAACAAAATCGGTATTATACAGTTACTGGCTATTTTTAGTGTACTTAAACGGGTACATGAGTCTGTGACAAAATTTCGAAAACGGATTTATAAATGTACACACTTACTTATACTTGTGTATATTAGATTATCTTATCCGAAATTTCTTAAGTTACAAGCGTTAAAAACTACGTGAATCAGATGAGCCTGCCAAAGGTAAACCGTGTGCAAAATAATTATTTTACTTCGCGTTTTATCATGACCAGTGACATATTATAATTTTATCCGGGAGGAAATTATTTATAACAGTTACGTGTCTGGGTCTTTTACGGAGGGATTTGAATGTTAAAAATGTATGCAAATTCATATGGTCTTATCGCCGGACTAATTGAAATCCATCAATAATTAGTTTTTCCGGACAATAATGTCTTTATCGTAAAGACCTTTTGTAAGTTTGTAAGTTCCTTTTGTTTGACGGTTTGAATACCTAATAGCACAGGAACACGACTATAACCAGTATAACTTCTATACTCGTTACAAAATGATGTTGCGGGGTTGCGTGAACAAACGTAAGATATAATTCGTATGTTTTAATCCACACTCGGCCCAATAGGTACGCCACTGGTCATATAAAAAATTATACGCGTTTGGAATTACCATAAAATCCACCTGTATTGAACCAAACGCCAAGGCGCACAAGACAAATAAGTCGATTTTCATTACTACACCGGCACAACAACGGAGATGAAATATCGGCCGTTCCCGAACAACCGGAAATAACAGTAAATATTTTTTCATTAAGCATTAAATTTCTCATAAAATTCCACGGCATTCTTGGACAAAACAAAAGTTACTACCGAAACGATTCGGAGAATTTAAAGGCCGCGTGTATTTCCTATCCTACCTATATACCTACCGACTATTGTTCTTTCTCGGTTTTTGCGAAATGTCCATACATTTTTGTCATTCCGACTTCCGAGATATTTCACGTACAATCGAGGTTTTATTAATTATTACGGAATTCGGTTGTATTGTAATGTGTTATTCTTGGCCAGAGGAACGATGCGAAGTATTTTAAGGCAAAAGTCAACTGCCCACCTTCTACGCCAAAAAACAAAAAATAAATAATCTTCGGTAAAACTGTAATAATTATGTACGTTTCAAAGCAGTTATAGCAAATTTTCAGGGTTTTTTTTTTTTTTTTTTTTTCCGATTAAAATGTAAATTACAAAAACCAGTAATTTAATTACATAATTTGGAGTAGTAATAAAAAATAAAATTAAAACCACGAACGCTGTCAACCCGAGTTCCATATTTATGATAATTTTTTTATTAAATAGTTACGTTTACTTAATGTTCGAAAAATTTAACAGCACTGTCTTAAATAATATTTTATATGCGAAATTAAAAAGCCTCACGATAGTTGATTTTTAATTTTTTTTGTACGCTCGGATATTCAATAGTATAAATTTTTCACATTCAGTATGAATGACTGAGTTTATTATTATTCAGCGATTTTAAAATACTGTCCCGTGTTTGTGAAACGGAGCCGGTAGATATCGGTTTGGCGTCCTCTTAACCGCCTTAACTTCTCCCTTTGTAAGAAGAAACCGGAGGGATATTTCATATAAAAAATACTAGAAAACAAATCTGAATTCGGCCGAGACCATAATATTCTTGGACGCAAACTTCACGCCCCGTCGCGTTCGCCGCCGCGTCCGGTCAGCACGTCGTCGGAGCGTACAAGCGAATTGCCGATCGCTAATTACCCCGTTGTTATTACGACGATATTTATTCGCGCGGTTGTATTTTCGCACCGAGTCAACGTAAACGCGTACCGTTTCACGGGTATCGCGTGGGGAAAAAACCGTTTACGAGACGGACGGACCGTGCGTTATGTGCACCGTTAGAAAACCACAATGAAAAACGGACCTTTTATTCGGGCGACGTAATCGAAATCTCCCGTTAAACGTATCAAATGAAATAACCGAAATATTGAATTTCGGAAGTACCGGAAAAAAAAAAAACTTTTTCAAGTATTTAAATGTCTATTTCTTCGACTGGTCTTAACGAGAGATAAGCAAGGCACTTCAAAATGAATCGGTGTCTAGATAATTTCACATACCGTATAGATATATTGATTTTTTAATATTTTTAATCAACATTATTGTCTTGTGTATTTATATGTTCTAATGTTTTAAACAACTGTATCGTGATACACGCGATACGATGTTGTGCATGTGATGCTGCACAATTCTGACCGCATTAATAACGTATCGGACGACGGATATGCTCGGACAATTCGATGTCGTATAGGATTTCTGTTGAAGGCCGAGAAACTGTCGTTTTTGGAAAATATTTTCTTTTTTTTAAGTCGATCTTGCCATTGAATTTTCCGATTGAATTTAAACTAATTTAATTCGACCAAACTATTAACACGGAATATGCGAATATTCGTTTGATTCGCCACTAACGTTATCACAATTTGCGAAATATCCGCATTGATTTAAAAACCGACGGGACAACTTGATACGTTAACCTCACCGGTGTATCCGAATTTTTATTGAGAATTCGGTTTGCGAAACATTCCGCTCCGAGAAATCGCAATAACAATACCGCTATACCTGTCCTCGGTAAAAAACATAATAGAGTAGTATACGAATCGGGCGGACCTAACTTCGATATCGATACTTGTGTAATTGTCCGAGAATATCTAATGACGGGGGTTACGTTTCGATTGGATATTCGAATTATTCAAAGCCGTCGGAGCGTTATCCACTGCAGGTTTTGAAAACCGGTAATAATATTTATTTCGCGAAACGATATTCAGGAATCCGGGTATAACGAAAGATACGCGAGTCCGATAAAAACGATTCAAATACGGACTGGATTTCCATTAGAATTACGGATTCGGTAATTATTATTATTATTATTTATTTTCGTGTTCGGCATTGGTGATTCGAACGATATTGATTAATATGGTTATTTTTTTATTTTTTTTTTCCTTTGAAAGGCACCTGATAATTCGATCGGTCGATTATACACGTTTGCTCGTGAACAATATACTTTCGGACATAAGGCAGACTATATTATGGTTGGCTTTACTTAATCCACTACCGTCTACTTCTATTTACCACTTTTAACCGGATTTTTCGGCAACAGCATCTTTTTCCCACTCCTACGACAATCACCATCGCCCTACAACTTCTGCGTACTACGACATGCCACTATGGTTATTGTTTATAATCGTTGTTGTTAAATTACCAAAAGAGGTGACTAATAATAATATTTGATAATATAAAGAAATTAAATATTTATAAGAAATAACTATAGAAGACTGATAAGAGTTTTCTAGAAGAAAAAAAAGAGTTACAGACGGATCATTGCTTTAATAATATATGAGATATGTAGATGCATATATGGATCGTATTAACGTCACAGACATTATAGTTTTTTGTTCTATAAAAGACATTACTTTTGAACATTACTTTGATACGTATTTTACGATTTAATTCGATTTTTTAAACTCTTTAAATTAATACGAAAAATAAAATCGAAGACGCTCGTCCATTTTGGTTATTTCTTTGTGATGTTACTTACAAAAAACAAAAAAACAAAAAATAAAAAAACAACGGTGTGTAAACTCTTTCAGAAACTAAAACATTAACAAAAATGCATTAAAAGGTGACGAACGGATGTCAACGGGCCTTCGTAACAAATAAGTTTTCCTAAGCAAAACAAAATCGTGAATACGATTTCTTGTTGTGATAGTTACGAAATTCCCGAAAATCGAATGACTACTGCAATGTATTCATCGGATATGACACGGAAAAGGAATTTAAAGTTTCGCGATAAAAAATAATAAACACTTTAAATTCAAAAACATGATTTTTCTTTTGCTTACAACTGCACTCTTGTAAAGAATAACATTTATTTTATTTTTAAGAACGCCTATTCGAATACTTTTCGGCAGTTCTATTCAGAATACGTTTATGAATACTTTTCAATATGCGTATTCAAAATTATTGACAAAGTAAGATCAATTTTCATGGAGCGCTACAGCCCTTTTCAAATTGTTTACATACATATTATACATAATCGTGGATGTATGTTATTGTCCCAACAACCCGTTTAAAACTGTTAGGTTCTTTAGAGGCAAATGCACGATTCGGTATTCACAGTATTTTACAACTTGGAATAAGTCTAGCGGGTATAATATTATGAATCGGCAATCAGTAGAGACGACAGAAAAGTACCTAAACTTATCTTAATACATTCAAGAGAATATTGTAAATGAATATAGGAAAAAGACGGACATACTACTTTGCACAACGGGTGCAGCCACTGTTGTCGGTGAGAAATTTAGAAGGTGTGATACAGAAAAGAAATTAATTTGTATCTGTAGCAAAGATAAACTATTGCCTACTAAAAACCGTTCTGAGCGGAGTTCAATTGATAGTGATGCTTTTTAAACAATATACGTGTCGATATATTAATATATAATAAATAATATGTGTACATTTTTTTGTTTAACATTGTACCAATGTCCTTTTTTTCCCTACGTTTTTCCAAATTTTTAAACATTGGTTTTATTTTTGTCGATATCATGTAATATACTCATATTATGACCATTCTAGTTTACCGAACCTTGCTCACATTTGTTGTTTGAGTGCAAATTAATTAATGTTCCCAAAAGTTAATGAACTGAATTATTCTTTATAACTTCCCAACTACCAACACACAACAATTGCATGAAGCATGTTCCGCTTTTTGTACATTTTCGGTACTTTTTTAGATTTTATAAACGTTCTAGGTCTCTCTACACATGACTAATATTCTTATTAAGTTATTTTACGTTTGACTTGTTATAATTAAATAAATAAAGACTGAATTTGTAGCCAGCTGATTGTGTTTAATTCGTCGATCACATAGTTCAGATAACAAATTTAATTTTCGATTGATTCTCGTTACTATACCTCGTTCGTTTCCTATATTAATAAATGTTGTAATTTTCGATCAATTATATCGTCTGACCTTGTCTCGGTGGACAGTTGTCGGCCATTATGTCGTACGATCAATTGTTTTTAATCAACTGACAGCGGATACCCTTTTCAACTCGTCACACTGTTCCTTATTATAAAATTGTTGTTTAGGTTGGGCGAAATAAAACAAACGCACCTATAATTATTATTGTTTAACGAACACGAATGTGCAATCATTTAGAAAATTCAACGGACTGCGTATTAAAGATTTTAACGAATTTAACGAAACGCAAATATATTTGTTTTTCCCTCTACTAAAACATATTATTTCATTTCGTCGCTAAGCCATTGAGTTTTCGTGATGTGCCCAGGAACATTCAACGGTAGGCGATGCATCAAATAATAAACCTAAATATATATCGTTCAAATTGGATATGATAATAATTTAAAAAGTTTAATCCAAATGGCACAGACTTTTTAATGATTAAATTAAAATTTTTCTCTTTCTAACTTGACTGAAATATATTACTTTAAGAGAAAATAACATTTATATTTGTTTTATTTTTAAGCCAACGGAGAAAGAGATATAACCACTTACTTGTCGCTTGCAAATTCAACTAGATTGTACTATTATAATCAGTAAGTTAATATACTTGATTTTATATTTAAACAAATTCGAGTAATCTATTTAGCATGTAAATCATAGACGGTTGGAAGTATAGCGCGCTATTTGTAGCCACGTTACTGTAAGGCTCTACATATTTTCGGTAGCGATATATTTCTAGCATAGACGTAAATAGAATTTGAAAATATTATGCCATACTAAATCAATTAAAATATTATAAGTAGGGTTTTAAATGGCTTAGGGAGGGGTAAGTCTTCATAAGTCCCCTTCTTAAATACGCTAAAGGACATTGGAAGTGTATGGTTTTACTTTGGTAAAAAGCGTAAACACTAAATTTTCAGTATGAAAAAAGTGGACATTTCGTTAATTTTACCGAAATAAAATTATAATTTCTCAACAAGGACATACGATTAATTAGAGTTATAATTATAACTTATAATCGAGAATATTACGTTAATCAATGAGGTCTGTTTAGAGAGCTTTGACTAGATAAAGAACATTTTAATTTAATTTTATATTGTAAGAATTAATATGATAATATACAGAGTAATACAGCTTAAAAGATTGACAAAAAAAAAATCGAAAAAGTAGTACACTAATTTTGAAAAATAAAATTTGTTATCTCATTATATTTATAAAATAATAAAATTTAAACAAAGTATCGATAATCGTACGAAACTTCTTTCATTATAAATCGAATGACACTCAAAGTAGAGATTCCTACAACTATGTAAAAGTATTTTTTTTTAAAATTATAAATTATATAGAACTTGACATATCAAATTACCAAATATAGATTTTTTTTTAAAAGCAGACGATACGTCGCAATCAAATTTTATAATCTATTAATGTGCTCAATTGCGAGTTTTTCAAATGTATGTTCTCCAAGTTTGTACAATTTTAAAATTAGAATTATTTTAACATTTTAATGACTATCTTAAAAATAAGATTTTCCACATCACAATTTAGGGTGAAAAGGTAATTAAATTTTTATATGGATTGAACAAAAATATTAATCAATATCACGTCGAAAAAAAAAGGTTGTGTTCCCAATCCAATAAATCAATGAATCGGTAACGAGAAGGGATCCATTGGTTTTCCTATGTTTTTTTTTTTTTTTTTTAGGTTCAATTTTTGGCGTACAGTTCCGTTTCTGAATAGAAATTTTATCTAGTTGATGCATTGAAAAGTTTTTTTTATTTTTTAAGGGGTTTCAAAATAATTGAGAAAAATAGTATATGAAATTTTAGAATAAAAAGCAAACTATATTTTGCCTCAAGGTTATCAATTTCATTGTGTTTAATATTTGCAAACTATGTTTTCTACCAGAAATATTGCTTTGATATAAAAAAATGCCGAGAAAACTTTTTTGTTGAATTTTGAATACAAATACTCGCGAATAAATTTTTTTTTTTTTAATTTTTCATCCTAATTGGGAAAACCAGAAAAGACGAAAAATGAAACTAATCGATTTACGGCGTCAGGATTGCTTTATTTAAATTTTAACGCCTTTTTTTTTTTATTAATTTTATGTTTTCTACCAAAAATGGTGTTCCAATAGAAAAAAAAAAAAAAAATCCCTATTTTGTTCCATTTTCAATATAGTTAGTGAGTGCATAATTCGTTTTTTTGATATTGTTATTTAGATATTTTAAATAGTTTGATCAAAATCGAAAAAAACGCAGAAAGAACGGAGAAATTTAAGAAAGTAATGCTTTTTATAAATTAAACTTTTTTTCTTTTTTTTTGTTGCAGGTAGGTTATTCAGTAAAAATAATTATAGAGACTTAAAATTTTAAGAGAAAACTTTTATTTATCGTGATATTTTATACTGGGTAACCGCTATATTAAAACATAAAATTAAATTTTTTTTTTTAAAATAAAAGGTATATTAATGATCTTAAAAAATTACAATTTTAAATTTATTCATAGATAAAATCCATTCGTGTTTCTTGTTTCACAAATATATTAATATTTTAAATAGCTAATTAATCCGTGTAATAAAATAAAATTGTATCGATAATGACAATAATCCGATATGCAACGGCAAAATATTGGAATTGCCTTGCGTTTTTAAAATCATAGAAAAACGCTCGACAAAACGTTTCCAACACTCATATAAAAACGCGGATATCCCATTCAATCACAACTGGTCATTCCTATAATAACGATTCGACCTGGACCATTTAAAGAACGAGCGCTTTCCGTGTCTTCGAAACCCGTCCGCCCCGTTCTCCACGGTCACGTGTTTAAAGGCCGTACACGAGTTCGGCCCGAACGGTATACTGTACGGTAAATACGTAACCCATCTTGGCTTTTTGTCGACTATAAGTATAGGCTGTGGGTTTATCGCTTAGAACAACTTCCTCGGAACATTATCAGGTTCAAATCGAAAAGTATAGGTTATGCTTTGAAAACTTTCTAAAACCTCCAAAAAATGGTACGATTACGTTGCAATCAGCCCGAACTCGGATACGGTCTTTGTAAATACGCCTCCCGGCCGATATATAGTGCGCGTAGCTTAAAGCACCTACTGTATTCATTATATACAGGATGGTTTTGGCGAATGGCGGTGACCTTTTCATATCCCCAACAATGCATTATACTACCTATTTTCCTGTACCTTATACAGTGCTGCGGTTATGCCCGTCGTAGATTATCGCGAAACGGCTGCGGTGGCAGCCAGACCAATATCCGCCGGCTTTAATAATACCTAACAAACTCACGAACCGCCTCATACCGCCACGTATAGGGGGTCTTGAATTCATCTTCATTAACTTAAACCCTTTTACCCCGGACCATCCGATGAAATTTCGGTTTAGGAAAGCTGATAGCGTAATAATATTACGCTGCACGAATCGATTATAATATTATTAGTATACGCGCACTGCCGTATGAAATATATATAGGTAACCTATTTCATGTTTCGCCAATAATACTATAGAATCCGAGTAAATACAAATTTAGTCCTTTGTGGTATTATTATTAAAATATACAAATTTTAATTAAACAAACTAAAAATTAAAATATTAAATCGGAAAGAAGACCATGTAAATAACATGGAAATCATTTTAAATTTAAAACGATTTTGAACGGTTTGAAAATCAAATACTGAAGAGTCAAGGTCCCGAAATTGATGAAGCCCAATGCACTAACTAAATCTAAAATGAAACATAATTTTTGATTTCAAAAAATTTGGTAGAAAAACTGAACAGAGACAAAAAACAATAAAAATAAACACACGCCATAATAAAACTATTATATTCCTCACTTTGCTGAGAATTTGATAAAAATGATAGGTTAAAGTATTAATTTATGTCAGAAAACGAATTACATATTTTTGTTTTTAATGCCCACTTTTTGATGACTATTCACTTGAATGTATTACACCTCTTTAATGTATTATAATATTTACTTAATTATGATTAAAACTCTAGAAAAAAATGCACAAATACGAGTAAAATAATTTTTAAATGTATTCAGAACAATAACTGAAAATTTTAAAGAGAATAGTATTATAAAATACCTACAATAATAGCATAGTTTTCAAAATATTCCAAGTGGGAACAACGTTAAAAAAAATCTGAATATTTTAAAAATATAAAAAAAAAAAAAAAAAAACAAACATACGGCATACTTCATGAAGCGTTATTGTGGATAAGAAGTAGGGAAGGTAGGATATAGAGCGGGATCTCATTTATACCTGTACAGAACGATTAACCATTGCAAACAAAAAAGATTTCGAGCCGAGCTAAGCTTTTTCAACAATGTGCGTTTTCTAGAAAAAGCAATTGTTTAAGAAACATTAAAATATGAAAATAATAATAACTTAATTGTAACAATAAATAAATAAAAACGATTGCCAATAACGACCTTATTTTTAATCTTTTTTAGCCCAGAGTACCAATATTTTCTCGTCGTCCTAAATATTAATTATAATTGCTTAAGTACTGACTCTAACCGAACAAAAAAAAAATCGCCTTGTCATGTTTTGATTAGAGCAGGATTTCTAGGAGAAACGGTGTCCAAATTATAAAAAAAAAAATAAACATCACTCAAAATCTAAAATGTAGAATTCAGTTCGGACGATCTTTACTAACACAATAGCAATCACTAAGAAGAGAAGAAAGATGAAGTGATGAGTAAACTATTAGGAATTTTGGAAAAAGTTTTGAAATGAAGTAACACTGGACAGAAATTTTACATCTTTTATAATAATGTGTAAACAATTTAATCATAATTTTTACTAACTGAAATTAATTTTCTAACAAACAAAATAAATCACTCATCTTGTTGCAAAACATTTGAAATGTAAAACAATAAAGGTAACTAAGTTATTATTATTATTATTATTTTTTTTTTTTTTTGTGAAAGAATTAATATTTTTTAAAGTCTCAAATATAAGGAATAACTAAAAATTATTCGAAATACTACCTGTGTTTTAAAATACGTCCTAATAACCTTTAATCGCATTACCCTAAAGCGATAACACATTTGTACTTAAAAATATTCCGATGATTATAATACCTAATTGCATACGTATTTAAAATTACAAGTTTTTGAAACCGAAATTTAAATTTCAATTATATGAAAAAGAAACTAATTATATTTTTTACTTTCTTATAGGTTATTATGTAAAGTACGAGTACTGTGCTTTAAATATTAATTATATGGTTTTTTTTTTTTTTTAGTATGTAACGAATTTTCACTGTCTAAAGTAAAATGTTGAGTATTAAGAAAATATGAAAACAAAATAAAAAAATACGAAACGACTGGTAAACTCACGCGCAGTTAATATAAATAATAAAATAATAAAATATTATGAACTAAAGAATAACAGAATAACAAAGTTCACAACCTGCAAGTTTACTAAATAAAACAAAAACCGTATGAAATGCTGCTACAAATACATTATGGTGAGTTCCGGTTTTGTAATATTATTGTTAAATGAGAAAACGTATTCAAAAATAAATGAAAATATTCTGTAACGAAAACAGTAATAGTAATATAAATTAAAAATAATGAATAGTTCCACGAAATAACATAAAAACAACAATCCACCGTATCGAAAGTTCAAAAACCACCGGTAAATATGTTAAAGAAAATATAAAAAAGTAAAATATATCAAAAACGTCAGACACCATTCAAACAGGCCACTGCTATAGTAGGGGCGAAGTTCTAAAGATATTTTGGTATATTTGCCAAAAGAAATGAAAATCTTTGAAAAAAAAAAATAATAATAATAGGGTATTATCCAATATTTAGTAACTTTGCTGCCGGTTTTTTAAATTATTTAGAAACACTGTTTTGAATCTATAAAATGTTTTACAAATAAAGCGGAAATTCTCATGTTTTACTAGCAATCGAAATTTCGTTAACCGAAAAAGTATTTTTCGAGAAAAAACCCACATTTATGAAGATATATTAATATCGCACGTCTTGTTAAAGTTAGAAACCAAAATGCAGTTGTACTAAGTATAGTATGGTTGGATAAAAATTTCTTATAGGTTATAATTTTGTTTTGTTTTAAGTTCTGAGCAGAGCGAGGAATGTATTGGTTTTACAATGATGTTGATTTTTTTTTTTTACGTAAACACTTTTTCTAAAAAGAAATATTTTATGGGTGGTTCTTTAGAGAGGTTATTAAAAATTTGCATTAACATACGAAATAATGAGGAAAACCTGGTTCTTTAGGTCAAAAAAGATTGAAATATTAAAAAACGGTTGCCAATAACCTGTTTTCATTTAACTTTTGTTATTATTAAGTTTATACTATTTTAATATTTTTCAAACAATCATTTTTGTCATGAAAACGTACATTGTTGTAATCATTTTACCATTATATGAGATAAAATAGTTTGTTGACAAAGCAACACTATCAACTGAACTGCGCTCAGAATCATTTTTTCGTTAGCAATGGTTTATCTTTTCTTAAAAATAAACATTAAGTTCCCGTCTGTATTCTACCTTTTCCACTTCCCAACTACAACAGTTGCTGCATCCACGTGCGAAGTCCATGTCAGTTATTTTTTTTTTTTTTTTATTGATACAATTAAATTTTCGTATAGCATTTAATAATAATATTATTAGTAATGTAGTAACATAATTAATACATTTAACGTGATCAGTAAAATTTTGAATAATATTATTATTATGGTATGATAAAAACATTCCATTTGGAAATATAATTTTACACCGAGTTCGTAATAATATTTCACAATACAAAATATATAAGTGCACGCATATTTGTTTAGCTTATGGTTTTCAATTTAAAAAAGAGTGGAAAAAAACGACCGATCTTAATATCGGCGAATCATATGACGGTCGCTGCGAGACGAACGCCCTCGTTTACTCGAATGGCGAAATGGTTTTTTCGCTCCTTTTCCTGTAAAGATACGCGCAATACGTGATAGTACACATAGTGTGGAAACGGAAATACGCCACTGTAATATTATTAATACTACGTAGACGTTGTGAATCGGAACTACGGAAAACCGTTTTCGAATTGACACGAGTCGGTAGATAGCGTATGTTGCGAATATCAATGACGTGACCAGGAATATTTGATGGGAACAGAGATGTAGTAAATAATCAGCGAATAAATCGTAGTATCTCCGTATGGTGTACCTAACGCCGATGACAATGAGAATTTAAATTTCGGATCCATCATAGCCAATTTATTTTTAATAAATCTAGTTTTCTTCCTTAGAACTTGAAGGTGGAAATTAATAATTTCGAAGGAAACTTATGGTGTTTTCAGGCCAACAAAGGGGACGGATATAACCTATATTCTCCCTCCCCTCTGTGCACGTCGCTGGCGAGTATTATAAATACTAATCGTTTAAGGATATTCGATTTCTTCCATTTCGGTGCGACGACAACGATGATAAAATATGCATTATTTTATTATATCATTTTGAACATTACAGTCTAATGGCTAAAATTTAAAGGTTTTCAAACGGATGATTTTCTCGTATCACAGAAGAAACGTTTAAAATGTGCTCGTTTATTTCAATTAACGATTTTTAATTTATTTTCACCTACCGATATTGTTTTAAATCTAACGAATAACATTTCGAAATGATTATAAATCAATAAATATATATGTATATATATATATATATTTAATTATACGTTTATAAAACTTTCATGGTTTTAAACTAAACGGTGAATCGACTAAACAAAAGCTTTTAGCTTAATAAAAAATAAAGTTAAATGCGTTTTCGCCGAAATATCCTCAAGTGTTTTCTGTATTATTATTCTTTAGAAGATTTCATTTATTCAATGACGGAGAAACTGCAAGTAAGTTTCTCGCATTCACCCATGTGTTAAAATAAGGGACGTGGCGAGAAAATCAAGTAAAGAAAATAATTATTTCGGATTAAACTAAGTGATTCTAAGAATATAAAACTTTATACTTAGCATCGTAAAATATTTATTTAAGTGTTATTTCAGAAAAAAAAAAAAAAAAAAACTCGGCATATTGAGTAATGTCTTTTACTCAGTTTTTAATCAATTATGATAAAGAGGAAATTTGAAAATCGACGAAATAAAAGAAGCCCGAATAATAATATTATTAGTTCGCTCAGTTTTATTCCGACAAAATAGTTTATACGCTAATACATTATCCTCCTTATTAAATTATCGCGCACACAATTACTTGGCTACACTAAAATACAGACATGGTCTGTTATCCGAATACTTTTTAAATAAGTATTTCTTATATCTTTAACATAGGTACTTTTTTTTTTTTTGAAGTATTACAATACAATGTGTTCCGAATACAAATACCTACTAAATGTTATAATTTGTTTGTCCAACGTCGTACCTAAACCAATTACAAATTATGCAAAAAATACTATTTTGGTATATTTTGTATTAAATACCGTAATACTTGTATACAGTCGTACATAATATTTTTTTTATCAGATAAGATAAGATGTTCCTAGTATACAGTATACACGTATTTATAATATATAATTTATGTGTGTTATAAATGAAGAAATACTTGCAAACACAAATTTCCATCACTTTTTATCGGTTTTCGCTACTTTTTTCAGAAACATTTAAAAACTATTTTATTTACTAATAAATACTTTTTGTCTCTCCTATTGTTTTTAAATGCCGAATCGATTATAGTAATATGCCCGTTTTTTTTCTCTCGAAATATTTAATTTCAATTAGTAAAAATGGTTCGATTTCATTTGTACATCACTGTAAAAACGCGGAAATTCCATCCAGCGGTACTTTATTCCAAATATTATTTCGTAATGTCTAACATTTCACTCACTACTTAACAATTTGTCCTCCTCCCCCCCCCGTAAAGTAATTTTTTGGTTTTAGTAAAAGTAATTCGAACTTGACCTTAAATTATTTTTATTATTCCGCAAATATTCATATTTATTTTAGCAAAGCACACTCTTCTTTGTGCATTATCGAATATTTAGTCCGAATACTTTTAAAAAAACGTGTAACTTGTCTAATATCTAATATCCATACACATATAACTGCATGACTATAACACGTTTATAATACGAGCGAGAAAAACAATACGAACGATAAAAATCGTAAAATAAGCTACTCAAGCGGCCAGAAATTAACTCACGCGGTTATCGTAATTATTGCGATGCAAATCGGACGAACGTCATCGTTCGTACGTAAAAGCTACTGGTCGGAAGACCTTTAAAGGTTGGGTTCGTGTAATTGTTTATTCGTAATAAACAGTAAATGGGTACAGAACGAAAAATGCGATACCCGAAATATTATAATGCGGTATTTATTTTTTTATTTTTTTTTTTTTATTGCAGATCTAACCGTACGAGTCAGATTTGTTTTAAAGCGCAGACATCACATAATAATCTGACGGTACGGAACAGAATATGCGATGAGATCGGAGATTAACGGGCCGGACCGGCGATTGTTCCGCGCGTTTTAACGGGACTTGAGGTACTTACCCGCGTCATGCAATATCGTACCGGTGCTGTACGCGTATAGATGCACACGCCGTACACATGCAGCGATAATCTGTACGATATACATATATTGTAGAACAATACACCGGTTTAGCCGCGGGTACAATGTATAATAATAGTTCATTAAAATAAGTGCAAAGGCAAATATAAGTAATAATAATAATAATTAATATCCCATCGATTGGCATATTTCAATTTTATTTAATGCAAAAAATTTACGGGAGCGCGCGGGCGGGCCGAGATTATTGGCCATTCGAATTAATAAAATATTATATATTTTTCGGTTGCAGCCTCGCGGACGACCCAAGGATCAGCCTATTGAACCCTTAGATACGCACGCCTCATGGGGGGCGTGAACAAAGAAAATCAACAATAATATTTTAATACAATGTGTGTGCCCGATATATTATTTACTTTTTTTTTAAAACTTTTCCTATAGTAAAGTATGACTTCGATCGTTATTTTCGTACGTTTTGAAACGCGGAATATGTACGTAGATATTTTTATTGTCATACATCTATAATAGACTTGTCCAAACCTGAGAAATCTTTTCGAAATGTATTTTAGGTTTAAGAATAATAATTCGCTACCCGCTTCTGGAAACCAGATTAAATACTAAATGCTAAATATTTTGTTATGGAAATCATACCCCCTCCCCCGTAATATTTACACACGATTTTACCTTTAAAGAAACGGACTAATTGTCATCTCGTTAAATTATTTTACAAATTTTAGCATTAGTAAACTTGTACAAATTAAGTTAATTATAACTTTTAAATTTTTTTTTTTTTTTTTATTAACTTGATTTATTTTTTTAAATTTTCTTAATAAATAACGAGTTAATTTTGAATTATAACACGTTATGTTTATTTGAATTTCTTTTTTTTTTCTAAGTTTTAAAACATTATGTTTACCTTATCGTTAAATTAATAATAATATTGTTAAATTGAGATTGATTTTTACCTTTTTTTTTTTAGACAGACGTTGGTGAATTTACACAACACTCGAGTATATGTAACTATGTGTTTAACGTTGATCATCATTGATTTCGAAAAGTCACAAAAACATTACATTTTACAATTTTCAATATGAAACTCAAAATTGTATAATATAAAAAAAATGTATTGCACTTAAGTTTTATAAGTACATAACATTTTCGAATTATTTTTTTTATTTAACACTTAGCGAATTTACAAAATATTTTAAAATAATTATTTCACTCGTTAATTCGATTAACTTCACTATTACTCACTAATTGGCTTAGCCATGATATTACATACATATTTTCGAAAACTGTATAGTTGTCGCCAAATATGAACAGCAAAACAAATGAACAATAATCGTAACAACTATTTATCCTCGAACTATGCAGTTCATGTCCGGAAACTCTGAAGTCGTTTAAATTAATGTAAATTTGTGTAAAGCATGTTTATGTTTATGTTAAATCCAGATTGACACATTCATAGATTATTAAAAATAAGGAAAACCAATTTAATTATTCCTACGGTTTATAGGTTATAGATCACACACACAGGTTTATAAAACTTTCCTAGGTTTATAAAACTCGTTTTTAGACGGTGTCTTTTGGAAGTTAAAAATCTGTTTGTTTTCATTTTTTAATCGGTTTTCAAAAACGTGTATTTTTAAATAAATAATTTTAATAAAAGCCCATGAATTATAATAGTCGACTTTGGAAGGAAATTTTGATAATCAACGTTGACCAGTTTAGTCGTTTGAACTAAAAACATCTTTTGGATTTTTAGTTGTTAAGAGTTAATCTTAAATTGAGAATATCTATTGGAGATTAAAATTTAAAGCGCACTCCGAGTTCGGGCCTTTTGCATTACATTGTCACATATACTGACGTAGGTCCGTAGGTACGTTCTTTGTATGCCTTATATTGTTTAAACCTAACCTAGACGGCTAGATGCATTATTTATAGTGGTATTAATGTATGATTGTACGAAAGTGTTTTCACAGAAAAAAACTATAGTATTGTTATGGACAAATCAGTAAAAATCGCCGAATTCTCGAAATGGAAAGATCATCGTAGTTTATAGTTCCACGATATCAAGAGGCGACGATACATAGACACCATTGAATGTATATTATTTTCTGTCTATCAAAAATCAATAACCGTAAATCGCATACAGTGTATAACATTGTAACAGAGTGATTAATTCTGATAAAATCCATACGTATTGGGCAGTGTTTAATGGGATTTCTAAAATATATAAAGTATATTCTATTGTATATACGACGAAAAGCTAATATTATTTAAAACAATGTCATACACTGTAGTGTTTAAAGGGCCGCGTGTAGGCAATTTTAACGAAATTCGTGTAGACATTTGGTAGATATAATTATAAATATAATTTAAATATATTTTTAACACGTGACATACAGAATTGACAATTGATGGATTATTCGATATTTTCGTAAATATATACATTAGATATCCTTTACGGGAAACATTTTTCATAGCTTAGTTTTATTCGTGTTTATGTAATCTCTTTTCGTGACAAATTCTAAAATATAAAAACATACACTGATGCCCGCAAAACTTCTCAGTTTCTCGAGAACAAAAATAAATTAAAACACATTGCCGACTAGTTAAATTTGTTATAGGTATTATTAAAATGCATATTGTTGGATATAGTTACATGTATATTTTGTGCAAGTGCAGTTCATTCCTTTGTCTACAATGCCGCGTGAACCATATCAACGCCCAAGTTAATTTATTATATTTTACGATTGCCAATAGTACCTACTTGTACTTTTGACATAATATCGCAATATAGTCGAAAAAGCAATTACCGTGCGCGTTTTAATGTCCCAGCCGTAAAGATAAACTCGAAAGTTCCGTAGATAAAAGACACGCGATTCCACGGTTTTTAACGTCGTCGTTAGGACACTGACGGCTGTGGCCCCCATGATAATATCTAATCGTAACGCACTCAAAGTAATTCGCAAAACAAGCGGTGTGATTTAGGAAATAAAACAAATTTTACTAAAATTACTTTGACAACGGTAAATAGCGTAACGTGCTGGAAAAAAAAAACGCGGCAAAAAAGCTATAACAAACTATACTGTAAAAACTTGACCGTTTTACCGTCACCGGTTTTTCGTCATTAATGTATCAAAAGTCAAAATAATAATTTAAAGCGTGAAATGTATTAGTTCGACCAGTGTTACAATAGACTAGACCAACAAAGTATATTATAGAATAAAGTAAAACAAACATGGCAATCGTTTTTCGAAACGAAGGAGGTGTGACAAGTTTCTAACACCTAGTTTTTGGTAAAGTTACATATTTTAAATCAGCAAACAACATTCGATGTGTTAAATAAGCTGTCCTAAGATGATGAGGACAAGTGCAGCCACTACTGTAGGCGGGAAGTAGGAAAGGAAGTATACAGGAGGGAATTCAATGCACATCAGTAAGCAACGGTAAACCATTGCTAATGAAAAAACGATTTTTAGTGAAGTTTAGTTGATAGTGAAGCTTTGCAAACAATATTTACATCGTATTATGGTAAAACAATTAACTAGGCATTATATATATATTTTCATTTCTTATATAATATATGTTTAATATTGTACCGATTTTACTGTTTTTTTTTTTTTTTTACGTTTTTCCCAGTTTTTTCCATTTATTGAAAAAATTCCTGTGAAAATCAAAAAATGACAACATTAAAATACCTTCCTAGTCAGAAATCTTCTTTCAGAAAAAGTGCTATTATTATAAATCGCTGGTAAAAAAGTTGTTTACAGAAAAAAAAAATCGTAATATTTTTCTAATATATATCGTACATTTTCTTGTAATTCCTCCGATTTTTTTTTTTGATTTTTCATATTTGATGAGAAAACTTTTGGGAAAATAACATTTTTAAAGTACCACCCCAAGAAATTTTTACAAATTTTATAAAACTCCAAGAAATTTTTCTATCAGAAAAGGGTCTATATCGTATACATCGGAGTCAGATTTTTGGTAGAATTTTTGTTCACAGTAAAAAAAAAAATTAAAAAACACAAACATCTTTGTAAAACCAATACATTCTTCGCTATACTTAGAATCTAAAAAAAATAATCGATTTAGTTCTACATACACAAACAAATAATTCGATTTTGCATGACACTCATATTTTCTTGTTTAATTTTTATTAATGTTTTATGTTTTTTTTTTTTTTTTAGATTCTGAATGTTGCGAGGAAAATTAATTGGCTTTTTTTCTTTCTCTTTTTTTTTATAATTTGAGTAAAAACATTCGTAGGCACCCGTAATATTAACAGAAAACTTATAATTTGCATTTTAGACCTAATACAAATTTTAAAACATTCACTTAATATGTGAGTTATTTGTAGGTCGTATATTTTATTCTCAAGTTTTTTTTCATAGTTTTTACTTAGTATGAACGGTATGGATAGAATTGCTTAAAGCAACAGAAATACTTGAAAATTACACACAACGTTCATTACGTGTTGTACATAGTATCCGAAAAAAAAAATGTTTAGCGTCATGTAATAAGTTTTTTTGTAAATGCATTTTAAATCCAAATTACGGCATTTGAACCGAATATTGCACAGATTCGTTTTTCGTATATTTTTTCTTGGATATAAATAAGACAAATTTTTGTATTCTGTTTTCTTAACTTCCTATTTGTTATATATAATATTATAATTTATATTGTATTATTGTAATACAGTTTTATATTTTTATTTTCAAATTTTCAATTGTATACAACCTTTTTTTTTTCTTTTGCAAATCCGAATATTTATTTCGTATTTCAAATCGAAATAGTTTTTTTTTGAAAACTTCCAAATATTTCACCTGTATTTATATGGTTTTTTTTTTTTTTGAAATTTCCGCCGTTATAACTGCTTAAAGCAGTTGCAGCAATAGAGTAAAATCACGTTCGGTATAAAATTATTATTTTACCGTCTCTCAATCTCACCCACACTCTCTCCATGTCTCTCGCTTTCTCGTCTTACAACTTTAAGCGAGTATAAATAATAAAACTTTGGGTTTAATAATATTCGGTATCCCCGACACACGCATCGATAATGCATTGCGAACATTTTACTTCGAAAAATTTAATTAAAAACTAAAACATAATCTACACGGAAAGTATTAATACAAGTAAGTACCCACTTGTGTAGGCAATATTATTATACACGTTGTACAGCTATAACAGTTGTTTACAAAAATTGTGCGCTTTATTTATATTGTAAGTTCCCGGAGTAAAAAAAAAAAAAAAGGTTGAGAAATTTTAACAAGTAAATATCTTTGTGTACGTATCATAAATTATTATTATTATTATTCATATCCGACGGCATAACCCCGAATCGAAAATTAATTTTACCAGTGACTAAGTTTTAATTACAATATAATACTATCGCGATGAACACGAGCAAAATATCAAAGTTTCTATTAAACTAAATACATTTTGCCAACTTCCTCGTACTTCGGAATAATACTTATATATATATATATGTATATTATGCATTTCGAAAAACTTTAAATGCCTATTTTCGTCGAATTCCCCTCGTAAATTTGGACTGTTGCACTATATTTTGTCCCTTATTTTATATAATATAAATCGTATTTTTACCGATCGTGTTCACCTACTACGCAAAACCGTTCAAGTTTTCAACATTGGATAACAACGGATTTTTTAAAATATACGTATACTAATAAAACATGTTTAGTTGTTTTTAGAATGCTTAATAGCAATACCGTAAACTTTTGAAACGAAAATCTGATTTACGACACCGCATTACGGTTAAGTATATAATATGTAGGTTTTTTTTTTTGTTTTTTTATTCTTTCGGTTTATTACAATCATATTTCGGATAAACTGCTTATGAGCTATACACCACGTCATTTAAAGACTGCGCGACGGACGCTCGATTAATGTTAAGGTAATAGAAACATTATTTTCTGTTACCGATCATTTCTGTACGTAGTATTATTAATAATTTCGTCCGCAAATTTAAAACCACATTAGACTTTTAGTCAAGATTAAATTTTACACAACAATTCCGACACAACATTTTTATTGAAACATTAACGCATAGAAAAAGCCGTAATAAATGAAAGCATTAAGAATATATATACATTTAAATTAAATTTTATAAAGAAATTTCAAATGTTCATTTTACTATTTCAGCGATATCGGGGAGAATATTATACTTCGGTATTGGTTTCCAAATAAATCAACAATATCTGCGCCCAAAATCAAATTAAACTACCTAACGATTTCCTTTGGAACGTTTAATTACTTATTTCAGAACACTAAGTTCGTCTTTTTCATTTTCAGTGAAAATTATAATAAAATCTTATTTACGGATTTAAATGTGTTTCATTAAACTTCAATACATTTTGTAATTTGCACATATGAGGTTTCCGCGTTAAACTTATCAAGTGTCCTGTTATTTCCCCCTCGTAATTAATCAAACACAATTATTGTTTAAATAATTAAAAACAAGTTGTTATGAAAAGGCTGAATTGAATTTTTGTAAACAAAATTGCATTTTAGATGAATCATTTATTTCAGTAATTCTCTGAATAAAAATGAGAGGATTAAGGTAATTAATAATAAAAAAAAAAAAAAAATACATATTTTATATGACGGTATTTTTAAGGCCATAGAAAAAAGGCAAAAGAGAACAAAATAATTTATTTTGTTTTTTGGACGTTAAATTGAAATAGTATATGTACCTAGTTATTGCGTTATGTTATAAAATGAAAAAACGATTACGAATGAATAAACATTGGTTATAAATTTGTATTATTATTGAATACTATTGTTTCACATCAGCTCATCAATATGCAGTTTGATATAAGTAAACAATACCGAGATAATATTAATAAATTCCAAATAATTGTCTGTTTATTTCGTTTATTATATATTTTTCTATCAATCTATCTACTGTAAAACAATAATCCGTCACGTCAAGGTCATCAAAGTTCAGCGTTAGTGTTAAAACTAGGAAAAACTAAAAATGTTTTTATATCACCGAAAGCTATATGAATTCCTCGTAGATCACGAAACGTCAATTTGTACATCATACATCAAAAACGCTCAACCGAAAACATCATAAATCAAACTAAAATTCAACGTGGTCTGAAAATCTTTAGAAAATAGTGAACAGACATCACAAAATCGCAAGTTTTTATAGAAAACTTAATAATTTATCCTTGAGAAATCGTGTTCCAAACACGGTTCGGTATTAAATAAAAATAAAATTTTCGACTCTATATATTGCCCGTGCTCTGGAATTTAAATATTTTAGACATTTCAATAAACACGACCAGTAAAAATATTGTCATTGGTTATATTTGTATACCGTAAACGAATTTACACCAGACTCACGACCAAAATCAACGGCTTTACGTACGCAAGGTACATAAGTTATTAAGTTTAACGGACGGTAAAATTATTATAATATTATAAGGTCACTGCGACCTGAAATAATATTGACGAGGGTCGTCCATTAAAACAATACCTACTGTTGTGGTTCAGAACCCTTTGTGATTTAAACTATTTTCGGGAGGATAAAGGAGGGGAGAGGCATCTGTCTGGCATTATTAGTATACCGAAGTCTTCCACTTTATAACCGTCTGCGGTTTTCCACAATTTTCAATATTGTGCACGTAACAAACGTCGTTTTACTGTCCTGAAATAGCACAGCTCAGTTGTGGGGCTTAAAAATGTCGTTTTTCGAAATTGTTTTTTTTCGCTCAAGTAGTTAAACCACAGCAGAAAACACACGGCTCAAGAGAAACTGTGTAAGGTAATTGTATTTTCTATAATGTACGTGTCCTCTCAGCCCAAAAGAATAATAAACCAAACAAAAAAAAATACCCGGAGTGGAAATGCTCGCGCCGAATAATCCCTGCGGTGTGTTGGTTTTCGCACGTTCAGACCTTGGAACCGTGTCCGGTCATCCGAGCGGCCAGTCGCGACGAAGGGGCGCCAAAAAGGGCCTAAGTAAGGGTTGGTCGAGGTGGGGAAGGTATAAGGGTTATATGATTTATGCAAATGTTCGTGTCACCACGTATTCGTCTGCGCACCGTGTCCGGCGGTCAGAGTACGTGTTGAATTAAAAGGAGTCACGGGATAGACGAGAAGAGTCGTAGGGTTGGGTCGGCTTCGTGAAACTGGACTTGAGCCGTGTTTTAATAACGGGCCGAGAGAGGGTGACAAAGAGAGAGAGAGAGAGAGAAAGAGAGAGAAGCGCAGAGAAGGACACCATCGTCATTGTAGTAGCTAACCTTCGGTCGCCCCGGGGAGATTCGTGCGGGGATTACAAGTCCACGGAGGAGTGATGAGGGGGTCCAAAGACGTTATTTTAATGTCGTCCTCCGGTAATGGTTCACCCTAATTTATATTCAAACTTTTCCGCGTACATATATAATATTATAACATGTATATATATATAACATATATAATAGGATTTTTGGCCTTGTACAAATTTCCAAACAAGCGGTATAATTATTATAGTGGTACGTTGATGCGAATTGTGGTAACAGCGGTTACTCTAAACGAGTTGTACTTTCTGCGGCGGTTGTCCACACGTGACGTCAGTGATATACACCGCGTCTAATACCCCGATCTATACACGAAACGTCACAATTCCCCTTCTCCCCCCAAGGAATTATATCGAAAGTTCGAGACGAAAACAATGTATATTCGTGTAAACGGGAAAGTCACAATTTTTCCCGGACTTTTCATTGATGACACCTAAAACGCAGTGTCCAATTAAGCTAACCGTGTTTTTATTAAAATTTAACCTTACTAAAAGCATAATATTTTGTTATTCATAAGTATATAGAGATAAAATGTCGTCACTTAGCTACCTAGCTAAACATTTTCATCTTTTTTTTCTCTTCATAATAACGCGTATAAACTTGTAGATAGGTAATATGCTATAACAGTCTAGTCGATCCGTTATATCTTTTAACAATTTTAATCGAACATTTTTTTTTTTATAAAGATCGTGAATCGTGATCTGCCTGTCTATAACGATTCGTTGATTTACCACGGCAACAAAATACAAATATCAGCAATATCACTATAGCCCATCAGTGTATTACGAGCACACATCTATAATATTATTGATATTCTAAAATTAACCTTTATGGTTCTCGGTCATGTTAGCTTAACGATTCGAAACGTTCTCGTTACTGTTGAACAATTTATTTTTATGTACACTCTATCCTTTGGCTATGGTACACATTATCTTGGCCCTCGAGTATATTGGCCTTCGAATATATTATAAGCACGTTGATTTTTTTTCCCACCAAGACATTATCAGTTTTTCTCTCCTAAAGGTGCGAATCTCTTAAGGGTATTTTGCTGGCAGAAAAATTAGTTCAATTATTATCATAACGGAGATTAGATTTTTTTTTTTTTTGTATAAACGTCAGTTACATAATCATCAAAAACATCAAATCGATCATAGGTGTGCAAATCGGCTATAATTTATTTGGGATTAAAAGAAAATTAATTACCACTCGCTTGCTACGATATAATTCTCAAACACCAATACTACAACCATTACAATAAAATATTATTTTGTAGCCATTTTTATTTGTCTACATTGTTTAATATTTTATAATCTTAAAATTTTTATAAACTACACGGCATGTTATATTAGAACCGTTAGATTTCAAGGAATAGACGTAAAAAAAAATGACAAATTTAATACAGATGCCCACAAAATAATCTTCGGGTTCTTAAAAAATATGGCCATGTTCAAAAATTGCCGATAATTAAGGTTTCTGTGAAATAATGGGCTGATAATTTTCTAGTTTGAAATGGTACAAAAAAAAAAAAAAAAAAAAAACTTTACCTTAGATAATATACAAATAAGTTTTAATTAGCTGTGGATTTGTAAATTTTTAGTTTTGAAAGTATATAGCTTTTAATAACCAAGAAATTATTTAATTTGTTGATCAATCAAGTGTATACAAAATAAATTGCATACAAATAATGATTTAGCCTGCTGTAGTATAATTTTGCCTACAAAGTATATGTTACACTTATCATTTTTATAATGTAGGCAACACAAGAATTTTGGCATGGTGTACATGTCAGAAGGGACAAAATAAAAGGGCTTTTATCATTTCAAAATATCCCAACAAAAAATGTCTTAAAAGGTCACATTAGAAGAGAAGGACTAGGATTATAGCGTGGGTACTTGATGAGCGTAATGAATAATATAGGTATGTAACTACAAGGAGTTAAAGCAATAAAATTGCAAGAGGGAAGTAGCAAACCAATCAAAAACCATCCGAGACATGCAAAAGAAAGTTGCGAATTTTAATTGAATTTGTTTACGTATGTATTACTTTGTGTTTATGATTTATTATTATTACAGTCGAACTTGTGTAACTTAATTTCGTACACGAGATTTTAATTAATAATAATAATAATAATAAAAAAGAAAAAAAAAAAAGAAAAGTAAACTAAATTTCAAAACATATAAGACGGATCACCGTTGCATAATTAATCTGCGCGCACAAGTCTCCGGCGTAAATAAATAAATGCAAGTATACCTACCTAATAAATACATGACGCTGCGAAATGAACTATGCTCGCAACAAAATAAAACAAACCGCATTAACGACGAAAAACCATTAGCCGTCTTAAATAATATACGCTTATATAAATTGGCAATATAATGTATTACGGTACGTACAGTCAACTGTCCGCCCGTTTTTGAATCGCGGACATAATTTTTTTTTTTTTTTTTTATTAATTTTCATATTTTAATGAAACGTGATGATAATAGTTTAAATAACCTAACGGATGTTTAATTAAAAACGAAATTTAATTAACTGCGATATTAAATATGCAGTGTGTCGTTTATGCAATGTTTACCGTATAGTATTGTATTACAACGGGGCATTATGAACAAATAATACAAATACAAATGCAAATACAATTCCGCACAAACACTGTGCTTTTTAGTATTTAGTTTAATTATAACTCGTATTGTTTTTTTGCGAAAATACTCATCATCGTCTGCAGTGAAATAATCACCAAACGTTATTTTGTTTTACCACAGGTTTTTTCAAAAAAAATGTTTAAGGCGTACACGTAACATTACGAACTCACTGTTGGTTTTATTATGATGTGTGCTTTTCTTTTTCTACCGTAAACAACTTATCCAAGTTATAATTTATGCAATGAAAACTAACAAGATACTTGAAAAACTATCGCCATCTAGTTATATTAACACTTTCTAGACATAATACAATTTTCAAAATATTCTAGCATTTTGTGAATATTACAGCTAGATATTTTACATTTTCCAGTTTTTTTTTTTTGCTAATTAAATTATGCGGGCACTTTAATTTGTACAGTAAAAATTGTCCAACAAACATTTTAATTAAAAAAAAAAAAATGATCACAATAGCTTTGTTATCAAGATTATTACAATTGCTTTTTTTTTTTTTTTATATAATTGTTTAAAATTCAAATTCATAACAAGGTTGATTGAAAAAACGAATGACTATAAAATTAATTATTTTGTGATTATAAATTAAGTCAATGTTTAATTTAAAAAATGTACCAACAAATATTTAACCAAACTCAATTGAGAATCGGTTTTAGTTTGCAGTGACTAATCTCACATTCCCGAATTGTCAACAAAAACAGTGACCTACGTACTAACAACACAATCCTACATATGAAGAACGTAGGGAATATGTACAGAAATATACGCAATGACTGGCTTTTTTATAGTTAAAAAAAAAAAATATTTTAAAAAAAAGTAAAGTATATAACTTGGCCGATAATGTTATGAATGAATTCGTTTGACAGGAAGATCATTAATTTATAGTAAGTAAATATATTGTGTACTTATCGAAACCGCAGGAAGCAAGTGAATTTATTGTCGATATTAAATAGGTAATGTATCTCGGGAAATGCGTATACAGCAATAAAAAAAAAAAAAAAAAAACCGTTAAAATATATTAAATTCTATTTAGTTTTCATGTTTTTTTATTTATCAATATTATAAATAGCTATAGCCATCGGTGCATAACTCAACGCATTATGAAATATTTTAATAATTTGTACATTCCTAATATTATATTTAAAATCATCGAATACCTATAAATTATATGTATATGTATATCTATAATCGTACACTTGATTTCTATCAAGATTTCCATAAAAAAAAAAAAAAAAAAAAAAAAGACGGGAATACCGATTGAAAAAGTGCGATTATACTTGTATATGAATTATTTAAAGATATGCGACTACGCGTTATAAGTAAAATTCGGTATATGTAAATTTATTATTATTATTTTAAATAACAAATAAGCTCGTTTTCGTTTAGTTTTTTTTACCATACCAATATAGTGGTATTATAATTTTGATGTTTGAAGCAATTTGACTTTTATATTAAATTTTCTACGTAACACGCTCTGCCGTTACACATTCGTTCAATATCAATGCAAATTGTATGCTATGTAATATAACGTATCTACTGATGGTGTTGTTGTTTCGAGGTCTTCCTGCGGTTTTTTATTATAATTTCGTGTCGTAATATGATATTCCAAATTTATATTGTGGTATTAAATTTGAACAATTTTGAATTTTGTTTTCGAATCTGCGGTGTATTAAAATAGTATGTTAAACACCGCATTTAATTTCACATTCGATGGAAATAGACCGAATAACGAAAACCGTCTAGTGCTCTTTGGAAAATAATAATTAAAACACAAGTAGTCGCGGAATAAAAATCTATTAAAATCGATTTTAAATAAATGTATTAATAGGTATTGGCTGTATATTATAATGTACTGGCGAAGAAGATTCGTTAAAAATCTGTATTTTATGACGAAACTAGCACTGCACCAGTGAAAAATCCTATTAGGAGATAACGAATACAATGTTCGAGTCATATACTAATGAAGTGAGGTGTACCGATCAGGGGCAAATGCAGGAAAACATTTTGGGGTTACAACAAATATCTTTCAAACGTGGCCTTTGTGTTGCTGTAAATCAATCTATTATTTCAAGGGGAGTATTTGTTTAATATCACTGTTAGTTTATTATTAATTAATGTCAATAAAATTGTACGATACAGTTATGATTTTTTGATGATATGTTTAACAAATATTCATGTCACCCCTCAGAAAAAATAAAAAGGTCAAATTAGGCCATTCGTTACACGCGTATTGACAAAAATACTAATATTTCGAATTTACATTATGTTGATGAGAAATCGATTGAATTTTAATAGTATAAGTAAAACTGGTGTGTATTTACCTACTTAAATTAGATCTAAATAATATAAAAAACATATTGTAGGATTATAACTAGCCAATCCTATATTGTACTTTGCGTGTGAAAAGTTTATTATCTATGGAGACAATTTTATTTATTTTTTCGAGAAAAATATCACAATAAAATATAAATGATAGAAAACCCTTTGGCACATAAAGGAAATAAAAATGATAAAAAAAAAAGCTTGCCCGTTTCAAAAACGCGAAAATAGCTTATTTATGTGTTTAATTGTTATCGGGCACTAGACGTTCTTTTTTTTTTTTTAATCGTGTTATAGTAGAAATAGCCGAAATCAAAACCTAACCGATAATTTATAACCAAAGGCAGACGTGGAATTCTAAATTATATGATTTTATTACTTTGATAGTAGGTAGTATACTCGTACATGTTAGAGTAGTTATTTTGAATAATACATGGATCGTAACGTTGAACGTTGACAAAGACCGATAGGGTAAAACAAAGGGTTTTTAAAATAACGTTTTATGGTGCTTTTTGTGCATTTTTATGGCGACGATTCCACTATCCATTAACAGAAAAATGGTAAAAGCGATTTAACGTCTTGGAACTGAGGCCTGTGACAGTAGGACAATCATGTTATAGTAGAAGAGATAAAACATATCAGGCTTTAAAGATTATCAATAGTACCAAACTCTGGTTTAACGCTTAGAACTGGGAAGACTATGAATAAGTGGATATTTTGTGGCGTAAACACAGAAATAGAGACGATCACAAAATTGGGAGTCATGAATAAGTAATAATTAGATGTGAATATAATTTTGATGGTTGGTCCTGAAGGTCGTAGAGAAAAGAAAATAAATTAAAAATTAACTTACTTTTCAACGAAATTATAATTATATTGCATTTTATAAATTCATGTTTTTAACTCTTTTTTAAATATTTTTATTTGGGAATTAATTAAGATACAATTAATTATGTTTGGACTGTTTAAGTATAAAAACCAAATTAAATAATTTAGATTGTACACTATAAAATATATGAGTACCTATGACGTATGATACTATAGTTTTGTTGAGAAACTTATTTTTTTTTAAAAAAAAACTCGTTTAAATTTGAAACTCATTTTGCTCATTTCTTAATAATAAATTATCAATTTTTGTTCCTGTTCGAACGTTTAAATGCTGTTTATTGCTGTGATGTTCAATTTATACGTTATATACAGAATGATTTTCGGAACTTTTAAGTGCAGTTAAAGCCGATATTTTCGAATACATAGATTTTTCACAACATTTAAGGAGTTTCCTGCGGCGATACCAGCTTCGATTTTTCAAATGAGAACCTATATTAAAAGTTCCACGAATATATAAAGTATTAGTTTAAATACATTTTGGTGTTGCATGTTGGCTCTTAATTTTAGAAAAATATTCACTTTTAAATATGGTTTACATATAAAAAAGTCAATATAATTTATTGAAAGTGTACGACAAAAAATGTTGAAAATATTATTTTCAAAGATTATTTAATGACTGGAAAAATAAATATCAATTTTACTCAAAATCTTTGTATGCATAAACATCTAATTAATCGCCAGGCTGAAAAAAAATCACCCTGCATACAATATTTTTAAGATCGAGTCCCTTTTTTCGTCCGAGGCCGCGTGAAATGACGATGGAAATTTAAGGGTCACGCCATAATATTGTAAACTTATTTCCCAAAACTTTCGCTTCTCTCTATATATAACCTAACCTAACCGTCACGACGTTCATTACTCAATATCAACGGACTGTCTGATGTGCGAAGTTACTCGGCGCTCTATGTAAGGGGATCCACAGAGTTGTTTGTTTTATCCCCGGACAGGCACTGTGTTGGGGATTTACGGATCGAGGGATTCGTTAGTCTTTCACCGGTGACCTAAAAAAAAAAAAACAGAGGGACTGCAGGAGGTTAGGGTTAGCAAGAGAGGGGTGTATGGCGTGTATATATCTTTTGTGGGGTGATTTTTTTTTTCTTACGCCAAAGCATAAACGCGTATACTTTTAATGTCGTTCGTTATTTTCGCGTGCCCGTATATAAAAGGTCAGTCCCTCGTTTAATAATTCAATTTCGTACGCTTTCCAAACGCTTTTGAATTTATATAGGTACACAACAAACCACTGCCACGTCAGAATTACCGCCACGGAAACAACGCGAGCTTATGAACAAAGTGCACGGGTTCCCCGCGGGGAGGGGGGGGGGGGTTGGGTTCAATTATTTTGGTCTCGTGTAGGTAATCATGGATGTGTAATTCATTTCGTGCAATAATTACGCGAACCGTCAAAGATGAAAACCTGCAACCAAAACGAATAATATCAAAATAATAATATACGTCCGCAAATGCCACGGAGTTAATTGTACGAACAAAGTTCAATAATATTATTTAAGTCTCGTTTAGCGTGATTATAATGTTTACACATACATTATTTATAATTAGATCGTTCAATACGACAAACGCTCGGCGGGTAATAAAATGAAAATAAAATGCATATACATATAAATATATACAATATGAAAGAAGAGAGACAGATAGAGAAAGGAAAAAAAAAAAACAGTGATAACCGTCGTTAAACAAAGTTTTTGTGCGCCGAATGAAAAAAAATATAGCAGAGAAACGAAATTAACGAGAATATATATTTTTTTTTTTCCACGGTTGCGAGTTTTCGAACGTTTTTTTCACATCACTTGAGACGATCAAAAACCTTTCAGTCTTTTAAAACAAATTGAGTTTTTTTTTTTTTTTTTTTTTCTAACTTACGAAATTATCTTTGTAAAAGTGCTACTTCGCACTGACAGTGAGTATTATTAAACGTTAACTGACAGTGAGGTAATGGTTACTGTAATTTTTCTTACTCGAGCACCTACCTAACGACAATAATACAATTGAATATTCATCATCATCGCCTATATACGAATAATATTATTATTATTATTTATATATACCGGTATATATATGATGTTCGATTCATTTATTTCACTATACAACCGATAATTTATTTTCAAAGTGTATTAAAACCAAATATATTGTTTTATGATTAAAAAAAAAAAAAAAAAAATACCCTATTATTAGAATTATTGTAATTTTCTTTCCGAACAAATTGATGTAGTATTATCAACGTAATAGTTTAAATATCGGAAAATTTAAAATTGTTATATTCTACTATATTTACGAATTAATTTATGAACCCAATAAATGTACACAGTACTCGTAATATGTTGTACATATTTATCGAGACAATGGTGTTGATATTTTCATTTTTTTTTTTTTTAACATTTATTTATCAACTTGTAATTATAATATTTTAATTATTTGTACTTATTTGACGTCGCTGTATTGACTAAAAAGTATGATTATCTATAATGTGTAAACAAATTTACCGTTCGATGTGTTATTATTTCCACTTGGATAATGATGCCTGTAAAACATAATTTTTTGTGAAAGTATTATAATCATCATCCGATTCTATCGGGGAAACATTTTTGTGTATTATTATTATTGATTATTTTTTTAATGCACATTGGAAACTAGGTCGTTTTAATGTATATCTTCTTCTTTAGAGCTTAACGGTTCATTAAGAACCTGCGATGCTCCTAGTAAGCATTTCTCTCTCCAAAGTCCAATTTATTATTACGATTTCGTCCATCAGTCTCAAATGCTTTTCTACTGTGTCTTTCCATTTGGTTCTTGGCCTGCCAAGTGGTTATTTCTTGTTTATTTTTCCCATTCAAAAAATCTTTAAAACATCACCCATCCGCTCTTGATTCATGCTCCAACCACTCTAATTGTTTAGATCGTATATAATATGTGAGTATATTTTCACGATGCTTTAAGATCTAAACGATGCGAAGAATATATTGATTGTTTAATGGTGTTGTTATTGATATTTTTTTTATTTTTTTATGCTGAGAACAACTTTTCTGTCAGAAACCTTACTCCGATATATTACCTTTCCCGATAGGAAATTTTATTTGATTGGTATTTTAAAGTGGTTTTCCCAAGTGATTTTAATAATTATTAGGAAAAATCAGGGAAAACGTAGGAAAACGGGAAAATTTGCGGACTGTATTATTTTCAATTCTCTCTCAGTTGAAATTCGGTTGAAAATATTTTTAGAGACTTAAAAAAAACAGACATTTTATACTTGCTTTTTCTAAAAGTGGTAACATTTTCAAAATATTATAGCTATTTTCAACTATTTATATACATTTGAATTTTGTTGTGTTTTTACAAAATTTGTATTCGGTATAATCTGTGGATTAAATTTTAAGACCAAACAGAATTGCTTGAAAATCAGTTTTCCAGCGATTCTGTTCAGACAGGAAGTTCATTATAATAATATGTCGTATTTTGTGGTAAAAGAAAAAAAAAATTAGGTTTTCTAATATAGGCCTAATAATTTTTTTTCAGAATTATACTATCATATTTTTACGAAAATTGTAAACATTATGGCCCTTCAAAACATGTACAATTAAACTCAGAATTGTTTTTGCGTTAGCATCGATTGATCGTTGAATACATATATACATTAAATTCTATATCATTCTACCTTTGCAACTTCTACAAAGAATCAAAAGTTTAGTATTTTTTTTCAATATAATACAATGTATTATACGAGATTATGTCATAATCTCATGTTTTTGAGTGAATAATATCCTCTGGTGTATTCTCTATAGCTATATCATCTGCAATAATAGTATGCCAAATAGTTTCGTTACTTCCATTTTCCAGTCCCAATATTTTTGTATAACTTTTTCGGGTTCCGACTGAAACAAGAGTCGGCGATAAATCATATTTCTTCAACAGCTTCGAATTTACCTTTAACATCGTTGATGATCTCTATAAAAACGGTACTTTGAGTAATAAATACATAAATACACACTGAATTTACTTATTTTTGTGAGGTTTGAAAATGTACCGAAGTTCCTATTCTTTCCGTTTATTTATACTATCATAAACTTATTTACTAGCAACTATTTAGTAATATTTCTCGTAACAATTTTGTACAGTGTAATATATAAAAAAAAAAATTAAACATAATTGTAAAACCAATACATTCTTCGCTTCATTCAGAATCTAAAATGGGTGCTTGGGTGATATTGTAAATTGCAAATAGAAGAATAACAGATAAAGGGAATTGGAGGCTTCGCTCCCATAATTTTGTAATTTTTTTTTTTTTTTAGGCATGTAGTGGCTTGTGCTACCTAGTTTGAATAGTTTGCCAAACTGTTTTGATATTGCTTGGGCGCTACTGACAATATTTTTAGTCGCACATTCTTAATTATATTTAGTCCTTATACTACATAAATAATTTAAATCATTTTAAAAGGACCTATGTAAAATCAATCGATTCCTCTAGAAAATATTAGATTCTGAAGAAGACGACGCGATATTAGTTTTTAAGATGCCTTAATAAATATTATGCATCAAGAAAATGTGCGCGTTTTGTTTAGTTATATTCTCGACTCATTACTATATAGGTATACATAAGAACCAAGTAGAGATTTATTTGGCAATTAGGTTATAAATGCGCTGTTGAAAATGTAATCCGCAGAAGAAAAAAACGCACAGCTGCAATTTGTTAAATTGTTTGGAGAAAAATTAATATTTATATCTTATTCTGTTTTATACTGCAGTCAAATTAAGTTGATGACGAAAACACGTGTTCACATTCATTTAAATGAAATTATTATATTTTTTTTAAATTTTAAATTATTACCATTAAAAACACGAAATGACTGTTGTATATTATAGTAGTCGGTAGGTACTCCAGTGAAGTTTTTTTTTTTCCAGAACAGGTCATTATTATCATTATTTTTTTTTTTTTTCCAAGGACAAAAATATATAGGTGCTTATAAATAATGCGCGGGTACTGCCTACAGTATAAAATATAAATCATTGTTTGAATGCGCAATTATTTTTCACACCGAGTGTTACGAATAAATTGAATTATAAAATAGGTACCTGTGTCGAGTTTATAATATATTATTCGTAGCAATATTATTATTTGTTTGGTTAATACATACATTTATAAACTATTCGTTTATATACCATTATACACATAGTATATTCCTAAACAAACATAGTTTATTTACGACCATTATATTATTGTTGTTGTTCTGCGTGCGTGTATAGGTACATCTTTATGAAATAATAATATACAATAATATTATTACGTAGGTCGTAATCGGTAAAAAAACGATACCCGATTAATATCTTACTCGCAACGGTGTAACAACAATATTATGTTCAAATTGCCGAATAAAAACCGAAATAAAACAATCTTGTCGGTGTTAATATTATTTCACCGATAACCAAACATTCCGGTAGTGGAAATGTCGCCAAATTTGGTATTGGCCGTTCCCGGCTATCTGTTCCTGTTATGGATAAGAACCAACATCCGATTAGAGGTGAGCTGCGAAACGAAATTCAAAAACGATCCGAGAATAATTCACTACGGGAACTTAATTCCATGGAGTGGCCAGGTAAACGGGGTTTTTTTTTTTTTTTTTAATATTTATTCGACTTTTTTCGTAATGTATGTTAGGTTTATTTGTTGAAAAATGTCCTTAAAAAAAAAAAATCCACGTGTCACGTAATAATAACTATATAGTTTAGGTTAGGTACTACAAATGGAGCGTAAATAATGTTCATATACAAATATTATAATATAATAAAAAAAAAAAAAAATGTCCGGTCACTGAAATCGGACTTTTGTTTTTACACACCAGTTATTACAATAGGTAGTATAGTGAATAATAATAACAATAATAATAATAAAATCAAGGACCTCGCGTTAAATCGACCCGAATGTTAAGTTTAAAACAAAAACGCGCATTACAGGCGTACCACGCGTATTCAATTAACCCCTTATACCCGAACGCACTTACCTATTGAATATTTGGATCTAAATTTAACTGTTGGTACCGCTGCAGTCATTTATTGTAAGAGGGAGGGGAAGGTCACCTTCATACTAATTTATATCACATTATGTCATGTGTTTGAAACGTTCGTTAACACTAGTGGCGCCGAACACGGGATTCGTGTCAGGTCAAGGCCAGACCATATTCTGAGAGGTGGTTGTTAGTTGATGAATTCTGCAATTGTTTATTTGAGCGTTTGCGCATTGGCCAATATGTTAGTACATAATATAATATATTACGCTATAGTCGTATCAGTCGATTTTTGTGTGGTTGAAGTACAAAAGAGAATAAAATCATGAATCGTTTTTTTTTTTTTTTTTTGTTTGGGACAGATTTGTATAGCACTCAACAAATAATAAATATACAGTAAGAAACAACGAAATAAGTAGAATTGCATTGTATCCAGCGGTAAGGAATTTTTATAAACATAAATAAACGTTTGAGGACAGCATTAATAGGCAGATGATGTCCATGACTCCTGTATGACCACCGTATTGATGAAACCATTTCAAAACTTAGTCGGCGCTACTGGTTAGCACGGGATCGTTAGCGAGAGTGCGTTAGTACAAATGAGCGATACACCGCAATAAAATTACGTCCCGATGTTGCAGAGCTAACCTATTTGCTTTGGTACAATAAACCGCCACCAGGGCGCAGATCCTTTGAATTTAGAATCCAATAAAGTCCGGGCGTGAAATGTTTCCGGGAACACGGGAACGTGTTTACCGGCATACAGAGTAATATTCATTATCATTGTTCGGCGGGCAACGTCAATCACAAAGTCCGGTCCGAAGCACCCGGGCACAATGGACCCATTGTGGGTCTTGCCAAAAACGGTATTACACAATTAATACCGCGTTCAATATACCGTATAATATCATAATATTAGTTAAACGGTCCCGTTAATATAATTATTAATTATAATTATAATTATTATTAAACGTCATTATTTAGGGTGATTCATTTATTAACTAAATGTTGCGATTATCGACATGTTCGACAATATTGAGTAAAGTCAATTATTTATTTTTCCAGTCATTATAAAATTATACGTTTAGGGGACTAAACGCAATCTATTTTTTTGCCCAAAATTATGTTTTACAGGGTTAACTATCGTACGTATTCGATTGACGATGATTATTATTATTTTATTTTTTTCAAAAAACTAAGACTTCGTACAGGAGAAATTTGACTTGAACCTTGAATATTGTACTCCCAAACTTAATCTAATTATTAGAGTTTGAATATGAGTACTTTTAGTATTATACTACACGAACTTAGCGTTAACTTACCCATGTTATGGTAAAAAATTCAAACGTCACAAAAAGCTCGTTTGTGGTGAATCTCGGAAAATTTCGGTAATAAGCTTGTTACTTGATATTGTGGTACTTAAAATTTCGAAGTTCTTGACAATTTAACAATAAATATATATATATGGAAAAAAGCTAATCTAAAAAAATCTACGATTTCTAAACAGTAGATGTGAAACGTTACGATGAGTTATATGAAAATTGCATATTATAATAAATGCAAGAAAATTAAATATAAATTTCATTACAAATTTAATTTAAAAAAGCTGTCCTAGAATAATGGGGACGGGTGCTACTACTGTAATAGGTGAAAATTTGAGAAGGCAGAAGGTAAGAGGAAATTTAATGAATATCTGTACGTTTTGATGAACAATTGAAAATGAAAAAACGATTATGAGCGGAGTTCTGTAAATAGTCTTACTTTGTTACCAATAATATATATGTCATATTTTTGTAAAATAATTACATGTGTAATATCATATATGTTTCTTTAATAATATAGTTCTTAATTTCCCATTTTTCTTACATTTTTTCATAGTTTTCCCCACATTTTTTCCCGGTTTTTCCTAGATATATAAAAAAAAACCGTCTGAATATAGATAAAATTTTCTTTCAAAAAATGTGCTACACTTAAAACAACAAAGCGAGATTTTTCGATTACAATTATCCGAGCAAGCGATGTCTTGGTACTCTAGGAACAACAAAGAACCTTCCGAATGAAAAATACATACAAAACTTGCAAAATTAAAATACCTATAAATAGGTAAAAAATAGCTAAAATGTTTTGCAAATTTTATCATGAATAGAAAAATCAAATATATGTTTTGCGTCCAAATTTCAAGTCACTTGAATTTTTAACCGAATTACAAAAAATAACAAAATTTAAAATAATAAAATCATTATTTTCGTAAATTTCTCATTTAGCTTACTATTATCCCGGTTTTTTCCAGATATTATAAAAACCGCTGGGAAAATCCAAAAATATCCTGTCTTAAGTACTATCCGGACAAAATTTTCTTTCAAAAATGGTATTACACATACATACCTGAGCAAGATATCTGGTAGAATTTGTGTACACAATAAATATAAAAAAAAAAATAAACATCATAGTAAAAGCAATATATTCCCTCGCTCCACTCATAATCTAAAATCAAAAGTGATCCGGTAAAAATCACATTGGGATTTCAACATCCGAGTCAAACAGTTTCTATTTAAAAATAATTGTCACATTATTAAAGGGTTTTGAGTTTGATATGTTTAACTGTATTAATAAACTCGGAAGAAATCCACTATAAAATGACTTCCAGAAAAATGGTGTACAACGAAATAAAAAATTGAACGCCGTCGTGGAAGTTTGAAGCCCTTGGACTCCAAACCGAACAATCAGAATAATGATGCTTTAGTCGAGTAAAAGAAGAACAAATGTGGATGAGGCGACAATTCTGTGCTGGTATACAATCTGAAGAATAAATGATACAAACCGGTAAACAATTACATGATTGTCATCATACCAATGCTGAAACGATGAAAAAAAAACATATCGGATGATATTTCTTTAATGTATCTGGTTTACACTCGTGGTTACCGGTATCCATCTATTGCCGTCAACAAACACAACAATTAAATGCAAAATTGAAATTATATGTTTTTGTAAAAGGCAGAAGAGTTAATCCATTAAATCGTGTTTTAAACACACAAAAAAAGGAAAATAGGTGGTACGCAGACATCTTAATACAAAATTAAAAACTGATTTAATTTTATGTTAATTATTCTTAAGACTTTTTAATTTTAAAAGTTAACAATTTCTTAAAACCACAAACCAAAACATTATTTTTAAGAAAATTATCAGTCCCTGTAAAAACTTTTGGTTCTTATCCCGTTTTTAAGCTCGCATTTGAATATAGAATATGAACTTAAAATATGACATCATATAATATTATACGTAATAATTTAGATTGAGTGATTAGAGAAGAGTGAAAAGCTTCGTATCTATAAATATTTGGGTGTCATTTCCCTACTCCGATATCGGTCTAAATTTCAAACTGTTCAAACGTATAATTCGTAACTCGTGTGATATTTGAGTTTTAAGCACTATTATTGCATTTTTACCGAATTTTCGAATTGAAAATCAATAAAAATGTGGGTTACAAATAAAAAAAATTCTCCATTCACGGAGAGAGAATCATTCCGTATACGCGGCGGTTGTGCGAAACATTATAATAATATATTTTGGACGGACCAACAAACTCGCGTACGCCAAATAATATAATAAGACGAATGGATTTTAAGGCAAACCGACCGCCGACTACGACGACGTTAACAATATCACCTTGGGGGTATATCATAAAAAAAAAAAAAAAAAAAAAAACGCTATTAGAGTTGGGGCACGGAGAGCCTCTGCTATTGAACTGTATATAAATTACGTATTACCCATGTTATGTATAGTCGTATGCCTATTTTTTANCCCTTGGGGGTATATCAAAAAAAAAAAAAAAAAAAAAACATGGTGTGATATAACAAGAGAATTATGCGTCCCGGACAGGCTAAAAATCGACTGGCTGGTGATTTTTCTTGGCGCAGAAAAAAAAAAAAGAAAAGAAAAGAAAGAAAGTCGACGCAATCTGTTCACGTCAGACCGACGACGCGTAGGTACAAATTTGATATACAAAACGTAATAACGACATTCCCGTGGTTATATTTTTTCGACATTTTCGGTCATACATCAACTTCAACGGTGAGAGGAGGGGACCTACCTATATAATATACGAGCTACCGCTATAGTAAAATATATATAGAAGTATATTAAAAAAAAAAAAAAAAAAAAAAAACGCTATTAGAGTTGGGGCACGGAGAGCCTCTGCTATTGAACTGTATATAAATTACGTATTACCCATGTTATGTATAGTCGTATGCCTATTTTTTAAAAATTAAAAACGTATAAATATATTGTGTTACATAACTAGCTGTCCAGCCCGGCGCTGCCCGTGCCAAAGGAAACGATAGAAAGACAATAATCATTATGTTATTACGGCCCCTAACGCTGACAACATTTTTTTTGTTCGGTCGATGTTTCGTAGTATCCTTATCACCGCTGTAACCCGTAAATAAACGAAAACAGTTGGTGCGGAAATTACCAACAATCTCGCGTCAGGGGATTGATACAGTGTTGGAAATAGTTTACACGATACTCTTGGTCTAGAGCAACATCCGTGCGATTTTTCCGCTTTATCCGTTCAGTAGTTTGGGTGAGAAGTGTTGACAATTAACGTACATACATACAACGCACGCAAACAAACTTTCGCGTTTAAAACATTAGTGTTCAGTTTAGTGTCGGCGATGAGTTATTTTTATTTTAGATTTTGACGGTAGCGCGGAATACATCGGTTTTTAATACCTATGATTTATGTTTTTTTTTTTTTTTTTTCCGTTTGTAAAACACTTTATGATCAGAGTTATAGCTCCGAGTGCGGGACATTTTCTGAAATTAAATTTGATTTGGTTGATGTAATGAAGAGATCATTTTTTCAAAAATTTTACCGTAGTTTTCTTAGTAATTGGATAAAACTGGGAACGGAACCATTATTATTTTTTTCTTTTGTAAGTTTGTTAAAAAAAATACGTATAGACCTGACATTTTCCCAAGAGACTTATATTAGTCTTTATTATATCATCTTTTCTAGGCGTGGTGTAATTTTATCAGATGATATTTAGAACTATTTATAGCGCGGCTTCAAAACGTTTTTTAACCGTTATTGTTATAACATAAAACGATTAAAAAAACGATTACAGTTGATAAAAGATTACATATCAGTAAACGATTATAACAAAACATAGTAAACGGGTGAAATGAATAACTGATAACACAACACTAAACGATAAACTACAACAGACAATACAATTTCTTTTCAGTTTTTAATTTTTATCCGACTACAAAGGAAAATATTAATAATCGTATTCTTTCATTATCAGTAAAATGTACAATTTTAAGATTTAAGGTTATTTTTGGTATCAATATTTGGAATAGAAAAACTCGATACAGCTACAGTTACAGTTAATCGACAAATGTTCAGACGTCAGTGTGGTTTTTACTATCTCATTATCACAAAGTACACGAGTAATTTTTCTTTATAGATTTAAAAATAATATTTTCGTTTATCGTTATCTACAACGATTATTTTTATTTTATTTCTTTATCACTCTGTCCGAGTTTCAATCCGTGGTCATGACGCACGAGTAGACTCGGTTCTAACTGTTTGAAAATTGTGTTATTGAATGTCACTCAATATTGTGTACCTATAATTTAAAGTTCAAATTAAACCGTATCTTATTACCACCGCGATTGACTAGTTTTGTCTAAAAGAATATAAAATATAGGTTTAAATTTTAAAATCAATATTTAAACGAAAATATTTAATAACCGTTAAAATCTACGAATTTTATTTTGCACAGCATTTCATGCTAAATTTAAAAAAAAAAAATATTCAAACCGCCAACGTCGAATGACGTTCAAAACGCTAAAGTTTGTATAAAGTTAAAACGCATAAATTGTCCATAACGTTTGAATTTCTTGTTGCGGTAAGAAATATTTTTATTTTTGATTCAAGCCCGGATTTAAAGCGATTTTATAGTATTAGATTACTCGATGTGTTTTACCTTACCAACTTTCCATCCATAACAGTGGCACGTCTGTTAGCGGTATCAGTTTTTTTTATTTTTTTTTTTTAATTCTACCCCTCGCTCCTAATAGCGCCACTCGGTCACGTGGACACGTCGACATTCGGAAAACGTTGATTGAAAACAGTATTATGTAAAATATATAAAACAGAAAATATACATATATATATATATACATATAGATCTATTATATTTATGTATAAAGCTACGAGCGGAGTAACATTAAAACGTTTCGCGTAAATACAAACGGTGGGTCGCCATTGACGGTAGTTGGTATAATGTAATAAAGATTAATGGAAAGCTTTATTTTATACATCACCTACATAATAATATGCGTTTGTCGAAAAGCCGTCAATTCGATTCGTTTAGCGAACTTTTACGACTTATTGGCGGCATTCATTATTCATTAAAACGCGATCCGGCCATTATATAATAACATAAACGCGACGCGAGTAAAACTACAAGTTTAATGTTGTGTTACACCTGCAAAACTGTATAACACGTGCATATGCGGAATTCGTGGTGTTCAGTTTCGGGTAAAAATTTTCAGTAATTAAAATGTCCCTCCTCGACCCCTCAAAAAAAAAAAAAAGACAATTGCATGTTTTTCCCAAAATTTAATATACAATTGGTATGCAATTTCAAAATCCTTAAAACTTCCAAAATACATTCCGTACATTTCCCTGTTTTTCCTACGTTTTCCCCATTCTTATCAAAAGCACTCGGAAAATCAAAAAATAACCTTCTTAAAGAACCAAGTAGATAAAATTTCCTTTCAGAAAGAGTTCTACACTTGAAAATCGAATCAAGATTTCTGGTAGAAAAGTTGATCGCAGATAAAAAATAAAACATCATTGTAAAACCAATAAATTCCTCGCGACGTTCCGAATCTAAACTATAGTACTTGGATAGCATTTTTAAAACAAAATCTAAAATCGTAATAAAAAGAACTTTTAACATCCAAAAATCAAATTAATAATCCAAAAAATTAATGATTCTGACTAGAATTAGTTACTTAGTTGTTATATTTAATAAAAAAAAAAAAAACCTATAATAATGCTTTTGCGACAACCGTTGAAAATTTATTTTTTAAATCAAATTCAAAATCATTCGTATATAGATATTTTAAATCCGGAATCGAAATCCCCCAGAGTGGAAACTCGGATTGTACTATGCTATAGCAAACTATTTCGCTACAAATATAGAACGGAAATTGAAACCATAGACGTGCAAACGTCCCAAAGCGACCCAAAGCACGATCCGCTAAAAATGATTAAATTGAAAATATTATTATGTTTGTGGTATAAAAATACACATTTGTTCTTTTTGGGTGAATTTGAAAGTATAATATTCACTTTACGTAGATGTTATTGCCGTACACTATAGTGTAAATATTATATTATGTTTTTTTCAATATCATTGGTAATAATCATAAAACGAGTTCCAAATGGTAAATTTAATAGAAAAATGTAAAACGTATGAAAAATATAATTTTAAAATTTCCACTATTAAACGACATTCGGAAAATTTAATAATATCGAAATTGAATGTGTTTAAAAAATCACATGTACAATTATATGTATATATATATATTTTTTTTTTTTTTATTCAATGTAAGTATATTTAGTATTGATGGCAGTCGTTATATTATATCACTATAAATATTTTATCGATATAAAGTACTTATAATTTTAAAAACCACAAAAGGAAAAAAGGATTTATACAGAATAAATTGCTGAAGATGTCAATAAATATGTCGAATGACGTACCATTTATCAGAAATTTGTTTAAAGTACTGCTTAAAAGAACCGTAGCATTTGTCCAACATATTAGAATACATCCAAAAAAGAAAAAAACAATTATTTAAAAAAAATTATTTGAAATTTCGAACAAATTCACAAACGTACAGGGTCAATACACGAAAAATTCGCGTCTTTTAATAAAAGCCGTAACGGAGAATAGTTCAGTTTTTTTTGAGAAATCAAAACACATCTCTGTCGTTTAGCGAATAGCTTATTTACTAGACATATAATAATAAAAAAATAATAAATAAAACCGGACGAACATTTATGACCACCTTTGACTAGACTAGCGGCCCGATTCTACCCTTACCACTTAGTACAGCCCTGAACGTAAGGCCCTGACAAATTTTCGTGATTATTTTCATGGTTACCGAAAAATCCGGTTAATTACGTTCTCGAGTTATTTCCGAATAAAAACGCCATCAACAACCGACCCTGCCACATAAATCGTATCAAAAACACGGAAACGACCGTCGTCAGTGGGAAAATGCGTGCGGCGCACGCGTACTGTTTTACGTCATCGTTTTCATTTTTAGAGTGTCGTTCGAAAACGAAATACGTAACGCGCAATAATAAAAATAAAAATATCGGCACCTGGCCGTTAACGCGGTCGTAAAACGCGCGTACAATATTACGTCCTTTGCCGGCACGACAACCCCTCGTTCCCGCTTCAAGTGTGTTTTAAGCGCGTCATAACGTAAATGAACGCGCCGTGTTTTTAGGAGGGGGGGGGGCTAAAATTTTTCGCCGGACAACGGTTACTCTGGGTGTTGAACGGAGTGTTCGAGCCCGGAGCGCGACCCCGCGCCAAAGTATCGGACCGCGCGAAACAATAGCGGCGGGGTGGGAAAGCGGGAGTGGTGGTGGGGGGTGGGCGATTTCACTTGTGAAGATCGTCTGGCACCGCGATACGCCCACTGCAAATACGATCGATATAGATCGGAGATCCGCGGACCCGCCGCAAATGCCGGCCGTCATCGAAACGGCCAACTCGACCAACCGGCTCCTTACGCTCCGAACGCGCGTTCAAAGGCCTCCGTAATTCGTACACGCGCGCCGTACACCGTGCGTTACGCGATTGCAGGTCTCCGGACAAGACGTTTTTTTGTTTTGCCGTCTGCTCCCGACAAACGTGCTTTTCGGGCGCCTCTGTCGCGCGCACCGTGCGGCGATTATTTATTTAAAATCCCGACACCTCGTCGCCGCCCCGGGCCGGCGTACAGTTCGGCCGTTGATAAGTCCGTGAATAAGTAAAAACACTTCGAAAGTTAATCTTAATGCATTACGTACGCGGGTAGCTATATAAATAAGTAAAGTACAAAATAATTAATCGGGTATAAATCAATACACGCTGTAGCCAGAAACTGCTGCGGCGGCGGCGGCGTAAAGGCTGGTGACGATAATACCGACTCGGCGAACAACGAAAAGCATAAAACCGACGTCACCATAAAAGGCTACGCTATATAGCGCTCAACGGCCGTGACTGTGTGTGCGTAGTCCAACTATAGACATCCAATAAAACTGCAATAAAAATGTTATTCGTCGTTGGATATTCAACTTTTATTTATGCTCGTGCTTTATGCAGTAACGCGTACAGCCCCGGGTTCCGGAATCGCGTGCACCAGAAACAACGATAAAGTCCTATCGTTATTTCGAAATTGAATATCAACGAAATCGTCGCATTCAAAACGCGATTCTCGGTGGTAGTTTTGTTAATTCGAACAAGCGAACAATGACTTTTCCGAGATCAATCAAATCATGCTGTTTTATTTCGTACAGTATTATGCTTTCGAATATTAAATTTTCATAATTTTTGTTGTAATAATACAAATTGATTCGTTTCAATTAAATTGAACTGAAATATTGTCAATGTATGTATATCCGTTTTTTTTTTCCTCCAAATAAGTTTCTCAACCGTTTAACCGCGTCTTTCTGATTACTGTCTGTTCAATAAGTGTTAAAAATTATTAAAAAAAAAAAAAAATAGTTGTTTTTATTTTTCGAAAGTCCGAACGATAGACTGCAGACAATCGGATTAAAACGTTACAATACTGCACGGGTTATAGTACACATACGTATTTTTAGTTAACGTAAAACCCGGTGTTTCAGTGGGACCGTATAAAAACCCACGGAATAAAAGAGCAACAAGCAAAGAGGTTTTTAACAGAATAAAGGAAAAAAAAACAGTGGAAACATATACAATCCGGAAGAGATACATCTCGTATAAAGAAAAAAACAAAAACACGAAAGCTTTGGTACCTACGAAAAACAATAAGTGAAGGGGATGTGCCACGTTTTGAAGAGGAGCACCGAGGGCTGGATGTTCTGTATAATACGAGTCAAATCACGGAGAACTCGAATAGGGAAATCGTACGGAGGATGAAAGGGGGGGGGAGGTCTTGTGGAACTGATAACAGCTACGACGGGAGAGTGGGCGTAAAATATAACAGAGAACAGACCGATTTCGGGATTTTTTTTTATTTATGTTGTTATTTTTCTATATACGAGAAGTGCGACGACTGCGCCGGTCGTTCCGGGACTGTTCGACGAGAAAACGGGAGAAGTCAACGGCCGCCGGTCTTTTAACGGGCGGGCGGCGGTGGATCCGCGACGCGCGTCCGAGCCGTATTATTTATTTATTTTTTTTTTTCCCTATCGAATCGCGCGGTTACGTATACGGGATTCGCGTCAATTCGCGGGCTGTACCGGAGTAGTTTTCCGTTCGTAAACGGGTGGGAGGGGGCGGCGGCGGCCCGCCGAACTTTTCGCGCGACCGCCTCCGCGGAACGCGCGGACCGGAGCCGCCGCGGGTAGACGTCGAACACGAACTCGTCCGTCGGCCATAACGCTACGCGGACGTGCCATTATAATAATGTCCGGATTAAACCGGCCGCGGACGGGCGACGTAACACGCGAGCACGCGTCGCGTACGTGCTCGGGCGTAAAGACGTATCGTTTGTGTTATACGGCGTTGTATAATACGTGCAACGCCCGGGCCCCGGGTCCGGCGGCGGATCGGTCTGGAAAGTTTGTCGCGTTTTCGCGCGTACCCGACTGTCGGAACGCCCGGCACGGCGGCGGCTTTCCGCGGGCGCGACGCCCCGAAGACGTGATTCCAATAACGGGAATATGGAAAAGAAAAAAAAAACGCGGCCGCCACCGCCCCTCCCTCCCTCCCTTCTCCCCGCCATCGGGGTGGCGGCCGCGGGCCCGCGCGTAACGCCGGTAATCCCCGGCCCGACGACGGGGCTCGGGCGGCCGTCGCCGGCACTCGGAATCTATCACACACACGCGCGCGCGCGTCTCCGCCGCCGCCGCCCCGGCTAACGTCCCGCCGTCGCTCCGCGCCTCGTTTAATTATCGCGCGTCACGGCGCGCGCGGGAAATTCCGTACCGCGGGCAGGACCGGCGCGGGTACACGCGTGTAATGGTATTGCGAAACGTGCTCGTGTGCGATATTACTGGCCGCGGCGCCCGCGACCGGTACGAAATACGTGGCCACGAGTTGACGTTTCGTGATTGTGATTGTGATTATTGCGTTGCGATATTGCGCGTGTGATTCGCACGAAGATTACCAATACGGTGAATGAAATACGGGGGCACGGCAACACGGCAAAGTGGAAGCCACGGTAACAATGCCTGATAAAAACGTTCGTCCGTTTCTGATTCCGGGTGGAGCGAATAATGCATCGGTTTTACACGGACGTTCGCTATTATTATTATTATTATTATTTTTTTTTTTTTCATTTTTTGAATGTAAACACTTTTTCCACCAGAAACCTTACACCGACGTACAGTACTTTTCCGAAAGGAAATTTTCCTCGGTACTTTAGTGTGATCGTTTTTCAATTTTGCTCATGAGTTTTCTCATCAAACGAGAAAAACCGAAAAAAAAAAAACGGGAAAATGAACGAAGGCAGGTAAAAGTTGAAAAGCCGTACGGCCTTCTTTTTTCTCCCGGACAGCTTTTCTACCGATCTCTTTTTCTCCGATCTACAATGTTAGCGTTTTATCTTAAATGAAATCTCACTTGGTAGGTAACCGGGAAAAACGGAAAGCACAGTACAATATTAAACCAATATTATCAAAGAAAATGTATGATGCTTATTTAATTATTTTACCGCGATATGGCATACACTGTTGACAAAACGTCATTAAACTCCGCTCAGAATTGTTTTCAGTAAACAATGGTTTATCGTTGCTTACAGATCCAAATTAATTTCCCCTCTATATCCTACCCTTTCAACTTCTCATCAACAACGGTGGCTGCACCCGTCCCCATTCTCTTAATACAGTTCTTTTCTTATTTTTTTTTTTTTTTTTGATAAAGAAAAAAGCCGATACCGCTCTCACGGATTAGCCCCTGTTGTTGCGGGCGGGAATATCGAATTAATAGCTGTATAGGCAACGATAAACCGTTCGAGTCTAAAAAACGATTCTTAGGCTGCGTATCATTTGTGTGGCGTTACGGCACGCGGCGTGTTAATAATGCACCACTACTCCCCTCCAGTCCAAACCTTTAAGTGGAATATTTGATCAACGGTTCGACAGAAATCAAAAATGTCAACACTAATATTTATTTTAACTGATACTCCGTCTATTTATGGGATTTTTAATATAGTTTGTCATTTGAAAATCAAAAATAAGGGTGACAAAAAATAACATAATAATGATATTGTAGAGCGGCTTTTTTCTTAAATGTTCTAGAAAACGAATTTCGGGAAAAATTATTACTTTCCGAGATAATGAGTGTACCCACATAAACGAATAACTTGGTATATAAAAATGTATGCTTACGTATACATTTTTATTTAATCTGGAATTCAATGTGGGGGAGTTGCAGTTAACGATTTTCTGATAATGTATAACTTTTCGGTCCCGCCTCCACTGCCCTGGGAAAATTTCTGGTTTCGCCACTGGTACTTATTACAGAATTCCGTCGACTCAAAACGCAACTTAATGTACTTAATCGAGTGAACAAAACACGTGTATTCTGTTTTTGGCGCTCACAGTGTAGGGACGCATTAATGTATTAGAGTAATAATAATTTGTCATTTTGTTTGTGCGAATGTCTCCGCGGTGTTGAGACAATGATAATAATTGTTACGCCATTCGGTTATCTAGAGTTTAGACGATAATATAACACTACTCAAATTTCGCCTTGTCCAAATAGTAGAAGAAAAAAAAAACCTTAAGCCAGACAAATAGTTTTGCACGACTTGTCCAAATGAACGTTCAATTTGCTAGATGGATAAATGTCTATCCGATTTGTTATTTTTTAAATAATAATAAAAAAAAAAAAAAAACAACATACATCGTTTATATTCATAAATTATACATGTATTATGCGCCAGATAAAATAACGAAAAATTAAACAAATATATAATAGAATATAGGTGCATTCATAAATCGCGACGGTGCGCCCGCATATCATGTTAAAAAGTTACGTATCGTCTGTCGGAGAAATTTATTACATAAAGTTCTATGGGCGAGACGAATAAAGAACGAAAATTCAAAAATACTATGGTTTAAGTTTTTATAGGAATAAAATGGTTTAACTGTTCACCGTCAGTTGTTGGTACATCAATTAAGCGGAAGGTAGGTGAATATATAAAAAAAAAAAATAACGCGAAAAATTCAATAGTAACACACATTTACAAGTTTAACAAAAATACTCCTTTAAAATGCTTATCAATAGTAGTTAGAATTAGTGATTTTTTAATTTTTTTTTTTTTTTTTTTATAAATTACTCATGCTTAGTTTTATAACCGATGTTCAACTTACTGAAATTATTAGACCAGTTTGTTCGATAGGCAACTTAAAGATGACAGCCTACTATGAATCATAATACAATAACCTATAAACAATTATTTCAAACACAGTAATGACACTCATCAATTATATCCGCCATTCTAATATACAACAATATAATCCGAATTGACATGACATAAACATTAATTTATATTCGACGAACAGCGCTTGCATGTTCAATATGTATATAATACAGGCGAGATTATGTTTTTATGAAATGCTAATAACTGAACATGATCATTATTATTTGTAAAAATAAAAACGAAATTGGTAAAATATTAATACGTTTCTTTCTACCGGCAAATTTGATCCGATTTACAGTGATAGCACTTTTTCTATAAAAAAATTTAACCCGGGAAGTGCTTTAGGGAGGGACAACGTTTTGATTTTCCCGGGATTTTTACCAATCAAGGAGAAAAACGTAGGGAAACCCGGAAAATAGGGACAATGTAAAACAAATATCATTGAAGAAACTATGTAATATATCCATAATTATTCGGCCAGAATATGACATAATATATATATATTATTGACATATCAACACTGTCAACCGAACTTCGCTCAGAACCGTTTTTTTTGTTTTGTTAGCAATGGTTTGTCGTTGCTCACAGACATACGTTAAATTTAATGTCAACTTCTCATTTATAACAGTGGCTGCACCCGGCCCCGTTATCCTGAGACAGCTTTTCCTTATTATTATTATTTTAATTACCTTCCTATATTTATATACATATATATTATTTTTTTTTAGTAAATTTCAGACGTAATTCATTTTAATTTTCTAATATTTATCGCGCTAATAAACGTAAACACGCAATTTATATGCGTTATGTAACAGAATAATACAGTATGCTAAATATAATTGCATATCAAATTCCAATGTAAATATTATAGCAAACGAAAAAAAAAAAACAAAACAAAACACAAACATCCCGTTAATTAATGAAAATGTTGGTACCTATATTTCACCCCGTTTTAATGTTGCACGTATAGTTATAAAAACCGATACGCGTCGGAAGGAGAATAAAGGCAAATGTACGTTTAAGTATATTAATTTCTACTCTGTAAATGAAACTAAAATATCATTATTATTATACGCACTATGTCGTTATTACTGTTATTATTATTTTTTTATTTTTTATTATTTTTTTATTTTTTTCATCTATTTGAAGTCAACGACATCTGGAATTTAATATATAATTTTAAGTAAACAGAAAATATTGTTTTATACTCGAGAAAATGACAACGTCGTCGTCGCAGTTAGAATATTATTATAAAATTCTATACAGACAAAACGTCACAGAGACATGAATTATGTAACAATACAAGTGTAATATATAAATACATTATATTATTTATTATGCATGTATATATACGCAATAAATTTCAGTCTATACAACATTGACCAGTAAGAATTCAAAAAAACTGATTTAAAAAAATATATATATATATTACTATACTGCAATAGATTCAAAAACCTGAGAATGGAAAAGTTCTCCGGGTTTATGTTTGGAAATTGTTTTTAGGCAAACAGTATTTAGTTTTAGTTCTATTATTTGAATTTAAATCTGATTGGCCTGTATTATTTTAAATACCGTTTGTAATGACTATTTTTGTTCCGAAAAAAGTTATCAACTTCCAAATGGTATACTTGGATACGTAATGATATTGTTTTTTCTCTTTTTTATATTTGTAATTATTTCTTTAATTTTGTGACTTCAACTATGTGTGGTGCGTGTGAGTAATGCATAGATTCTTTTGTCATCATCTTATTTTATTATTTTTTATATTCTCTACAATTTAATAAACATTATTTTATATTATTATACAAGAATTTGTATTCTCTTAACAAAATGTGTATTTATTCGACTTTTTCGATCGGTTATCATGTAAAACTATATTAATAACTTAACTATCCACAAACTTGAATTAATTTACTTAAAATATAATAATTACCTATTTCTTCCGAAGTGCAGAACATTTGTATGTACTTAAAGTACATTCATATTTTCGATATTCAGTACAATGCCAAATACATTTGTTTAAATTTTCTTTAGAAGATCAATGAAAGTACCCGTTGTATAGTAATAAATGTTTTTTTTTTTTTTTTTGACTTACAATAAATTGTAGAAGCATTTTTATATCCGTTCAAACGTAGGATGAAACTGAAATTGACGAACTATCGTTTTAAGATACAGTCGTTATGTCAATATTATCATTTATCACGTTATTACTGCTTATGGGAAAATTTATTTATTTTTTCATAGCGGATTCATAGTATACCTGTAGCGTACCAGTATTCGTGAAAAATACTTCAGATAGTATAAATTGTTCAGTATATTATTGTGATTAGTTATTATTGCCTGTAAGATTATTTGCTATTTTTTGTAGCAAACATTATAGTACACACTATGGACATCAATTTAGACGTCGGTCTTATTATGAATTATAATAAAATTTATACTTAACCAATATAAGTCTTATGAAATGAACTAAGAAAAATGGCCTACACAATGCACTACCTAGTTTTAAAAAGAAACACAAAAGATTTCGTCTTTTTTTTGATTTAAGCTCGTTTTCTGGTACATGTTCATGAACACAAACAAAAATAAATAAATATAAAAACACACATTATAGTAGACCCAATACATTTCTCGTTACACTTTCAATCTAAAAATAAAAATTAGAAGATATTTTGTCTGGGAGATATTTTCATTCATTTTATTCATCGAAGATATTTTCATTAGAGATATTTTTTTATCAGAAACATTTTCTACTGGAGATTTTTGCACCAAAAATATTTAAAGATATATTTATGGAAAATATTTTGTCTTGGAACCGACAGACCATGTTATGTTGTTTAATTATAATGGATTGTGTTATCTATAGATAAAATCAATAATTCTATACATAATATTGATAAATAAAAAAATAATTAAATTAATAATGTCATGTGTGAAAAGGGTACACAACGGCGATGTTCTATAATAATTTTTATAAAACTAATACCTAACCTGAAAAATAAAATATATTTATATATAATAGAATATTTTTATAATTTATAATATAAGAATATATAACAGCCAACAGAAATGTATTAAATTAAAAAAATATGAATGATAGATTTTAATCGAATGCGTATCAGATAAATAAAATATGTTAAATGTAATAATTTTGAACAATTTGTATTGGTTTTATTAACAAAATAATAATATAATTGAAGGGCTCGGCGGATAAAGTAACCTCTATCCGCCGAGCCCTTCAACGTATCGTTAACTAGTATTTATCAAATTGCTTAGTAAAATGGTTTTAACAAAGACAAATTAAAATCCTGTGGAAATTGCGATGTATGCTGATGCATAACAACACTACAACACTTAATTAAAAATAATTGCCGTTTTATTAAATAGGTAGGTACCTAACTAAATTTAATTAATTTCTTGTGAAATTGAAAATAATGTCAAGTAAATTATTTCATAAAGGACTACCTACTAAATAATACATTATACCTAATTTTCATAAATTCAATTTTATAATTTTGCTAGGTACTAAATAATAATTTAACACATTTTGAAACTTTGAGTAAGATTTATGTAGAAAACAAAAATCGATAAATTTTAAAATACTACTAACTACTTGCATATTAACCTAGCGAAAGAAAAAAAAACAAAATTAAGAACAATTACTTGTAATTTTCCTAGTCTGACTTCAAAGCGTGTTCTGGGGCAATCTTCGATGATGCGTCTTGTAGTTTATGCACACTCACAATCACAATCACAGTTTTGTGATTCACATTTATATAGTAGGTATTTGCATCATTTCTCCGTCCTGATCCGATTTGAGGTAGTCCGCAGAGATTTAGGGAGATTAAAACCTGGGAAACTAAACTAACGAAATCATTAACGTCGTAAATTTGTCTGTTTTTCATTTATCGTTTTTTTTATTATTATTATTCCAATCATTATGAAAACTTCTGGATTAATTTAAAAAAATAACCCTTTCAAAACACCAAATAGATGCGAAATTCAACAAAAGTAGTCTGTTGGTACTATTGATTGGGAGCAATATTTACGATAGAAAAGCTATTTCCAGGCACGGAAAAAATATATTATAGCGAAGCCAATACAATTCTCGCTCCGCTCAGAATCTAAAGTATAATGTAATGTTAATGAACTCGCGCGGGAAGTGCAAATTCTATAGCAAATATTTTATACGACGACGAAATATATATAGCTAACACCGAAAAGCTTTTCAGAGGCCGGATAAAAACCGGAAATTAATCTCATCCGTTAATTAAACGTCCTAATTGAATATCGCCCACGACTCCTAACGAGCAGAACTAATTGAACAAAATTTGTCTTTTTACTTTATAATTTACATTGCGCGAAAATGGCGAAACCGTCGCGCCGCTTAATTATAATACTACGGGAAACCTATCAACGCCAAATTAGTAGAAAATGAGCCGAGACGTAGTGCCGGACGAAATGCATTTCACCCGGGAAAAACTAATTCAACGCAATCTTTATAGGGCTTCTGTTTTCCCCTGTTTTTTCGCTATTCGACCCTTGATTTACATATACTATATTAAAAAAATAATATCATTTTCGTCCTGATAACATCGCAATTTAATTCGACTTTCATTATAGTATTTATACAGGATGATTTTGAAAGAACTGCAATAATAATTACTGTAAACATATGCTACATAGTGATTCGATAAAAAAAAATCTGTTTGCAATATTACAATGTTCGATCTCCGAAACCTGGACTATTTTTTCATTCATTCTTAGAATAATCGAGCGAGTTTTTTTAACGTAATATATTATATTATATTTCACGATATTACCCGCAAAACCTTTATGTATACAAATCGATATGTCACGAAATGTTTTCGATTTTGACGACTTTGAAAGATAATTTTAATGTAAATCACTTATTATTGTGTTCAATGTTCGTTTGTTGACATACTTGGTTAACAGCGTATAGAATATTATACTGAAACAAACACGATATAAAGAAATTTTATTTGCAAGACTTTTTAAGGAATCCCGTGGAAGAATATATATTTATTTTTTTTCTAACTAATATATTAATTTTATAAAGTTAAACGTAAAGAAAAACCGATGGTTTGGAGATGGAAAATCAAATTTAAAACTAATATTATTGCAGTGTCACTCCGCCGGTTATAGTAATGATGACGACGGCATAATTTTCAGAAACACACTGTATATTATCAAACGTTCGTGTTTTTACCCACATAATAATAATAACAAAGGGGTATTTTCTTATAATATGATATAATATTTATATTTTATAAAAACGTTTACGCTATTTTTTTCCGTATTCATAAAATATTCGACATATCCAACCTTTTGTTTCCATCGTGTATAATGTGCTTAAAAATAATGAGCTTTATACTTTTTTTTTTTTTGTTCTTCAACAATATGCAGATATAAACATTATAAACACTTTCACGCTATTTCATGATAAATGCGAGCAGGCACCGGGTTTGAGTTTCGTTATTTTCTAATTAGTTAACCGTTTTTAATTTTAACAAGCTGTCCGGTGTTTTTTTTTTTTTTTAATAAAATAGTGATGTACATGGAAAATATTATTTTTTATTTTTCATTATTCTTGTAAAATTAAAACTATAACCAAACGGCACAGCAGGTACCTACCTAAAGTAAAAACAAATCCAAAAACATTGTGGACATTTTATTTAATATTATTATGAATTATAGAATACAGTCCCCTTTAAAGTAATAATATGTCTTTTTTTCTTCTTCTTTTTTTATTTCAACTTTGCCAAATTATGTTTTTAAGTCAATGCTGGTTATAACTACAGGTCGATGTGAACAAAGGCAAAATATTTCGTCTAAATATTCAAACATTCGAATCGGGGAAAAAATAAAAATTCCAACAAATAAATAGGTAAATGTAGTTGCAATTATAATGAAAAGATGATTTTTTTCGTTTTCATCAATTTAACAAACAAAAGTAAAAAAAAAAAAAAAAACGCAGTCGTAAACTACCAAATTCTCTTGGTTTTATTTTTAATGACGGAACTCCAGGAGTTTTCCGTTCGATTCCCGGCAGGGACGTATATAAATGATTTGCATTTTTCGTATAAAATATAGCTACAATTACTTTCTGGTAAAACGAGCTTTACGTAAATTCGTTTTTTTTTTTTAATTCAACGATTAGTCATTGTTTTAAAATTTAAAACGACAATAATACTTCAAGATGAGCGTGAGACGAATTCCCAACAACCCGCAGTGATTATAATAATATATTATCCTGTTCGTACAAACTTTTATTTCTCCAATAGGTTCTTACGTTAAAAATCAATTACATTACAGTGTAAAATGCACGATGAATAATATAATTTCTACTAATTCGTATGTCTGAATAATTTTGCAATTATATTATCTGAATAATAAATAAAATTTAAAAACGAAAACGTCATATTGGAGTTCCTAGAATTATTTCAGTAATATTCGGATTGCACATTGTGCAATCAATTTCTAACTAACCCAGTAAAACGTCCTTTAACAGTGCAAGTACCACACCGACGAATCGGTTTACGTTTAAAAATGATTATATTTATATGACCGCCCTTAAAATAATATTTTATCCCTCTGTGTATATTACACGTGAATGGCATTGTCCTGGTTAACTGACTGACATAGAATCTTATATACGTAGTGAAGTTAGTACTGGGTTAGGGCTAGACCGTATTTTCAATTCAAGAAACGTTTACCACAAGGATATTTTAAATCAGTGTTTGAAAAGAACGCGTTAACTTACTACACGAACGCGAACCACTTTATTTTGTTCATTAGGTAGAAAAAAAAGGTCATAATATTATTATTACTTTTTGAATTATAGATGATAAAAAAGAATGTAAAAAAAAAAAACTATGAAATGTACACTGAATGAAATAGCGTTGTGAGTTTGATATAACTTATCTCTTTTTATTTTATCTCTGTATTCCTAACCCACGAAATCCCAGTTTCAAAATTTCAAAATGATAATAAAAATAACTTATCTCTATAAATTAAAGAACATGTCCTGATTGACTGACTGATTCATCATCGTCTAGCCCAAACTACTGGACAGAACAGACTGAAATTTAGCATACAGATAGCTATTATGATGTACAAGTATCTGCTAAAAAAAGGTTTTTTTTGAAAATTCAATAGACTATCCACTTTCCATTTGTTTTTTTTTTCATTCAATTCTGACACGGATTTGATAAAAACGAATACGAGTAAAAAAAAATAATACAAATTGGCACGGGCAAAGCCGGGCGCGTGACAGCTAATAATATGTAATAAAAAATATTGTTTATCATATTTTTCTTATCACTTCCAAACACAATTAATAATAGGTCCATAATAATCATTTTAAATAGATTATCTGGCCACACTGAACGTGTTTATTTTTTAATGAACATGGACGTGAACACGTTCATTATTTTGGTGAACGTTTCAAACGCTGTATTTAACAATACATATATGTACCTTAGAAACAATTGTATCACGATACAGTTTTGTAAAGTATCGATAATCTTGTATCGCCCTACTGAGATTAATGTATCTGTAGTACCGAGTATCTTGATATTTGTTTTAAAATATTTGACCAATAGACGCCTGAAGAGTAGATACCCCTATCGGAATTTCGAAAAATATTTACATTAAAAATTCAAAGTAATTATACCAACATAGGAAATATTGTTGGGAATTCCGAAAAATTTGATACATGTAAGTGTTTTTATTAACCTCCGCATATATTTTTAAGATACACGACACGGGTGAAAATTGTAATTATTGTTATTATAATTTTAACGTATTGGATATCTATAGTATCGTTGTAATTCAAATTATATAAGTACTAAAATCTCGTATGTAGCTAACGAAAATCTATGTAACCGGGTAACCGGATACTCACGTCGGAGTATACAAACCGTCTCCGATTCTCAATACACTTAATTCGTTATCAATTATTATGATCGAAAAATGATTAATATTCTCTATTTTCATCATTGTCAAACGGTACTCGGATTCGGATCACTTTATGAAAAGTATCATAATATTTTTGTTATTGGCGTATATTTATTGTAATCTTAAACATGTCTGGTGGTACGTCACTCTCAATAACACTATAACTACTGCTGCTACTATTACTACTACCACTACTATTACTACTACTACTACTAAAAGAGCATGTACCTATTCCTATTTATAAGTTTTTATAAACATCGCAATGACGACTTTTATACGAAATATTTTTTAACAATAATTTTATGTTAAGTTTTTATTTACATTTCAACGACTTTGGTAAACTACTTAAAATTAATAAATACGCGTGGGGGGTAAATGATTTAAAAAAAAAAAAAAAAAAAAAAAAGAATAAACAAATATTATGTCAGATTGCGTAAATATTTCAAACCGTGGTTATTCAACTGAATAGAAAAAAGAAACATAGCAAACAATATAAAAACATTATACTTTTAGAGCTTCGTAATTTTGCTTTTAATTAAAAGATCTAAGAGAATGCTAATAATTTGTATGTTTTTTTTTATTATATTTTTTTTTTTTTATTATGAGAAAAATATCAACGCGAAAAGTCAAAGGAAATATTTTGTATAAATTTACGTAATCACCAGTGCTTTGTTTCGAAAAATAAACCGTGTAATTAATTAAAACGTCGTCGCATTCACAAGAAAACTAACGATAATTTTGAATGGTAGCCATTATTGCATTTATTTTGGAGCCGATTTCATTTCTCGGAAATCAACAATTGCTGCTTAAGAGCCACCATGTTTTTGCCATTTAAAATGTATCAAAACCGAACGCGTTATACTAAAATCTCGGATCTATACAATACCGTAATATGTAATGTTAAGATTTTCAGTTGTAATATTATTGTAAACGTTTAAATTGTTAAAACGTAATTAAATCAAGGACTTTCCATAAAGACCTAAAAATATAAACGTACATTGTACATTGTACATGAAACGATTAGTCATTCAGACATATACCCGAAACACTGAAATCGGTAATTTACGAGAGAAAAGTCCTCCGACGAATATTATATACCCGAACTTTGATGCCCGGACTTTGAATGAACGAAAGAAATTATACGTAACGATATGGTTTTTTTTTTTTTTTTTTAGATACCGGAGACCCGAAATTGTAGTCAGAGAGATCACCAAAAGAAACTGATGTGAGCGAGCCACGCATACAGGCGTATAATCAGGAATCCTATTTTATCCGCAATAGTTGACGATTACTTTCGAAATTTCTTTTCCCTGTTATCGTTGTTAAGTTTCTATTACGAAAATCATGTAGGTGCCAAAATTGTTTTATTTGACGGAACGGAAACATTCGCAAATTTTTGATATGTTCAGGTGGATCCGTCGAGATCATGATGCAATGTTGATCGCCAATCAGCTTGCAGTTTGGTTTGAACTCAAAAGTTAAAAACTAATATACGTTTATCTAGTATTTTCATTTATTATTGAGTTTGTACTCATATTAACCGTCGGATTTAAATTTTTAAAACAACCACAACTAGCATTGCTGCAGCAACATTGATGTGGGAGTCGAATTATTTTAAAGTAAAAAAAAAATAATTAATTTGTAGAATCGTATGCTATTTCGTTATAATTGGACAGTTGAATGGACAGTAAGATCGAAAATAAATATAATCAGTGTAAATACGCACGGAAATACGAGTACGGATATATTTGGTTAAATATTTTATGCGAATGTAATACACATGATTGTATTTTAAGTTCATAATATTTTTTACAAGAGATATTATATTATATGATGGTATAAAATAATAACACACAAACACACATACACACAACACACAAAAAGCCTAAGTGAAGGGAAATCTCACTAGTCCCCAAAGGCCTAAACTAGTCATTTTTCTACTTCAGAGGTATGATTTTTCGAAATCGTTTGTAGTGCAAAGAACTGAAAAAACCTCCCGATAAAATGTATAAGACCGTATTTTAGTATCGAATTGCTTTTGATCCTTTTTTTTTTGTTTTTTTATGCATATAGAATCTTCGTACTTGTTTCTATTAAATTTAAAATGATACAACATTATAACTTATTCTGCGAATAGAGTAAGGTAAAACAAGTGCATAATAAACAATCTGCATACCTTGTTGGTTTATATTTTTTTTCTTCTTTTTAAAATACACTTATATAGTTTTATTTTGCATATTTTCTCGACGATCGAACGTAAAAGGTAACTACGTTTTATTATGATATTAATATATTAAAAAAAAAATATTAACCATATAAGAGATAACAAATGTGTAGATTTTGGACGCACCGTTACTAATATGTAGGTATATTATTCGTTCAATAGACGTCTTTCTGTTTGCGACAAAGACAACTTTTAAAATGTTTTCAAAGTGTGCTTATTAAGTAGCCGATCGGTGGAAAAAAAATAAGGGAGGAAAAAACTAATATTTATTGGCACGTTGCTGGTTTTTTTTTTAATAATATTGAACGTGGCCATGTTTTACAACGGACGACGGTGTTTTAATAAAATTAATTACTTTGTATTTCGATTTATATTTAATTATTTTCACACGAAAAAAATTTAATCGAAAATCCTTTTTATCCTTTTATTTTATTTTTATAATTATTTTTTTTTATTAAAATCCGTTATTTTCTTTTCGAAACAAATCCTATAATACAGGAATTCATTATAGACGCTCAATACAAGCATTCGTGTTTTTATGAATCAATGGTTTTTGTGGAATTTTATTATATATTTTTTAATTCTGATTTACGTTTACGATAAGGATTAAGGACGAATGGAAATTTAGGGTTCTAATATAATACGTATTTCCATTAAAATTTAAATATTTTTATATTCTGAATTATTAAAAAAAAAAAAACCTACATTAAAATGTATTCAATGTCAATGGCATCTTAATTTTTTTAGGCGGAGATAAAGATTACAAAATAATTACAGTTTTTCTTTTTCTATTATTTAAACATAACGTCATACTTTTTGTTTTAATTAATTTTTATTTTTACCTGCCTATACATTATTATCTCTGCACTTTTAGTAAATTGTATAATTCAATTTTAATTTCCACCGAGGAAAAATATACTAATTTATTATTTACTGTAAGTTTATCACTTGCATCATTTTTATGAATTTATTAATTCAAATTTTATTCTAGGTGCTTTTAATAGATTTAATATATCTATTAATTAATTATTTATTATGTTATATTTTTAGAACAAATTAAGTATCGGATACATTCTTAATACGAGTGAAGTTTAATACATCGAACCAATCATTAATTTCCCCTATCGCTGAAAACTATAAGGTTTATTGTGCGGTCAGTATGGTATATAGATAACAATATACATAATGTCTGTTTTATTTTAATCAAAAACCGTTGTTCTACTCTTTTTATTTAGATTCGGTTGTTTTTTTCTTTGCAATTATTGAATTTAAAACGAAAAGTGAAAATTATCCGGTGTAAAAACAGTGACGATTGTCTGTTCGCTAACTCGTTGAAAAATTTGGCACGGGAAAAAGGCCTAAAAATCAGCCAAACGAATTTGACTATAAAACACTAAAATCTTTCTACTGCGGACATCTGTATGGAACGGATTCTTTTTGTAGTCTTTTGAATGTTTGTTACGCGCGGGTTACACTGTAGTACCTATATTAATTTTCCCGAGGATTAGAACTGTATAGTGCTAGTTTTTCTTTTTTGTTAAAACCTCGACGTTTTATTTATCGGGTACCACTGCCGCTTATATTAAAACGGCATTTAAAACTATCCGTGTTGTTAACGTCTACCAGCGGTGTAAGTACCGACGTTTAATTAAAAACTTATTGAACATGCAAAACACGACACAACATACCTACTCGTATTATAATATAGTGAATGGTATCCGGGGAATCTCGTTATATCGGTAAATAGTTAGAGTGTAAGTTCTTGAAAACAATCCTCACACCGTACACGAAACACAGTGTTATATACGTCGGCCCGGGTCTCGATTTCGGTTTTCAGTTCAAAAATCCATACACAAAAATACGTATAATATACGAGTACGTTGAAAAATTTGAAATTTACGAGATTTTAGGGTTTTTTACAACACACTCGTATATTGGATCTATGATGTCTTCTGGCCATCGTATACTAAAATGAGTTTCCATTAACGCACGTATTGTATTATATTTTATTATGATTATTATTATTATTTTTTAATAAAATATGTTAAGATATTTATTTCTAATTATAATTGAGTAGATTATCAAATTAAAATACAATTAAATACAAATTTTTTTTTTAAAAAATCACTCGTATAAGCAACAGAGCTCGGTCATTAGAGTCGGATATATTTTATATTTGTATTTTTGTTTTTAACCAAACTAAACAAATATAATTCATTGCATAGAAATTAATTTTTTGATTTATCTATCTCTTCGTTGCACAATATGCGTTGAGATAGAAAGTTCAAGGAAATCAAGGAAATATATATAAAGCAAATGAAATAAAGTTGATCAAAGTTAATCGTATGACTCATCAAAATGTATTATAATCAATATACAATTTAACTCAATATAATATATTCTTTGCGAGGTAACAAGTAACGGAATACTAATATAATAAAATAATAAATAGATACCACAACCATTTACTTCCAAAAAAATTATGAAATTTTATTTTAAAAATTTTAAGGTTGAGGGTTAAAAGTTGAAACTCTCAAAAAAGTACATCCTTGATATTAATATCATACGTATAAAATATTAATTCTCTGACTATATTTAGAAGATCTGTAGGGACACCCAACACAAAGCTATAAAACTAAAAACAAAGTCTTTCTTCTCTCAACAACATGGTGAAATTCATATTTAAATTCAACCTAAATTTATGATTTGAGTTCACATATAAAACAAGTTTATTTTCCGAGATTGAGCCCATTTCGATCCAGAGAGAACCGCTAAAAGTGTTCAAAAGTAGCGGGAAAAAGATAATAAATTATGTGTTATCTTCTATGTTATTATACATATTATATAAATGTGAAACGGTAATTTTTAGTAACGGTAAATCTCCGAAACTAGCGGACAAACTACGCGTGTTTTTTTGTAAATTGGTCCAAATTGTCCGGAAAAGATTTAATGCCATTGAAATCCTCGATCTGACTAGCGAATGCAGTTGACAGCGGACATACCCAAATGCAGTAGTTTGAGCTGGATACGAAATTAACCAATTAATCGGTATTTTCATTGCTTAGCGACAAAATAACTGATTGGCATAAGACTGAAAAGAGAATTGAAGGAAAAGCGTTTTTATTAACTTAAAGGCAGCTGCATCGGCAGTGACGGAAATTGAAACAGGGAATCCAGAGAGAAAACCAAAGTTTTTATTACATATTTGTTTGGCACGGGCAACGTCGGGCGGGACAGTTATAGTATAATAATGTAACATATCAGACACAATACAGCGCAACAGTCTCTATTTTCGGGAAAAATTCGACAAAAAGATAGCTCAACTCGATTATGAAATTATATTCGTAACAACACAACCGTGTACATTTTTTTTTTTTTCGATTAAATAATTTTTTAATTAACGCAACTAAATCTTGAATAATAATAACAATAAGTCACCTGTAGTATATAAATAATGCAATTTCCAAACACGAACAATTTTTAACGCATTTTTAATTAGCGATAATATCTATTCGTTTAAACTGCAAATCTGATTTTTTATTTTTTTTTTTATTTATCCGAGTATAACCGACAGCTGTAAGGGGTCTGTTTAACATAATACTTTGCACACTGCCACCATACAAATCCAGCTCAGCGCCATTCGCCGTGCGACGGCGACGCGATCGCGCGAACGATCGTCTATAGCGATTTCCGGCACATCGGCTCCAATAGCGGTCGATCCAGCGGGCGTCGCAAACGACGTGTGCACGTACGTGGCTTTGGGTATTTATTGAAAAAAAAATTCGGATTTAAAATTACGAGGCGGGTAGTAAATATCACCGCGGGACAAATTTTTACGGTTACGGCGGTGCGGGACTTTTCAAAGTTACGGACAATCTGCGGAGCTCGCCTTATTTTAAACGCCAATCACGTTTGGTTTAAAGGTGTATAAAAAAAAAATAAATATAACGACGCGACATAAAGTGTTTTATTAAATCACGCTTGAAAAACCGCAGTACGGTTTTATTGTTATAAAAAATATTTATGAGTTATTATTATATAATACACAACGCGTTGCAATCGTTGTGCACTACACAATACGGGTAAAACTGATTTATCGTAGTGCGCTTAATCGGCCGTATCGAATTTGTGAGATTCGATGTGATATTTTTTCTCGGCGTTTATGTACGGCAAACACTCCGCGCGCTCGTAATAATAATAAACCATAAAGTGATATAAATTCAAGTGCGCGGTATCCTTTTAATTCTATACGGAACGTCTTACATTATACTGCGTTACGGCGCGAGAAGGTGTTGCGAGGCCCAGCACGAAGTGTACCGGCGCGGGGCTTCACAAACATTGATCGCATTGAACACGATCAAGACCCGGAACGAAAACCGAATGTATCGGTTCCCGAATGAAATTTTAGAACCGGAACTCGTGTTTCTCAGTTCGAAAAACCGGCGCCAGGACCGTTTAAGTTAAACATCAAATATTTTCGGTTCTTTTAGGTATTTATCGGTTCCGTGAAATCGCAAAGAAAATTATCGAATAACAAATACAAATTAAAGTTTTTTCATCTGTTCATAATAGTTATTGTAAAATATAAAAATATGTAGATACATATCTAAAAAATCTAACAAATTCGTGAGTGGTAAACTTTTAAAACACTCGGTGAACTAAGTGCTCGGAAGAGTTCAATGGAATACGATTTAGTAATAACAATTGTGATTCGTGAATAAACTGTAGGATAAGAGAAAGGGAAAGTATTAAGGTAAGAAAAACAATTACACTGAAACCTGGAAATACAGGTGTTACCAAAACCGATATTACCAAGAACCAGATGTGGAACCGATATTCCAAGTATTGGAACACGGACCAAAAATTAAAATTGTATATTAACTGGGACCGAAATTTTAATTTATTTAAGAACTAAACCGAAACCAAAAACTATAAATCATTTAAATTTCAGTCCATATACTGATTTGGACGTTATCTTACCCATATTTCTTTATATCTGTTCGATTTTGTGTATTATTTGATGATTTTTGTTGAAGTAGAAATTAAAAAAGTTTGAGAAAAATTTGAGAAAGTTGATCTCAAGCGGAAAAATTCAAACAAATCTGTGTTCTAAATTCTTATTGTTTCATCTAATCAATCAAATCAAATCAAATAAAGAGTCTAAAATATTACAGTGTGCGTTTAAGTTATGGGTTTAAGAAGAATTTTAACAAATCCAAATGTTTTTGATCCCTTAAAAAAATGATTTCATCAAAATGAACAACAAATTGTTTCCATAATAATACTAAATATTATAAAATTTGAGATGTTTTCTCAATGATTTCATAATGTGAAATCTAAAATCCGTTTATTACTAACTATTCAATGATATGGCTATAAAAAAAAAAATTCTCCAATTTGCTATCTATTTGCACGAAACACGAGGCCTTGATTCAGTATGCTCTACCCTTCTACTGCCACTCCATTAGCATTTTAAGCGTACAGATAAAATTGACTTGTTCGCTCAGAAATTGGAATCCAACAGGCTGAACAAATATAGAAAAAAATTCGTTTTTTAGACACACTTTATCGGATAGCGGGGTCAATTTCACTGTACGCGATTCCTCAAAAGCCGAGGATTTTCCGCTCGGCGGTACGTTGAAATTTTTTTCGAAATTCCCAAATAGCACTTTTTCCGGAAATCTTCTTTTTGTATGTTTTGTAAAATATTTTCGACGACCATAACGCTCTGATTTTCGCATGCGGTATGCACCTTAAAAATCATATTTACACTGTAGTGTGTGTATTTTTTTTATTTCTCGCCTACTCGTTCGTTTAACGAAATTAAACGGTGTCCGGTGTCCCGAAGACGAGTCGTACAATCGCGGCGCATACGGTATTATTGTTTATCAATTCGTTATGATCATCTGGTGGTTATCGAATGCGGAGAGAGTGCGATTGAACAAACAAAATTCATGTTTTTGTTCGAATCGGCAAAAGCCCGCACTAAAAATGCATACCCGCGTTCCGAAAATGTACGCAACGTTAAACGTGTACGCAATATCAGTACTGCGGGTGGACACCATTTAAATAAGCTGGCGTACACTGGAGTTATCATGCCGCATTATTTTCAATACCCTACGTTTGGCACGCCCTGCGCCGTCGAAATATCTCGCCGCACCCCGGGCGCCGATGACCGTGTACTTGGCGCATGCATACTTAATTGAAAACGGAATATTTCGGATACTGTTTCCAACAGTTGTCTGACAAACATCGATCGTTGGACACGATTTCATTTTTTTTTTTCGTTTTAGTTCCGTATTACGTACGCCTACCGTGCAGTAACGCGCTGTACCGAAATACATCCGACACAAAAACCGTTAACGTTTGCTCGCTTTTGTAATTATATTCCTGACGAATGTAGCCACATGTAGCCATTCCTACATGAAGTTTGTTTGGTGTTTGTGCGGGTATAAGTTTTATGTAATGCGATATAAATGCAACAGTAATACGCCCGACCGATCGAATTCGTACGGTTATATTCGTCTAAATAAATCTAACTTTTATATTCGTAGGGATTTCGAGGACATTCTAGGTTTTCTTTAGGTTTTTTTTTTTTTTTTTTCCGGCAGACCTATAAAACCGTTTGACCGAACAGAAATGTTTGAAAATCGAACGCTATTTAACACGATTTCGACTCTCTTTGTTTTGTTTTTTTTTTTTTTTTTCGTTTCACCATGGTATAGTCGCCCATATAATATTGCCGTCGTAAAATATAACATTATTATTATGACGTCATCGCGGTATTATATACGGTGAAAACCAATCAATTTTATCGGCCCGAGACAATAGTTTTTCGGCGGCGGCCGTATGGTTATTTTTCGTGTGTTTAGTGCCTGCGCCGCGTTTCGGGTGTTGACATTTTGCGGGCGTTCGGGACGCGGCGCGGCGACGGCGGCGGGCGGCGTCCATGGTGGCGGCGGCGGCGGCGGCGGCGGCGGATCAATAGATAGGCGTTGTTGTGAGCGCTATACGGCGTACATATTATACAGAGNAACCGCGCGGAGAAGAGCGGCGCGCCCGCCCCGCAACAGAGCGTGTGCATAATCTTCGTACGGGGCCCGCCGCGCCGCCGGCACGTCACCCGAAACCGCCCGCCGCCGCCGCCGCCGCCGCCGCAGCCGTCGCCCCGTCGTCGACCCGCCGCGTCAGCCCGGGGCCCCGCGTCCGCCGACCAGACCGTGGCCGCCGGGCGGCACGCCGTAGCGGGGGGAGAGGGGGAGGGCCGTGTCGTCAATCACTCGGCCGGCCGGACGGGACGGAACGCGCAATACGCGATTATAATATTAATAATAATACAAATAATGATAATAATAATATGGCGGCCCCGGCCGTTTATATTCGGCGATAACCTAAATACAAGACCGGACGCGTTTATCCGTAGCCGAAAACGATCGAAACCGATAGAATTTCGTCACGTCCGTCACGCCCGAGACGGCGGCGAATGTTCCGTCTACTCCTGTGAAACGGTTTCGGTTTAACAATACTGTGCGCGCCGGTGGCGCCGTATCAGTTTCGAATCGTTCCGGCTGGTCCGTAGTCATGGCATATAGTAGGCCTAAAGGGGGGTGGGGGGGTTCATCCTACACCGTGTAATGCCGTGTCGTGTTTATGACAATCGTGTGCCTTCGTTTTCTACGCTTGTACCTGAAACGCAATGCCAAAGACACCGAAGTGGGTGCTTCTGCGTTATAATATGAATACAATTGTACTTGACGATAACATTTTATCTCTTTTTTTTTTTTTTTTTTAAGTCATCATTTTTCTGCAGATAAATGTAACCACGTGGTCGAAAATTCAATATTATATTCAACTGCGCGGTATCGTTTGGTAACTGCGGTATCGTGTTATATAATAACCATGTGACATATTATGGTACACCTGAATGGAACCCACGTGGTTCAGCCAGTCAGAGAAAATTAGTTTACACGACACGGTGTAGTGTGAAACCCCCCGAAGGCTATCCGCTACCCACCTAAATAGGTGGGTCCTGCTGTTACCTAAATAGGTATCGGCAGGACAATCGTAGGGTCAGTTTGTCCACTGCACCCTTCCACCCCAAAAACATCTGTTAATATTCATCATAATATCTGGACACTGAAAATCGTGTTTCTTATTTATATTATCTTATCATTTTTATTGCATATTCCAGCACATATATATATATATTGTCAATTTTTGTGTGTTATAAAACCTAATCGCTAACTGATGAAAAACATGATTTTACACTGTTTCGTGATGAAAACCCAAATGACGACTCACACGAGTATGTCGAATGTAATGTTATTGTTATAATTCATTTATCAAAGCTCAAATAGGCTGTACAATTGAACTGCTATTGCCTTCTTTAAATAATATGTTAACGCCAGGGAGAAATTCTATTTTTGAGGAGGCTTTTTACTTAAGAGGGCGCTAAGGGGGGGGGGGGTGACTATACTGTGACTTTTATTATAAAAATATTTTGATATTATTAAAACATTATAATAGCAAATTCATAACTTAATGCAATAAAATCTATATCTGCGCACAATAAAAAATACTTTTATAATTTTATATTTTATACACAAAAAACGCTACAATAACAGCAAAATAATGATAAACAAGCTTTTATATTTTCGTGTCGATGCCGATAATCTTCGTTTAGTCCCATTTTCATACGGATATATCCTATAGTTGTGTACTTGGAGTTATAACTTAGTGTGCGTGTATATTTGTTATACTTATTCGTATATAATCATAATAAAATGTCCGAGAACAAAATGTGAGAAAATATTTATTTTTCACTTTAATTAAACGGCTGATTATAAAAACAAAACCGTAGTTCTTTTTACATTTATTAGGTGGAGGAGGGGCTGGTGTGACTTTTTGAAAATCTAAAAGAGGCGTTGAGTAAAACAAAAGTCTGAAAACACCGTTCTAAATTGTCAGTGTGTTGTTCAACGTTCCATACGCTAAATACAATATAACAGTTAAAAACTATAATCACAGAAAAGCCCCATACTACCCGAGCCCAGCACGATCGGGAGCTATAACTAAGGCTTCTGGATGTCCCTGTACTTCGCCTTATTCGTGGAAACGATAAATTTCCACGTATACGCCCACACCAGTCTAATTCGGTCGTGCGCAAGCTGCTTCATAAAGGACACAATAGCTGCACCTTTACCGGCATTTGCCTATAGTTTTCAATGAAATATTCCACAGAGAGTTGTCTCGTATGCGAACCGCCGGACAACCGTACCGTTGAAATATTGAAAAAAAAAATACTTTAGGGGTAGTTTTCAATATTTAAAACCTGGGAGGTGAAAATCGCATTTTTCACGCGCTCCTCGTGTCGTTGGAAAACTGTTTAAAAATGCAATAAAGGATTCTATGTGACGGATTTTTTTTTCCCAATACAAACGAATATTTTAAATTCAATATCCAGTGATTACGTCTCCCTACTTCATCTTCCTGTCCGCGAGAATACAAATTCTGAAAATACGCAAGAAATTTTAATAAGCACATTAAACGGAAATTATTTCGAACAAAATATGTTAAAACACAGTACTCGTGTACGCAATCGCATAATATAATATTATACTTGTATAACCATACAGCAGGTACCTACCACGGAATCTTTTGGTTGATTCTTGAACGATATGCGCTCTCCCGGTGTTTCGAATCCGATACGGTTTGAAGGCAAAATAACGTGATGGCCAATTTCATAAACGTTCGGGAAAGACAAGCGAAAAAAAAATCTCGTAATTTTTAACATGCATGTTATTATAACCACGTTTATGTCCGACGGATTGCCGATTGCACCCAAAACGAAAAGTTACCCGGTGCGATTCTCCGACGTTTATTATGCTCAATGGATAAAACGTCGATTTTCTAGAGCAAATGGACAATTGGTATCGACACGTTTATTATATTTCTAAAATAAAGTCACCCTTTCATATCATTTTAACAACGAAACTGTTACGGATGCCAACAAGGTTTTACAACAAAGTATGCCTTTTTTTCCCCGATCAATTTCCGAGGCCGTATAAACGCGTTTCGTACAATGATTTTTCAGTTATGGACGTTCAGTACGTACCCTATAAGAGCAAAGAACCTATACCCCCCACCGTATACTGTACCCAAAGGTCGTTTCTTGAAAAACACCCGCGTGGTTCGACGCGGCTTGGATAAGCGGACAGAACGGCGGGAACGGAAAAATATATCCACTGTCGGGATTACATGTTCGCAATAATATTCTGAGCTCCACTCAAAACCGATTTTACAACCTCGTTTCAAAACTAAACGCAGTTCCCCCTCTTGCTATACACATCACACACACACACATACACATTACGCCCTTTGTTTTCATAACCGAACATTTCGCCCGTCCCAACAACACTTACGAATAATTCGATACATTAGTTAACTGAATGATAATAATATATAACACAAGGAATCTATTTTAAGCTTAACGGACATTTGTCCGTATTATAACGTCGTATCGTCTATTAACAGACAAAATAATAATAAAGTTCCGGAAAATAGTATATACATGTATATATATTTCAATGAATTCTAACCTGTTTATAATGGACTATTTCTCTACAACGTTTGTGGACAATAATATTTTTCCCTATTGGAAAGATAACGGGCAACAATTTTCAGTAAACCCAAGGAAACCAATGAATTATACGTCCGACCGATTGCTTTTGTATCGCTGAAAACGATAACGTTTATTGCGCGGTCAATTTAGATAATATATGGTGTCCTATTATTCTATTTCGACCGGAAACCGTAATTCCGCTCCGCTTATTCATAGTCTGTTGGTTTTTCTTTGTAAGGTTACCTCCTGTACGTCACATGTTATTTGATTTAAAGGCACTAGTGGCTTTTCTGTTCGTAAACTCGCTGAAAATTGTTAAGGAGTAGACAAAAGCCTATGCGTACGTGCGGTCTTTCATCCGGGCACCGATAATGCTATCCTCTCTTTATTGCAGACTCAACTTTTAGATTCCGAGCGAAGCCAGGAATATTTTGTTTTTACTTTGTGTGTCTATTTATTTGTGTATGGTAAACAAATTGTTTACCATACATCTCGCTCCAATCAAAAACTTTATAGAAACATCCGTTTTCAGTACTTCGGGTATAGTTGATTTATGATTGAGGTAATTTTTTTGACTTTCTTTGTCCTTTTTCTAACAAGCCCGGAACACTGTGAATTTTTACTGTAATTTTTGTTATCCCCGGGTTTACCGCTAATACTCTGCACAGAAATGTTTTTCGTTTACGGCGATTTGCGTGCTGATATAAATTAAATCACTCTACACATCCTCTCAACATCAATCTTTTTTTATTTACATTTATTATATTTATTATAAAATGTGGTATTTCTGAAAATATATTATCGCGGTTTTTAAATTTCGTTTTTATCCCGACGGTCTGTCACCAGAATACCGTCGGCAATTTTTTGTTCTATTTAAAGATACTCCCCCTCCCATCTCCCAGGAACCTATCGCCACGTGTATTATACGTGTTTGAGTTTCCCCGAACCCAATAGTTTCAACCGGCTCGTGAATGCTCATTTCACGGGTCATTGCACTTTCGATTTCGCTTAAATACCGCAGTCACCTTGTAATAGCACATTATATTTTACATGTGAACGGGAAAGGGTAGGAACAACGATGCTCAAAATAATAACCGTGAACCAACTGTTACAACTGAACGAGTTCACAGGCAGTGTACTCAATATAATATGGTTATTGGTTATAGATATCGAGCTTTACACGGACAACAATAGTGGCGCTGTAAAATACTATTCCATCTTATTTTTATTGCTGTGCTTCAATGACCGGGTGCTATCATTATGTTTCAATATTTTCCGTCAGGTGCTATCCGAAACGGTTAAACCGCTGTTGACTGGATCTATTCCCGTATGTCTTAGATTCTGAGTGGAACGAGGAACGTATCGGTTTTACAATGACTTTTTATTTTGGTACACATATTTTTTCTGTCGACAACTTTTCTACCGGCAATTTCACTGCAATCATCAACGGTAGACATTTTTTCTGAACGGAAATCGGACTGGGGAGGTACTTTAAGAGGGTCGTTTTTTTTTTTATTTGATTTCCCGAGGAGTTTTTCCTATAAATGGGAAAAACCGAAAAAAAAAAAACACGGGGAAATCGGGTAAATAGGTACAATATAAAACAAACATTATTAAAGAAAATATATAATGTATGCGTGTTATTTTAACCATAACTTTACACGTGTATTGTTGACAATTCCGTTCAGAATCGTTTTTTCGTTAACAATGGTTAACCGTTGGGTACGCATATATACATTGAATCGATTTCCCCTGCACTACCGGGAATTCTTCGCGCCTTCTGTCGGGATACGGGGTGCTCGGGACTGGGAGATATTTGTACATTTTTTTAAAGCTACGTTCGCGGTATCCCGGAGATAATTGCTGTTCGGTATACCTAGGCAGTTTTCCGCGGCTTTCCTAGGTTTGAAGTTCGGCCGTCCACTATTGATTAGACGCTACGGTTTTGCGGTCCCGCAAACAGTGATGTCCGTATACCCGCTAAAATAAACCGGCGGAAGTTGGGAGCCTCGGATACGCCGCGCCCGGTTCGCCGTCCATCGCTTCCACTGAATGAGCCGGACAGCGTTCGTAACGCATTTAGACGACCGAAAAACTGTCCGTGTGGTGAAAACGTCGAGAAATCCAATCGCGCGCGCGATAACAGTTCGTTTTCCCAACCGATAGAATCATACGGTACACCGTGTGTATAATGTAAATCCGCGCGAAATTTACTGCGCGCCCTTTTTTTTTTTTTTTTTTTTTTTTTTTTTTTCCCCGCGACGCAGGCCAATATAATATATCGTTACGTTACACGGGATACCGCGGGACCGCGCGCGCCATCCGTACCCGGATCCGAATCGTTTTTTCTCGCGCCGATCGAATGTTTTATCGTTACGGGGCCTCGGGCTTAAAACGTTTCGCGTGCATTGCGCGTATCTGTTATATTATTGTTGTGCTCGTTACGCTCCCGCCGTAACAACGCGTTTTATGAGCGCCCCCCTCTCCCTCCCCCCCCGTACGCGTATGGACGTACGAGTTTACTCGCGCCCCCGACGAGCAGCCACCGCGCGTTTATTTTACGGGCCATTGATTCCAATTTGGCGGGGTCTGAACGGCGGCGGCGGCGGCTCGCAGGCGGCTAAATTACGGCGGCTCCGGGGGAGAGAGAAAAAAAAAAAAGGAAAAAAAAAAGAAACCGTCAATAATGTAAATACCTACCCCGCGTAATAATAAATAGCGAAACGACCGGCGAACGGCCCGCGTCCGGGCGACAATATTATTGCCGCGACCGGTCGCGTTGTGTGCAGCGCGGGTCCGCGGCGCCCGTGTGGAATTGTTCGCGCCGCGCGTACGGAACGCAGCACGTCCGGCGTTCGTTTTTCGCGCGTTCCGCGGCGGTCAAACACTTGTTCGCGTTTCGTATCCGCGCGCCGTTGCAGCGTCTCGACGCCCTTTGGTTGCACGGGCTCGGCGCGCTAACAGAGCTACCGACTCCCGGGCTATTTTTTTATACCGCCAGCGATATCGTTGCCGTTCCGCTCGTACGGGGATAATCGGTACGGTACGCGTTTGTTTGCGGATTTCAGAGAACAAATGTCGGTTTTACCGGGGCGTAATTTTTTTTAATTTTTTTTTTTCCCCCGTACGCCCGTAAATATCTTTTTCCGACGGGAATCTCGTTCCGACGAAACACTTGAAAAGCGCATTCCTGTAGAATTTCCGATCTAGTCGGTGTGTTCAAAAGGCAATTTTTTTTTGTGTTTACTCGTATTTTCCTTAATAAATGGAAAAAACCTGCGGTCCATCGTTTTATTTTCCGGTTGCTTTACCGACAAGATAAAAAAAAAAAAAAGACTGATACTTCTGTACTTCTCACGTGGGTGGGCCGCTATTGTATGCGAGAAGTTGGAACGGCACAGGGGAAATTTAATGTATGTCTGCACACAACGATTAACCGTTTACTAACGAACAAAATAATTCTGAGCAGATTTCGATTAATATAATGTCGCTTCGTCAACAGTATACATACAATGTTACGGTAAAATGATTACGTATGCATTATGTACTTTCTTTAATACTATCCGGTTTTTTTTTTGTCGTACGTTTTTTCCATTAATTACGAAAACAGCCGGGGAATCCGTGAGCGTTTTCAGTTCGAAAATTGTCGAGAACCGTATACGAATCACGGCATTTCGAAACGCGTTTGACTCCGGGACTTCGCTCGGAACCGTTTTCTGTCGACAACGGTTTATCGTTACGTACACACGTGAATCGCGGTACCTGACCGTGTTTCGAAACACACACACACACACAAAAGCTCTCCCCCCTCCTTATCGCGCGCCCGAAACACCGCGACGTTTCACTGTCCCGGCGCAGTGGGATAGTGGGCACTGCCAATACCGTCGCGGACGGCGCACGTTATTATACCGCGCGGCGCGGCGCGATTTCGGCCGAGATTTCTCCGCGACTTCAGGGGGCGCGCGCGAAACACGGCGAAAAAAAATTAATTACATTCCGCGTCCGTCCCCGCGGTCGCCTGGTCGCGGTGCCCGGCGGCGGGGTGGGGTGGGGCGGGGGGGGGAGTGAGGGTGGGGTGCGAGATTTCGCGTAGGCCGCGGCCGACCGCGGCGCGAACCCTGTCCGCGATTTCGCACGCGCGGCGTACCGCGCCCCCTCCCCCCACCGCCGCCCCGGCAGGATCCCGAACGTACGCGGTACCCGACGGAAATTCGCCGTCAGTTCGCTGCGAAACATCACAATGCGTTTCGGAGGAATTCAAATTTCCTACGGCGATAACGACACGTGTGCGCGGGCAGGCGTCCCGCGCGCTCGCGTGTACGTACGCGTAACCGCGGTACACGTTACGCGGCGCGAAATAAATAATAAAACACCGCTCGTTATTCGGAAAATGGGGGACGCGAGAGGCGACCGCGGCTGCCGGCACGGCGTACGCGTCGCGCGTATCCCGCGTATACACCGCGAGCGCCGTCTTCGCGATACAATCGCGTGTAATATGTATACGTAGAGACGACGGCGGCGGCGGTTAATTTAAATATTATTTTCATTTACCGGCGGCGTGCGAAAACAAAGAGGATTGTAAACTCGTTTGTACGGGAAGAGTGGTAATGTCGTTGTAGTCGTATTATTGTTATTATTATTATTATTATTATTATTATCGTTATTATTACTATTATTACGGGGGGGGAAATCGTTATTAGGTTTTTGTTTTTGTTTTTTTTTTTGTTTTTTAATAATACGCGTACGTTTGGAAATCACGAGATTACATAGCCGTCCTGGAATAACGGGAACGGGTACGGCCGCCGTTTGGTAATTGGTAATTCAACGTCCATCTGTAAGCGACCGTTGCTATCGGAAAACAGAGCGGAGTTCGGTTGATAGCGTTGCTCTGTCAATATCAATACAGTGTATCGTATTACGGTGTATTAAATACACAATACGTTACGTCCTGGTGAAATTATCACGGATTATGCGTTATGTATGTTCATTAATAATATTTGTTTACTATTGTAACTGTTTTCCCGTTTTACCTACGGTTTTTTGGAAAAACTCCTGGGAAAATCGAAGAATTATCTCTTTAAAGTACATCGCCGGTCGGATTACCTTTAGGAAAAAGCGCTATTATTGCGAATCGGGGCGAAATTATCGGTGAAAAAATTGTTCACGGAAAAACACTTTGCAAAATTTCCGCTCCCCTCGAAATTTAAAATAACGACGACACTGCTGACGGGCGTGTCACCGTTTTGATCGGGAATTCGGAACGCCGAATGTATAGTGTAATTTAATTTATAAAACGACAAACCGTCGCTACAACGAAAAACGATTATGAACAAAGTACCTAATGGTATTATAGTCGTATTTTTCCGGTATTGTCGAGTTAATCCAGAAATCCGTAAAAACTGTCGATTATCTCCCCATTTTAATACTATTAAAATGGCGAGGGAAGTAAAAAAAAAAAAAAAAATGACGATTCACCGTACCAACCGGATAAATAATTCTACAATTCTATAAACTAATCGGTTGGAACGCGTCAAAGTAAAACGATTAAGTACAATACTCGTTTCTCTCAGAATCTAAAGGATATTATTTAAAATTTGAACCATTGCCATTTTTATTATTATTATATTTTTGCTCCGTTTCGTATTAAATATCTATATTTTTTTTGATTTCAGAGCTTTTATAATGTGATGTGCTTTTCTTTCGGTTTTCGAATAAATATTCTATGGACAATTACTTCAAGGGTGATTTCTGATAACGGATTTTATATAATCGGTGCGTTGTGGAGATAAATTTTTGTGACTTTGCTATTCGTTTTCTTAATTATTGGGATAACCGGAGGGTAAATTGGACAGTTTGAGTAATAATTTTTCATTTTCATGTTAATTTTTCAAGTTAAAAAATAATCTTACAAATCCGGAATTTTCAGAGAATACTTATATTTGTCCTTTCTAGACATGGTACAATTGCTGAGTTATACATTAGCATATGACATCATATGATTATTTATTTTTAAGATTTTATTTGGTTTATGTGGATAAAATTGATAAGACTGAGCAGAAATTATCAGACATTAATACTAAGTTTACCGTAGTCGTACCAAGTGCCCCCCCCCCCCAAAAAAAAAAAAAAAAAAAAAAAAAAAAATAAATAAATAAATATAAAGTGTAATTTATAAGTCTTTTAATAAGCATTTTGAAAACATGTTTAATCGAACTTCGCGCAGAATCTTAATTTAACTTTTAATTATAATTGTTTTAATTAGTTGGATTTTTTTTTTTTAATCGACGTCTGGCGTTTTTCAGGTGTAAAAAACCGATTACAATTTTTAAAACAATGACGTGGCTCTAAGACCTGTTGAGAGAAATAATTTTTATTTCGCCGCGGTACGGACGGAAACAGTTTTTATCAGATATTTATTTTCAAGAATCAGGTTCACCGAGACGCAAATGTATAAAGTGAACACGATATTTTACAAAATTTGTCGTAGGTTAAAGTGTTATATTTTGTATGTGGCATTTTTAGCTTACAGCTATAGTAATGACCTTTTTGAAACTTATGGAATTGACCGTACAAATTTCCTGACGAATCTGACGTTCTAAAGCATAGAGCAGAAGAAATTGACAACGGTTGCCTCTACGATATTTTTAATATTAGAATGCAAACAAAAAAAAATTGAATTTCAAGCACAACGCCTAAACGTCGGTATAAACAATTCGATTGTAATTAGAGTTTATCTACACAATATAATTCATTGTACATTTTTTTTTTCGTCTGTTTAATTACGATTGAACACATAAATACGATTGTACGTTTATAACATTTACAATTATAACGAATACCTAATAGTTTAAAGAACGGTGACAAAAAATAAAAATATGCATACCCCTATATTATACAATATTATTCCGCGAAAATGCCAAAAATAAAAAAAAAAAATGTCGCGTCGAAGAAAAAGTCCTATCTCCGTTGTACGACAGCGTTTAAACTATTGTCGTTTCGGAGCTGATGCCTTTGCGACATAAACGTTTTTTTTTTTTTTTTTTTACATCTCCCGCGAACCGCAGTCACCGTTTCGGAATCGGGACAATATTGGAGATTATTAGACAGGACGTGTATCCCTTAAAACCGGCGGTTTAACGTACTTGCCGATATTATTGTTTCGGTCGCGGAAATCCTCGTTCGTTTTCCCCGACAGGTTGTACACTTGCTGATTTGTTCTTATTGCGTCGGTACGCATAATGTATGCGCATACTAATTGCGCGCGTTCTCATCGCGCGGTTATATTAATGTAATCTGTCGTCCAGTCAATGTCGACGTTTTTCGAAAATCCGGCGAAGAAAAATAATAATAAAACGATTTTCTCTCTCTCACGCCGTACGTGCCATTATCGTACGCAGCAATTTCGAATGATTATTTCCCATTGTATAAGCTCCGTCCGTTTTCCGTTGGCAATACCGTCGCGACCGGCTGCTATAAACCGTATACCGAATCGTATTCATTTATTTTATTACGCTATAATTTATAATATAAGTTCGCCGACTGGAAATATATATATATATATATATATTTTTTTTTTATTTTTTTGAACGATGACAAAAAATAAATGTCGTTTTTTTTACTATATATATATACTGTAATAAATGATATACTATACGGACGTGCGGGAAACTGAAACGTTTCAGACGTGCGTATATTATTATTACACTGTACCGATTAGACTATGCTATATTATAGTTAATTCAGTGTTCGGAAAGTTCCTTTTAAAAAAGAATTCGTTCCCGTTCCTCGTTCCTTAAAAATAAGAACTCGTTCGTTTAAACGGTCCTTTTTTTTTTTTTTTATGAATACGCATATTAAATATTCATAAAAATAAAGATACCGGGGACGGGTGTAGCTACTATTGTGCTATTGTGGTTGGGAAGTTGGGAACTTAGGATAAATAAAATTGGAAACTCGTACTTCTTAGAATCTGCATGTTTAAAATCCTAATAAATTAATTAAATTATTTATTAATAAAATTGATTTCTGAGTTTCTACTATAAAAATCGAAAAATGAAAAAACACATTACTTGAAAGCTCAATGAAAATTTGTCGTTTGGCATTATCAAATAAGTTATACTGTTCATTAACATTTTAAACGATTATCACTGAGATACCATTAATATCACGGTTAAATGTAACTAAATAAGCAACTGGCGAAGTGATACCAACACTAAACAATGTCTAAACAATCTAACAAAAAAAACGTGCGTTTTAATTTCTTTTTTTTTTTTCCAATAGAAGTGACGGAAATTTGCGTTCACGTTCCACATAAATAGAAACTCTTTTCCGTTCCTCGTTACTATATTTAAAAAAGAACGCGTTTCAGGCTTCATTTCTTCCCAACACTTGTACCTTTAAAAGAAAAAAAAATAAATAAATAAATCTCTATTAAATATTACAGTATTATTATATTATTGTTATTCGCGAGACGTTTCCGACCAGCCCATTAAAAATATGATGATGTATACAACAATATACTCCCCGGTAATGTTTTAATTATTGCGATATCGCGAACAAACTATATAATATATGTATATATATATATTAAGAATATTATTTTTAATTAAATTAATATTCACTGAACAGAAACACGGTGAATTTATACACGTAATAAATATTTACGGACGGGTTAAAAGAAGATCGCTGGCGAATAAAGTTTTTTCTTTTTTTATAAATACTTTTTTTTTTGACACTATTAATAATTTAGTTCGCCCTGTGCAACGAATGCGTTATGTACAGACCAAAAACACAAATACTATGCTATATATATACATATATATATTTACTCGATTGTAATAAATATCAAGTAATAGCGCGAATTACAATTTTGTTAATTTAAAAAAATAATTTATGCGCACTTTTGTATACATTATGTATAGTCGCATAAACTTATTATGCGATACACAAACATTTAACTATAAAACTGTTACCCACGATTTATTTTATTATTATTATTATTATTTTTTTTTTTTTTTTTGAGGGGGTTGGGGAGAAAGGACTGCACAAGTCGCGTTGCAGACCGTCAATATATAATTATAATTGTTATATCATTCATTTGCGCGAAGGAAATCACTACAATCACCTATTTATTTGATTCAATTTTTATTACCTAATCGGGGAATTTGATGTAAAATAGAATTCGTGTACTCTCCGTGAAGAGTTTTTAACGACTATTACTAAATAACAAAACGACGCCAGGTCGCGAATCTAATAAATTATAGTATTACATGGCACAAATTGATATTAATTTATACAACGCAATATAGTGACAATAATACAATTATTTGCTATCATCAAAAACAATAGAAGGATGAAAAGGGCGGTTCTAATACAGGTACCGGTGCTATACTTTTACATGGTCGCCCGGACCGGTGCTATACTTTTACGTGGCCGCCCACGTTCGATGTAGGTCGTTTTACATGTACCTATGAAACTTTGTATTATTAAATCTGCATAATTATAAGCGTTTAATATACGAAAGTACAGTTATTATTTCTATTATCATTTATGGATTAGATGGACATTATTACTAAAAACTATTTTTGTTTCACTTGTTAAAAAATTTCTTCACGTACCACAGGTTGAGAGTCACTGAGAATCACATAAATTATATGATAACACAACTATGAGATAACAGTAGGTATAATGATAACAAAATAGGTATAACCGTGGTAAGAATGACAACAAGATAATGTGAACAACTAATAACAGTAGTTATAACGGTGATTAGAATGATAACGAGAGCGGCCATGTTGAAGTGTAGCACCGGTTTGGGTGACCGCATAAAAGTATAGCACCCCTTGGGGTGTCATGTATGTGTATATCACCGGCACCTGTATTATAACCATTCTTTTAATCCTACTAGTAATTATAGTATAAGACAATAAAAACTCAAACGTTAAAATGTTTTAACGTGACATTTCCAAAAAATGGAAGTAGAAAGTAGCGAGCGTGACAACTACACAAATAACATTATGTTTTTATCTTAGATCATAGTATACAATCTAAGGTTTTTATGGATAGGTTTTGGAAATGAGTTGTAATAAATTAATTCATCTCTTTAGAATATATAAAGAATTTAAGATGTATATGTGGTACATCTATTATGTTTCTTGTTAATGGTCACTTATTCCGATCAATTATTCAGAAATCAATGTAGTCACTATTTTATACAATTTAATATGGCGCCTTGAGAATTTATAAAAAGACGTATTAAAATAAACGTTACAAGTGTAATGTGCTCGTAGCTGTAGCTGTAGCTGTAACAAATGACACAAAATCATAAAGAATATTATGGGTTGCAATGTCAAAAAAACTGTGTAAAATGGAAACCGTGTACATCACCGTAATATTAATTTAATTTAAATGTAATATTTTTGAGTACTCGCCAGTCACCGACGTTATTGAGTCTCGATACCGTAACCACCGCCACTGCGTTTTGATGAACGATTTTCACGACGGCACTATATTGTAATTTAATGTAATTGATGACGGTTTTACCGTAGAATAAAATAATAATAAACGAACTCTGACACACGGAAAACAAAAAACACTCTACATAATTATTTTACGTGAAAACGATCACGGCCACTTCCCGGTGAAAATTTTAGAGACCGGGGTATTAGTATTGATACGGCTGCCGCGTTGTCCGATATTTTTCCAAAGCCTGAGGCCATTAACTTTGACCGTGCAAGAAAGATATACATAAGAAAACAACATAAGGAAGATGATAAAACAGAAGTCTACGTGTACCAGTTTACCGAACGTTGCTCGAAATCATCTTTTAATTACAATAATTTATCATCGTTTACAGTATAAAAACATAACTATTAACTTATACCCTATAGAATAAGTTTCAAACTTCCAATCTATAAGAGTGGCACATAAATACTGCGAAGTTATCACCGAACATGTTTTTTTTTTTTTTTTTTCGTGAACTTTACGGAATACCGTTACAATAATTTTAATTTTAATTTTCAGTTAAACGAAAATACGGTTCAAGAAAAGTCAATATCAATAATTTATTTAGCATAGGTTAATTTTAAACTATAATTTTCCAACCGTGCTTGCTTTTTTTTTTTTTTTTTTTTTTGACATCGGCACTACTTGCACCAAACCACATATTTATCAAACCAATTTAAACTTGAAATAAACGTACTGTATCCTGTCGCATACGACTGTAATTTATATTTGTCCGGACGTGCTGGTGAATTCTTAACGCGCCGTATGCATACAGTAAAATAAATGACAAAAACGGGAAAAAACAATACATTACTGTCACTGTCTGGAACCTACATATTGGGTTAGTACTTGGTTATAATTTAATTGTTGACCTATTCTACGAATATTTAAGTTTGTATGATACCACGCGGTTATACGTCTATTTATCTGTGCGTTTGTTCTTATTTTGTGACACTTATCTCGTGTTGGTAGTATTAATATAGAGTTTTAAGACAATTGTATCGATAGGGCAAACATATGATAACGTAAAATACTGAAAGTTCCAAAAAACAAAATAAAAAGTATTCACGACTCGTTATGATTTTATGTTTATGAGGACCAAGAGTTTATACCGAATTACTAGAGTCCAACGCCCAACACGTTCTACTTCGATATTTTCGAAAACCTAACCTAATCTACAGTACGGACGAGTATAATTATTTGCTTAGACCCGTTATGTATACATAGTAACCACGGGAACCCTTACACATTTTCCCGTTTGTACATAAACGCTAAACTTTACGGCGTATTTTGCACAACGAAGTGAACGGTTAATTACACCTGAGTAATGGTAGACTCACCCCGAAACTGCCCAGAATGGAACTCAGTTGAGGGACCGTATAAATAGAAATACAAATTTCTGTTTGTCGCGAAGTTTAAAATATGTATACGCATACAATTTCGAGATCATTCGAATTTCCGTCTTAATATAGGTTTTAGAGCGCAATTACCACCTATAACAATCGCAAGAATTGTTTTCCATTAATAATTGATTAAATATACCTACTGTTTATTCTTACTGTTATTGAAAACCAAATAAAAATCCAATAGACTAGTTTGATAATTCTTAGTTTAAATTTCAGTCTTTAGAACATTATGGAATGATGAAGTTGTATTAGTATTTTAAAATTGCATTGCCCCGTTCTACAGCCATCTTAACGCTGTGTTTGAAATAATTGATATCACCTAGTCAATTAATTTGTTTAAATAAACACAATAGTAACCACGCTTATTAATTTACAAATAAAATTAATATTAGTGAGCATATCGAAGATACTTACATTAGTTGACAACTCTAGCCTACTATATTATTATTAAAAATGGGCGATCCTCGATACCCTCTGGCTTCGACAATTACTTACCGCAGTAATATTGAATATCGAAATCGAGATAATTTCTAGTATTTATTTAGATAACATTTACATATCATAATATGATGAGTATTAACATAACAACCACGTCGTTAATAAATATATTAAATAAATTCATAATTTTTAATTTTTTTAAAATGTTTTAATTTGATCGATACTCTTTGTAAATGAGTATTTATATTTTAAAATATTTTTAATATTTAATAATCCATAAGTCCTACGGAGGAAGCATTTAAGTCAATTTTTGAAGTCCTATACAATAATATTTTTGGCTGATGGATAAACGGTGTTTAAGTATTTAGTCCTACATCTCCGAATGTATTCTCGTATAGTTTCTCGATGAATTGGCGCGTTACTATCTAACCAAAGGTCATCGAATTGGAATCAAGCTTACTTGTTCAAAGCTGTTGCTTTTTTTTCAGTTTATTCCTTGTAACTTAACCGATTTGATTAAGCACAACGAATTGGGGTTTGTTTTTTTATTAAAAGTCCAATATGAGCTCACACTTGTGTAAGCGAGTGAAGCGATCCATCCTCACACATATTATTTTTGTTACTTAGTTAATAATTGTATCTTATGTAATTTGTTAACCTTTATCTTTTAAAGATAATAGTCTTTTGACACAACTCGGGAACGCCCCATAATTTTCGATAAATTTAGTAATGCCTCTTCGAAGTTTTTCCGACTTTAAATGTCGTAATAATACGTTTTGCTATTTATTTTCAAACAAAATTATCGAGTATCGAATTCTAAACGTTTTGTACCGTCTAGCTGTGATTAATTAAAATATTATTAGATATGTAATTGTTTCGTAGTCGTTTTTCTCGTTTCTATGAAATCGTCGTTATTCTCGTCGTCGTTGTGTAAGTTGTGCACAAAATAGCTCTACGTCCCCCCTCCCCTTGATCGGTCTTCCAAGAGCTAAAATTATGTGTGGTAAAAAATATTAGGTGTGCCGTACGAAATTTAAAAATGTGTAACGGTTAATATGTATTTATATATTTTTTTTAATTTTACAATGTTTTTTGCATTTTTAATAATTATTATTAGAGAAAAAAATTCTAAAATGCATCTTTATTAAAGTTTTAAATAACAACAAGTTGACTCTTAAAACGTTAATAGTTATCACATATTATTTCAAACTTCAAAGATGATCAAGGCACAGAATATATTAAAAGTACTTTTGTTATTGATGTTTAATTCATAGGTAATATTAATATTGTTAAATAAAGAATCAAAACAGGGTCAAAAGTAAGTATTATATTACTTTGCACACGTGTAGTTAATATTTATTATATTTTTGATTGGTAAATTGTATTAGTGATTAGTTATGTATTTTTAACAAATTTTTGAGTAAATTTATGAAAAAAAAAACAAAAGATATACTAATTCAGATTCCAAAAAAAAAAAAAAAAAATGAATGAATTATTTGTCCTTATATGAGGTTTATAGAGGCGAATTTAAATTGAGATTAATATTTACAAGCGGTTATTTTTTCGTCGTTGTGCAAAAATGTTTCCCTCCACTCCGTCTAAACACTGAAATTATTCCATTGCAGGAGGGTGGGGAATGATGATACCAGCTACGTTATATAGTATGGTTTTTGATATCATAAAGTGTGCAGTACGAAAAAGTATACAATATTTCAGCCTCTGCGGTCTTTTATATATCATATTTATACTACAGTTTTTTCACCTTAGTGTACAATATATGTACACAAGATCCAATATAACATACCTTTTTATGTACAGCGTGCTCAAACCCATTTTTTAGTTTTGTTAAATTTTATATACATTAAAATTCTGATTTTTGGAATTTTTAAGTGTTATTATAGCCGATACTTAAATGTTGTGAAAAAACTATTCCATAATATCGGCTATTCCTTATTATGGAATAGTTTTTTCACAGCATTTAAGTAGTCTCCTGTGGTGATACCAACGTTGGTTTTTCAAACTTGAACATATATTGAAAATTCCAAAAATGGACGGAGTATTAGTTAAAATCAATTTCGCTATTAACATCTTTGATTTCCGTCTACCCGTTAATATATTCGAATTTTAATTTTAGGTAGGAGGAGAGCATAGTTAGAACAATAATAAAACGCCACGCGCTGTGCTCGCACACGAACAATACTCACGAACATATACTTAAAAACTAAGCTTAAAAGTGGAATATATCGTTAACGGGTGGATGGAAATCGAATACTTTAACAGTGAAATTTATTTTAAGTTACATTCCGTTTATTTATGGAATTTTTATTATAGGTTCTCGTTTGAAAAACCGAAAAGTTGGTATCGCACACGCAGGATGCTCATCAGACGTCGCGCACGGTCTTAGTGTTCGGAAATATCGGCTCTAACTGCACTGAAAAATTTCAAAAATCAGAATTTTCGAAAATACCATGCAAAATATAACGGGAATAAAAATCGGAATGAGCACGCTGGGCGGATCGCCCTGTACGTGTACACACAACAATGCCGGTGTATAATATTCACGTGTAAATCTCGTGCGCGATACGCGCGGCCGACAGACGAAATTTCCTACGCATCGGTCCGGCTCCGGCTAAACAATAAATTTGATTTTCGAACGTCCCTGCGCCGCGGCCGCCGTCGTCGGGGCGCGCGCCCCGGTCCGCAAGCAATTCGATTTCGTCTTGTTACGTCGCCGCCGCCGCGACGCGCGAAAATAACGCCGTCACGCCCGGATATAATAACGATAGTAATAACAACGATAAGAGTGCATTGTTGTCGTGCATACATAAATATACGGCTGTACCGAGTACGATACAGTAACGCATACGGAACGTACGCGCGATTCGTTCGATTTTCCCGCAGACATCCGTCCGTCGCACGGCTGACCCATTCTCCCTGTCCCTCCACCCCCTTCCAATACGCACACACACACACACACACACACACATACACACACACACACGCACACACACACGCGCATATATATATATAAGGATTTTAACGTGTTTTATATATTATAACGGCATAACGGTATGCGGTGCGGACGACGTCGCGTGCGTAATAATCGTAATGCGAACGGCGGACGTCCCTGTTGTCGGAATTTAGACCGCCGCGCGCCGCCGGCCGTCGGACCGAGAAAACGATAACGCGCGAAAGCACGTGGCTAACGGCGAATTTCCGAAACCGAGCGCCGCCGCCGCGGTATTATTTCCCGATACTTAACTCCGCGCCGCGGCATTCTTGTAACGCCCGTTATCGAATTGATCGCGCCCCGTTCGCCGTGCCGCATCATTTCTACTAATAACAACAGTAATATGGCACCCGACGACGTTATCGTCGTTAGCGTATTGCAGTCGTTCGTCACGTTTTTTCCCGGCCGTCCCGGGTTCATAACGTTATACTCACAGACGTAACATATTGTGTCGTATTGTATGTCTAGACCAGCGGTAACCCCCCCCCCCCCCCCTCATCCCTCCTCCCACTACGGGGCCCGCGGCCCTTTAACGAATTTCGCGCGGCCCGCGCTAATACGTCTAAAACCGAATTGTAGAACAATTCTAAAATCCAACGTTCTGTATATTGGAAGATCGAACAAAACAAAACGCACGCTTATATCAGCTTATCTTGTTGTTCTTGTTTATTTTATCTGTCGATTTTTCAAATCAAACATAATTATCAGTTTGACAGATTAAATCGGGTACGCAAAAGTATAAGAAAAAAACAATACGGTAACAAAGCCATTTGTTTCAAGTCAATATCGCCACAAAAACAAAAAAAAAAAAAAAAAAACGAAATCCGAATTGATTCACTGTATGCGTCCCGCAAATAGTTTTCGAACATTTTATTTGACCCTGTTCAGTATCCTAGTGGTGACCGCTGATCTAGACGGAATAACAATCAACCCCGAGCACTAGGAGGCATTATCGGTCCGAACGAACCGGCGGGAGACAAACAGATATAAAAAAAAAAAACGTATAGTGTGAGAGGGGGAGAAAATTTGCGCTCCGAGGACAGCTAGATACAGTCCGTTTATTATCTCGCGCGTTTCTGTGCTGGAAATTAAACTCTGCCCACCGGAACGCGTTTTCGTGTTAAATGTTCCGCCTATAAACGAAGAAGTCTGCGGTTGCGCTCTTCCTGCGAGATAGGCGTAAGTATTATTTATCCACCGGGGGAAACACAATATCATTACAACGAGTCGTTGATAAAATCTACGCGACCAAATCGATTCATCCGGTCAAATATACGAGTATTATATGATAATACATAATACATTTTATAGTTTCAGAGTAAAGCGGGCGGAATTTATTTATTTTATGATTCTATAATGTTTTTTTTTTTTTTTCGAAATTCTAATCGCCTATACCGCAGAGTATATTTTTATTCGTGGATTCGGTTAAAACCGTTACGCGCTATTCATTTTGGCAATATTGTAATCGAAAAAATAAATTACCCAATAACACGCCTTTGATCGTACGTGCTTTTTTAATTTCTGTTCGCTCGACTAATGGCAACGATATAAACATAACGATACATTTTTATAATATTATAATAGTCTATGCGACTACGGCAATTTATTCGTGAAATTTATATTCATTTATGCGGCGGTAATACAAAATTGAAACCAACAATCTACGAAACGGTTACACGAATTAATATAAATAACCTTCACCTGTCTTATTGTTTTCGCGTTATAAATATTCGTTTTAAGGAAACGGTTTGTTTTCGTAAAATTAAAACTGAATAATATTATTACCGTTTGGAAATACACCCGAAAATATGATAATATCGCATCATCCCGCGATACTGTGTGTGTGCGTAGTTCGTAATATTTACGAAACGCGGGTATCTATTTTAATCTACGTGTGTACAGTCGGTGTTGCGCTACGCGTGCGTAATAGTATTATAATAGCAAATAGCTCCGGTGAATTTGTATCGTCTAAAGTAACTGTGCACGCCCACACTATAATCTATTACACCTATCTAACTTTATTCTCTGATCATCGTCATCATCATAATAATATAAACCTTGTGTTGTTCGATTATATTATAACAAACATCGTTCGGTTTGGAAGCTAACCCGGTATGAACGTAGACGTGTATAATTATATAGACCGTGTTTGAATATTTTTATGGTCCAAAAGATGATTATCATGCATACACCTACCTACCTACCTGCCTGCCTACCTATATATAAATATTATACATGTATACCGTACTATGGAGTGAGTTAACCCAATAAGTATATTCCGGTCCAATGTTGTTTGATCGTTCGACGGTACAATGTAAACAGAAGTGTAGTGGGCCGTAAATTAAATTGGCCGTCCCTCGATGGCGCCAATAGGGACTCGGTATAGGTAGCCGGGTACTTCAGGTCTTGAATGAATAAAACATCCGGTTTGTTTACCGCGGGACATAATCCGTAGCCGTAGGTATACGCGCAATACGAAAGAAAAACAAACCCCTCCAACAACGCATTTAATCAGAAAAATAATTATAAAATATATTGGCTACCTATTTACCCGTACCGCCTATAGGGCTATACAGTCCCGATATAGGCCGCCGAGGGTATGATATTCTAGTAAACCGCAGACCATAATGACGTCGAGTAAAACAATAAAATAAACGTAACGCTCTTAAAAAATATATTTTAAAAGAAAATCAGATAGGGGGTAAAAATAATGCTTTGATAATATTATACTATACCTGCAGTAACACTACCTGTTTTTCATATTATATTGAATAAAAATTATTTAAACGTCGAATCAAATAATTTATTTTCGATTTAATTAATATCACCGCGTATTTATCTTCTCGATCTCGCAAACGTAAATAGGCGAACCTTGGCGAATTCGCGTTCAACATGCACGACTTTATGGGTGTTAGTTTTAAGAATGCAGTTACCAATTGTCTAACTTAAATGCAAGAACATTATCCCGTGGTTTTTCGTTAGCGAGATATGAGTGTGTAACACGGTGGTTTAAAAATGCTTAAAATTAAAATAACGACATAAAATAAAATATTAAAATATAAAACTAAAAGCACAAAGTTGTCACGTACTTTCTACGTATATTTCGGTTATGTCCAGTTATTAAAAAACTATAAAGAAAATCAAAAAAAATCTTTTTGGTCACCAATTGGATGAAAAATATATTAAAAAAGGAAATTTCTTTTTATTGGAGCAATATTTTTACGCTCCAAATCTAAATAATGAACAAAATTTTAATATCAATAAATTCCTCGATTCACTCAGAATCTAAAATAACTAAATTAATTGTAATTTTTTATAGGTGAAAGAATAACATAGAAATTATTTTCTAACATTCAATTTTCTTTTTTTTTTTAACTAATTAATTCAATTTATCAAAAAGTAATTGGATTCTTAAATTTAAATTTTAGATTTTGAAAATTTGGTCAACTAATATAGTTCAAACTTATGTATGGTACAAAAAAAAAAATAATAATACAAAATATATTTATCTAAATATAAATGAAAAATAAATTATGCGTTTTTAAAATGCGATTACGAATTTATTATATAAATGTAAATATTGTTATATTTAAGATTCTGAGTGGAGTGAGAAATGTATTGGTTGTATAATGTTGTTTTCTTTTCTATGAACAACTTTTCTACTGGAAATTTTGTTCTAATTTTCAAGTGTAGCACTTTTTGTGAAAGGGAAAATCTGGGAGAAACATAGAAAAACCGGGTAAAATAAAGAAACTACGTTCAGAATCGTTTTTCATTAGCAAAATATAATCGTCGCACACAGATATACTTTAAATTTCCCAACTTCCTAACCCGTCGTGCGAAATATGTCCGTATGTTTTTTAACTTTCAAATGAATAATATTCTCTAATTTCATTAAAATTATTTGGTAACTTCCCCTAAACTCGGTCCACTGCAATTTTGTTATTTAATCACGCAAACTGTAGGTACTGAAATATCTAATGCAATTTTACTAAAAGGAAGTTTCCCATGTTTTTTTCCCGGTATAATTATTTTTTTCGAATTTATTATTTTAAATAACAAAAACCTATACAGAGATATAATCGGGTCAGGTTAAATACGCATGGTATAAATTATAGTAATTATTATTCATTTTCCAAAGCATTATCATCTTTTTTGTGCGACTACACCTAATTTGCGGTAATTATGGGCTTAAAAACAATTAGATAGCCAACTGAATGGTAAATAGTCTCATAAGAGATACATATTTTTTTTAGCCATCATATAATAACATAGTTAATTGTATTGATTAAACCGTGAAATATTAGTTTGTGCCACGAGTTTTGTAAAAAAAAAAAAAAAAAAAAAAAAAAAAAGAGAAAAACATAATAATTGTTATAAAGTGATATTAAAAAGTATTACAATTAAATAAATAAACAATATATAGAAACCATAGGTAGACTTGATCACGGTCTTAGAAAATAAGGTTCTACACTGTATCTATTTTTCAATTTCTTAGAGACGCAGTTTTGATTAATTTGTTTACCAGGAAGTGCTTTAAAGTTTAAATAAATCTTTATTGCGTTCCAAATGTTTAAAATTCTCAAAAATATTGAAAATGTATTGATTTATTACATTTCATATTTTGTAAATAAATAACAACATAATTATTTGTTATAGTAATTATTAATTTTAACCAATTGTAACACTGGTTTTTCAATTTAGTCCTAAAGTAATAAACTTTACGTTCGTCGTGCAATTTAAATAGCGGATAAAATCAGTAAAAAAAACTGTCTCTCCTAGATTCCAAGTGACCGCTCGTTTGATAGTCCGATTTTCCGAACTTATCTTCAAAAATCTTCTAAAATCGTGGAATCGATAAAAACTATTTTAAAATATTCTTTGTATCGTTACAATAATTTGCCATAGATATGCGATAGCTTGACGGAGGGTAAATCAATGATTAATATTGTGTATTTCAAATTTCAGAATACCATGATTTGCGCAACGATTATCAACGATAAAGTACAAACGATTAATAAAGATTTCTATACGAATTTCTGTACGATTACCAAATATTTCCACAATTGCCAAATATTTGTACACTATTAATATTCCCGTTGGTAATTTATTCGCTGGCTTACTTTTTACCGATGTTGTTAATATACAATTTTTAGTTCCAAACATAATATGACATAAAATTTAATTAATTTTGAAACAATCAAAAAGAAAACGCGTACGATAATTTGATTTTATTTTGTATTAAAACTCTTACCGACATTTATGCCCCCTTCCCCTGAGTTTACTATTTTGGATCTCATTGATGAAGAAATAGTAATACGATATATATTTCGTCGGAGCATTTCCGGCTTTTAAAACAAATTGGATTTTATTTTCCGAATACGAACAACGCAGATTTAATATCCTAATAAAAACGTTTTAAACATAAACGTTAAATAGACTTCATTTTAACCCTACGGAGTTTCTAAACGAATTCAGAGGTTATTTAAAAAATTAAAAAAAGACCGTTAAAAATGTACGGCTGAGTTTGTTATTCTGTGCGGAAACCTTCGCAATGGAATTTTCTCAGAAGAAATTACGATGAATGATATTTCGAACTATGTATTATATAGTATGTGTAGTATTTGTCACAACCGTGATTTGCAGTCGTATATTATAAACTAATTTGTGTTTAAATTAGAGTCCATAGTCGACGCACTCCTTGAGATAACAATATTTGATGATAATAATATGATTACGTCGGTTAACCGTAGTCTTGATAATACATTTTCATATCATTGTATCAGTAACAGCAACATCAGTCGATACATTCAGTCTGTACATTAATTCAAATACTTTATAGTTTATGTTAGTTTAGTTAAGTTTCTAACTAATTAGGCAAGTAATCTGTTGGAGTAAAGCTCATAGTAATCACGAAAAATTGACCGAGATCAAACGAAAAAACAACGGTACTATTAAATCGCGGCTAAAAAACAAAATTAAATAAAAATATAATATTATAGGAAATTAAAAAAAATATATGCATGATCATACCATATTATATACTTTGATGATTTGTTTATAACGATGTAACATTTTTGTAGCGTAAATATGTTTTAAGGGGGGGGGGGTGGAGTTCTAATAATTCTAAATGATGAAAAAATGGTTTTATCCTTTATACCTTTAATGTGCGTACATTAATATTAAACTTTTAATCATTTCGCTTTTTGTTTACATGCCAGTTTTTTCGGTATATCGGTATTACGGTATTATTCGGCAATTACCGCCTTTTCGAAAATACCGTTTTCTAGTCAAAAATCAGTATTTTGGTAAACATATTTTTTTTTAAAGGGTGGGTTCAAAATTTACCGATCGCTATTTCGGCAACTGTACAGGTAGTATGTTAGCATTTTTTTTTTTTTTAACTATTAATTAGATATCAAAAACATAACTTTATAAAATAATATTTGTTAGCGTTTTCGTATTCGCGTATAATTTTCATTTTTTTTAATATATTTTCAGTTATCGAAACAACGGTATACCGGAATTTTTAAATACCACCAGCTCTATTGCTTTTATCTAATCGGCGCGCGCGTACAAAAGCACCGAACAGGGTTTTCACACGAGGCAATTCCCAGGCGACGTGACGGATACACTCGAGTACCTTGTAAATCACTCGTAAATCGCTTCCTATATTAAGTACTGGAAAGGCCCGAACGACGCTACTCCCGATCGACGCCAGTCTTACGCGACTTGGAAGAAAGGCCGCCTGCGTCACTTGCGTCTCCCGGTCTAGAAGTGTTTTCGAGTGTTTGAATCGAACAATTACGGCCGAACGCGCCTCGGACATTAAGACAATTGATATGATACTTTTGTCATACGGTACAACGCTATAAACTTATTATCAGTTTTGTCTAGCCCTTAATAACAGCAACGATAATAAGCGACAATAAATGGTGTCTTTAACGCACGGGTGCCACCGCGTTATTTCGCATTTTCCCTCTTACTATACTCGTAATCACAGGAGACAACCATATCATCATCAGTTAACGGCATATTGAAAACTATACTCGGCCGCAACAAGGTTATAAACAATTAATGTCGGTAGACTGAAAAGATTCTGTCGTTTCAGGGTAGCTTTGAGTGTGAGTCGATGAGTTGCTTACGGGTATCCTACTGTGCTCGTGTAAGGACTGTTACATTAAACGCGGACAATACGATATGATCGAAAAATACACACGGTGTTTGCCACAGGTTTTAATGTGCGTAATGATACGGGCCGAGGAGCGCTTTGAAACAGGAACGTAACTAAGGGGCAGCGCGGGGAAGCCCGGCCAGCCGAGATATTTACAGGCCACCCCAATAGCCACCCCATTATATTTCAGAAATATCCAAAGCTCAAATAACTGTATACTCTTGTCGCTATAATATATATCGGAAAACAGAAAGACTTATGCGCCCGTGATTGTCCGTAATCTCAAATATCAACGGAAAAATAGCGTCGTCGCTCAACCCAGAATCTGAAATTATATTGTATACAACGGAAAAACGCGTATAAATTAAATTAATGTCTAATGGGGGGGGGGAAAGGGTAAACGGTGAGAGGTAACCGCGTTGTTGTCGACGGCCGTAACCGTCTACGTTCCCCGGCCCGCCGGAAATATCGCAATCGAAGCCGGAACAAACGCGGAGAAACCGGGCCCGCGCGCTACGCAACGAGAACGACGATCGACGCGCAATACCGCCGAATAGCTCGTTGTGGTATACGCGCGCGCGTGCAGGGCGCGCACAGGTAAATCACGACGCGGCGCGGCCCCCGAGGACCGTGCCCGCGCGCGGAACTCGTTCTCGCCGCGGCCGTGCGGCGCGCGGGCGCGTGCCGAGTACGTCGGACGTAATTAATTTCGAAAGTTTACCCGGAGAGAGCGGAGCGCCGCCGGCGGGACGGGCGACGGGCGAGGCGGATTCGGTTACGCCGCGTCTAATTGGCCCGTCCGCCGAAAACCGACCGGCGCGCACAACACGGGCGCGCGGGGGAGGGAGTGGTGGGGGGAGGGGGGGAACGGGGGCGCGCGCGATAGAACCGACGTGCATCGCGCGCCGTAACACATAGTTCGCGAAAATAACAATATTTCGCGGAGAAAATTACCGCTTCCGTCCGTCGCGCCAGCCTCCCCCCGACCTATTCGGCCCGTCGAATCGCGTTGCCCGCGCGTCGAATAACGGCATCCGATTTTCGATAATAACGGATCTTTCGTCGCCTAACGGTTGACCGACGCGGCGCATGGCGTCCGCTCGAAAACGCGAACACAACATTAACTTACACGATAAACACGACGTCGATCGTTTACGTACAATATAAATCAATACCCGATACAACAACCGCTCTCATCTCACATCCGAGTACCGTTTGAGTATTTGTTTTGTTTAGCTAAAAAATCCGGGGTGCCGATTTCGGATTTAGGGGTTCTGGTCAACCCCTGGCACCCCGTACGCGCGCCAATGGTCCGCGACCGGGGCGGTGTACATTTTTCGGAAAAGTCGCGACGTTTCCGGCTTGTTTATTATGCCGTCGAAGCGGACGCGTACTGGGTTCCACTTTCGTACCGGGAGCTTATCAAATAGGCACCTACACATAAACTTCAATCGTAAACATTCGTCCCGTAGCAGCCTACGTTAGGCCCGGATCAAGCTCAACCACAGCCCTGTAGCCACGTATTTATCAACACCCCTTTGGAAAAACATCTAAACGATACATGTCCTCTGTATCATAACCAACACTTTAGCTTGTACAGTTATCTCATAACTTGAATTTCAAAATTCAAAATTATTATGTTATTCGATCTATTTTCAATGTGCTCAGTTTCGAGATGCTATTGCGTATTACCTGAAATCAAATAACCCCTGCTGTTGCATACAGCCCTAGGCACGAGCCTATCGTGTCTATACGTTAATCCGGGTCTTCGGCTACTTATTCTACTATACTAAATATACTGTATACTAAATTCAGACACTATCCCTAGCAATCCCCCTGGCAGGTTAAAGAGAAAATGGTATCGGCATCTAATTCTTTAGAAAAAAAAATAATTTTAATAATGAAATATTGTGGTACAATTCCAATTATTTTTAAACAGATAGGCACGTAAAAAGTGAAATATAATCGTATTAAAGTGATTTATTTAAATGTTAGCATGTACCTATTAATATTGATTTGTAATCGCTTTTAAAAACAATTTATTTCGAATCCGAAATAATGGGGAAAAAAAAGAACTGATACAGGGGACGGGTGCTGTAGGTGCTGTAGGTGCGAGCAATGGAGAAGGTAGGATGTATTAAGTTATTTAATTTTTAATTGTTTTTCAACTTCGTGTTTAAGATTCGGTATCCCATCTCATGGTAAAGCAGAACAATTGTATTGACATTATATGTACCTACTTAATTTTTGTTTAAATAATAATTATAACTTATGATACACGTAATAATAGTTCACCATAGAGTACGAGTATAACGGTCGATTGATAGAATTTAAATACTGATGTTTGAATACATAGATTTATGATCAAATATTTAACGAATAGCGTATCATGAGAGCGCTAGTTTACTAATTTGAATCCGGTATGACAATGATAACATTTTATGCTTTTAAAATGCCGACTTTCGAAAAATTCCTATAGCTAGGATTTAGAGATCGAACTGTCAAAAACTGTCATAGAATAATGGGGACGGGTGCAGTGACTGTTACAGGCGAAAAGTTGGGAAGATAGTATAGAAAAAATTTGATGAACATCTGTAAGCAACGGTTAACAATTGCTAAAGCAAAAACGATTCTGAACGGAGTTCAGTTGATAGTGTTGCTTTGTCAACAATGTATAAAATGTCTTGTTATGGTAAAATTGTCTGTAACAATATTTTTTTTATTATTCTACTTACTTTCCCTTTTTTCCTACGTTTTTCCCAATTTTCTCATATTTTTCCCGGTTTTTCGATTTATTAGGAAAATTCCTGAAAAAATCAAAAAAGACCTCATTAACGTACATTCACAGTAAGATTTCTTTTCGGAGAAAACGCTATCACTGTGAATCGGACGAAAATTGCCGGTAGAAAATTTGTCCCAAAAAAAAAAAAAAAAAATATAATAAATAAACATCATTGTAAAACCGATACGCATATCGCTCCACTCAGAATATGAAAATAGAAATACGTATACATAAATGCCGTTCAGTTATTAATATTGCTCATTTATATTACAGGTTCCGGCGACATTTAGTATACATCATGCATAACGCATATGATGTGAAAGGCCGTTTGATCTCGGGACGTACGTAATAATACGGCCAATCAATTTTGGATAACGAGTAATGCAATAATTGGACTGTCCTCGGTAACGTCGTTTAATTTAAACGTTCGGTTCGGCGTTTCCTATAATTAATACTTGGAAATTTCACATGTAAACGAAAATCAATCCTTACAAAAGGCGCGCAGTTATTGTATAACAATGTAGGTACACAATATCCAAGCGACAACAACTTCCATAGATTGCACGTGGTCCCCTAGTCGGGGTTTCTATAATTCATATGTACGCATACAGAGCGTTACTGTATCAATTTACGATGTTATTCGACGACAATATTATCCGAGTCTGCGCAGGTTCCGAGAAATATGCGAGAAAAATAATAACCGACTCGGCGAGGCGATGAGTCTCAATTGCGTTGTCCCGGAAAATTGTAATTGTATAACATTCCCTGGGACACAGTTAACCGTGCAACGAAATCTCGATGCGACATATTAAATTCTGTTGGACCGTTGAATAATTTATGATAATTATAATTAAGGTGCGGATGTTGTAGTATTTAAAAAGTAATAAAATTGATTGTAGTATTGCGCTAAAAAAATATCGAAAAATGCGTCTAAACGCATTTTTTAGAAACCGGAAAAATTTTGCTCAATTTTCAGCATGTTTATAAAAAAAATTTAAAAAAATCTATTGTTCTTTTAATTAGAATAATTAGTGTCTACACGCCGCACAGAATTCACAGACTGACTGAAAAACATTAATATTAATATATGGAGACTGTGAGTGACTTTTTTTTTGAAAACAATAAAACTTCTTATTTATTGAACTTTGATTTTGAAAACTATATTTCTAAACGTTTTTTATTAGAGGTTCAACATAACCAATTTGTATTTATTTTTTTTATATTGTCATATTTCAGATTTATTCATTAGGGGATAATCAAAAGTCCACGTGCAACGCTATAGGAAGTTTTCTTTTTTCCAACAGAAAAATAAACAATCGTATAATCGGATCACTCTCATAGGACTCCCGAGTGTGGCGTATGTAAATAGCGTAAAACATGAAAACATAAAAACATATTTTGAGAAGAAAAAACTCACGCACAAGCTTCTTATTAGTATAACAATGTACGCGAACTGACTCATCTGTTTATGTTAGGCCTTGTTAATTGTTGTAAATATTAAAATTCTGTTGTTTATCATTTGTATGAAGTCACGAGCACAGGACTCTTAAATCCAATCTACGAGTCACGAATACATAATGAAACTCCGAATTGTTTCAGAATTGTTCGAAAACACTGCGATGTGCTTTTACGATATGTTTTAAACATTTCCCGTAATAACATATTCATATCAATAGGTAATAAATCACGTTAATATAACGTTTCTCAAATATTAATAATATAATGTATACCTATATTTACCGTAATATTATATAATGGTAATATAATAATTATAATATCGTTTGGAACATTCGAGAACTTGAAACTTTCAATTAACTGAGATTTGAATCCTATGTGTATATGCATGCACACCATATTAGAACATGTGTTTGAATAATAATAATTGTAAGTACAACTGTAAGTAAACTTGTAGGGTAACATTTAGTTAATTTATTTACATTCTCAGCCGGAAGACCGATGTGTGTTAATTGTCTTGTTATTACGTAATATTATGATTAATCGTACCTAGTTAGTATTTCAAGAGTATAACAACAACGCAGAAGCGTAACATAAGATTATACAACGCAGTGTTGAAAAAAACTAAAAATTGTTTTTTTTTTTTATTATTTTAAAATTCAAACTCATCGAAATGTGGATAATAACCGTCCGTCGGTTTACTTATTACGAAAAGCATTTCTAATATTAAGGTTTTTAATTTATATCTATACACTTAGTGTGTACCTATAATAATGCATACAGATATTATTACCGGTGTTGAATCTAGACATATAATAGAGGGGGCGAAACCCTGTAATTTAATTTTTTCTCACAGTTAAATGTAGGTAAATTAATAAATAATTAAACAAATTTGACTGGTTTTAGTAACAGAGTAGATAAGCAAAAAAAAAAAAAAATTGACTATAATTTTAGTAATGCCCCTCCTCTCGAAAAATGTTTTTGATTCAACACTGATTATTTCTATACGTAATGAGACTATGGGTTTAAAAAAAATAACGAAACATTAAATACATTATGTAACGTAATGATAATGTGTATAGCTAATATTATAATGCTTAGAGATATGCGAATTGTTTTAATTAACAAAGACAATGTTAAAATGTATTAATTTGACTCGCGGCGAAATATTTTATTCAACTCCAGTGTGGTATAAGAGAAAAAAGCATGAAAATCCGCTTGGAAATAAATCAAAACCGTGTTGATCTTTTTAAAGAATTTTATTATAGCCTAACCGTGTGAAATAATATAGTGGCTGATTTACTTATTCGAAATCCAGAAACAATCTCTTAAATCTCGTTATTTTCATATAATTTTCAATGCACATTTTATCGACATTAACCACGGCCATTAGCCAAGGATAATAATATTGTAAAGAGCCGAGACGGGACTTAAGGTTTTCAGGATAAATGTTTTATGGTGTGAAACGGAAGGGTGTAGAATTTCAGATCGTCACGGTGGCTGGGCAAACGCGTATATGTTAACCAAACTCGTGTCGCCCAAAACTCGACACGGCTGTGTACGGTTTTAAACAAACCACCATCTGTATATAACAAGTATATATATATATATAAATGTTATTATTATTCAATAACATTATCTGATAGGTATAATACAATAGTGTAGTGCAATTTAATAATATTGTATGCTGTATTTTTTTGGAATTCATTTGTTTGGGAGGATTATTTTTCCACAGTTATATAGGAAATTAATAAATAATAAAAAAAAAAAAAAAAAATGGCCGTCTCAACTGATGAGTATGCTCATGTTTCAGCGAGGAAATCGGAGGATATATACATAAAGGAATTTAATTTAGATTTATAAAAGCGATTCTGAGGGGAGCCTTATGAGCCGTATTTTATTCATAGTTGCCGAGGTAACCCAGATATTAACAAAAATCATATACAAAAATTTCCAGTTTTTCCTACTAATATATATACAAAAAAAAAAAAAAACACAAGGAAAATCAAAATAAGACTTCCCCAAAACACTAACTGGGTTAAATATGTTACAGGAAAGTTCCTATTAATTTTACGATTGGAGCGAAATTTCATGTAAAAAAAAATTGTTTGTAGACAAAAAACAAAAAAAAAAAAAAACGCGTAAAAATATAAAATTTCTCACTTTGTATACGCTATTGAACACATAATTTGAAAATTATAAAAACGATGCAAAGAATAAGAAACCTTGCATATTAAATTGTTATGTCACATTGTAATTCAATTAAAATGTTTGATCGTGTGATTAATATTGAATAAATTTAACCAAAAGTGAAAATAATTTAATTAACTACACGGTGCAGCAGTTGATTATTTTTTCGGGGAAAAAAAAATTAATTAATTAATCAATTAATTATTCATTTCAGCAGACAGGAGGAAGTTATAAATGAAGTATAGCAGTAAGTATATAGCCGAACTATATTTTGATGGAATATTTTCTTCCGATTCGCCATCAATTCATTATTATCGATATTATTATTTCAAATTGAAAATATTGTTTCATGGAAATATAACAGTATATTTGCGTGAACCAAACTTACATACTCAAACGTAGAAAAAGTATTAAACCGATAATTTTAATAATGCTCGGTCATCCGTTTTAATGGTAGGTATTGTTATTATTCGGATATTACGTATATTACCTACGGTAAAAGTAAGAACATCGGCGAAACCCAGGATTTACCCATCAATCCTAGGTTTTACTAATTATTTGTTGGCGAATATCCAAATTTCGGATTTCGAATGACCGAATTTCGGGCATTTACCAATTAATTTCAATGAAACCTTTGATATACAAAATAGTTTGGTCAAACGGTGTTTCTAATTAGGTCCTTTAAAAACGAGGTTTAGTAAATCCCGGTATAAACAACTAGTGTTGGTAAAAGTCCAAAATTTAATTTTTTTTTTTTCTACTTATCGTATGGTTTTTTTACACTTGTTTTATACTCGAATATAATTACAATAACATAATGCTAAATACAAGTTTATATTATTATTAAATATGAGTAAAAAAACTGAATTCGAATATATAAATATATATATATATATATATATATATATGTAGGTATATTTTTATTATAAAAATTATTATTTACTATCAATTTTACTGCTATTAACTTTGACAATTTCTATTTCAACTTAAATATAAATCATGAAAACATGGCGTGCATATCAAATGGAAAACGGTAAAAATTAAAATGCTAGAAATTGATCAAAGGAAAATTGATGAGTGTACATTACTTGCTGTGATGTAAAAAGTTGTGAATAGTGATTTCTATCACTTGGATACATAATTGGATTTATTTTTCTGAAAACAGTTTTTTTAGAATTAACTATAGCTCCATAAAACAAAATTAAAACATGTCAAGCAATACGTACAAATTTTCCCACCTGGTGGAAAAAAAGTGACTGAAATGTCTGCGACTGCTGCATGGAGAACTTTGAGGCAAATCGATTAAAATGTATATCGAAAAATGTACTAGGTAATACAAGATGTAAACAATCTTACACAAATAAATAATAATTTTTGTAATAAATTGTAATTATAAACGAATTATTATAAATAAGAGTAATAATTTTTTTTCAATTTGTATAGTTATAATTAAAAGTGTTATAAACTTTAAAATTACGTATAATATATTACAATAATATTCGAGTTCTCGTATAGAGCAACAGAAAAAACCGTACAAAAGGTAGAAAATAAAATTGAAATGTCGGACTATTTTCAACACTAGTTGGTTACCCTTAAATGTATTAAATCTCGTCTGTAAAATTCCTAATTACAAAAATCATTCAGAGTTTGACCAAACTATTTTGTACGTCCCAGATTTTACTGAAAACATTTGGTAAATGTTCGAAATTCGATAAAACTTAGGATTCATCGGTCAATTCTAAGTTTCATCGGTATTCTTACTTTGATGTAAAATATGTTATTTCGACTTCCAAGACCATTTCGTCTACGACCTCATCCACTTAATTCTAGAGCTCTCTGTTTACATGGATATATTATCGGGCCAGGAGTCAGTGGAAATGTTTTGAAACACTTTTATTGCAGTACGTAAAATATAACGCTGATTTCCATAGTAACAATAACGAAATAATTAAAAACAAAACATATCCGTAATTCTATGTTTTCCCGTATGGTGGAGAATAAAAGCAAGATGTGTTCCTCTAAACACAACGTTTAAATATCACAATAGCAACCGGTCCATCCAAATAATGAATTCTAATAATTCATTATCTATATTGCCCATTACCTAATAAATAATCGAAGAGTCGTGTAGATTTTATTGTTATACTTTGTTAACAAATGTGTTATCCGACCACGGTTCTATTCAGTCCGTTACGTTATTATGATATACTAATAGATTGACTACTGTTGAAATCCGTGTCCGTCACAGATACGCAGAAGTAATTTATTATTTTTTTACTAAAATATTAAAATATCCGCAGACCGTATAATCATCCCCGAATTACCGTACGGATCCAAAACTAACTAACGAATTACACAGTACCGTTGTATAATTATTGTTGTACGTAATGACCTATAATAATACATTGATGGTTGTTTTTGAATAATTTCGTTAATTTTCATTTCGCATTATAATGCGCAATTTATCGTATTGCACGCGCAATTTTTACTCTAACGGTTTACGGGAAAAATCAATAGCTTAAATGAGCGGAGTTCGGTTGATAGTGTTGCATTGTCAACAATATTTATTGTTTGACTATATTATGTTAACATCGTTAATACGAATACTACACATTTTTACAGAGCAAATTTTATTTCCGTATTTCAACATTAAATTTAAAATGAAATTAAATTTTTCTTCGGAAACAAAATTATTTGAATCCTAAAATTGTAATTTCACATTTGCAATATTATAATTACAAGTTATTTTTAGTTTAAATTTATATTTTATTTTACTATACATACAAAATTATAGTATTGTTATTTTCTTCTTTTACTATGTTTATACGCAGTCGCTAATATTGCGCGTTTATTTAATACGCAGTAAAAAACCCTCAGTCAGTGCGTATTACTGTCAGTATTAACTAATATCAGGATTTAACGCATATTATAAAATAAGACACAAATACATCATACATTAATAGTACTAGTACATAATTTTATATTCAATTCCTGCTGGAAATATTAACTCATTTATCGATTAAACAAGCATTTCTCAATACCAGAGTTTGAGTTAATTCGATTTGACACTTTAAATAAACGTTTTAAAACGCATTTAGGTGTAAATCAGTGTGTTTAAATGCAATTGCACTAAAGGTTAATTCGCTCTAGCGATTTCATGTAAACGTGGAATATGACCGGCTATTTTATGCTAATGATCAACTATAATAATAATTATTATATATAGGTACCTGCCTATTACGATAATACATAAACCACAATATTAAAACTTAAAATTAATGAACGCAGGAGTATTCTTCAAGTTCGTCTATTATATAAGAACCCGCTGCAGTATTACATATTTTATTGTGCCGGTAGGTACTATACAGAATATCATTTCCGGAGTATGGTACAACGCAAACATAAAATATGTCCGTTTTATTTAACGAGTATACGACGTATACCTAATACTTTGTATTTTACTTTTGTCTTTAAATTTTTTTTTTTCTCAGAACTTTTTAATATCCTTTCTTGGCAAATTATAGATTAAGTAGATACTTACTTTAGCATGAGCACATATTAAACTTACATAAAAATAAAAAAAAAAAAATTTTAATAAAACGAAAAACGTTTCATATACCAGTATTATACATTTATAATGCGTACCAATATTATAGCTATAATAGAATTCAGAATTACAGACACTCAAGAAATATGAATTCATGTAAATAGTACAAACAATTATGTTCTAGACAAGATCAAGATCAGGAAAGTGAGTCGAGTACCTGGCTGAGAATATACCTACTACGTATATAATAATACAATGGTTTGGTTTTAAAATAAATATTACATTACAAAATACTTCTCGTTGGAAACGAAATTATAAAAAATACTATGAGTATACTCGGTAAACCATAAAAATTAATTGAAATGGGAAATTTTAACACGAACAATAAGTATATTTTTATCTCTGATAGAACAAGACGGCTGGTTATATTTATGATATTTACAATAACAATCATATATTATATTATAATGGTTTCAATATATGTAACGAGTCTCAATGACGATGACGGTTTTATTGTTTTTTGAAACAGAAAATAAAATATATTCACAAGACCATTGAGTAAACGTCTACATATTATTATGTTATATCTTATATGTTATTCTCTAAACAAAAAAAAAAAAAAAACCCGTAATAATAATTTATATAAGTATTATAAAATATCGAGGTCTTTTATAATTCAAAACATATCATAAAAAAAAAAAAAAAAAAAATAAAAATATAAAACAAGAGGAATTTTCCGTTTGCGCGTTTGATCCTTTCGGGGATGTATTATTTTATCGATATAAAACGCATCGTTCGGAGAGCGCGGTACTATTATTAAAAAACCAATTCGACTTGGAAAAAAAAAAAAAAATAAATAAATAAAAATTGCTATAGTATAACGCGAAAATATATTTATAAAGCACTGAGCGCGCGCGGTATTCTTCGCTCGTATACATTCCCGAAATCGATTTGTCAAAACAAGAAGTTATATTTATTTAAACCGGAGGAGGAAACGAACAAGGCCGGGCGCAGTATTGCAGGAGCTCGGCGGATATGGGCACCTATAATCTATAAAATATATATATATATATATTATATAAGAATAGAGAAAACCGCATTTTATTCCGCAAGGGCCGCCGTATATAATACCGTTTGCGCGGAAATCGGCAATCACGTACGTACTTAGAATTTAGCGGGCACACGCTGCACGTTTGATTGGCCGGACGTGACAAAGAGTTACGGACCGTCATGGAAAAAACGGTGAAATATCATTTTTCGCGGCGGAACGGCGGCGGTTACACGCTCGGGAATAATATATTATTTTCGTTATTTCCTCCCTCCCCGCCCGTAACAAGCTTACATATATGTAGTTAACTAAACTACAATCGTCGATATATTTTATATATATACATACATATATATATAGAAGGAAGGAAAATATTGGGGTAACACTTCAACCGTGCGGGAGGTTTTTATATTGAATTATTATTTGATTATATCGCGGGGTCGTGTCGTGCGTACACCTTGTTTTTTTTTTTTTGGTTTTGGGCGCGCGACTAATATTTTTATTGAAAAAAACCAAACAAACACTTCGGTCGTAAATATTTAATTTTCGAAATAAATTTCGAATTAATCCATGGTAACACAATATTGTCTATAACATGCACACCGTGGCAACGGACGTTGCACCATTGCAATATACGTGCACTTAGACATTTTAAACGCGATTTGATATATTCTTTTAGACATTTTTTAAATTACTCAAAATTGCCACTTTTTTTTTTTTTTATTTTGGCTTCGGTCTTAAATAATGGTGAATATTATCGGCCTTTTATTATTAATGATAACTGATTATGATTTAATCGAATTTAGGTATATAATCGATTACATTTGTACAACATATATTTAACATAAATGCATTAACATTGATTATTTTTATATTAAACATTTTTTTTACTATTTTATTAATGCCGTAACGTAATATAATTGGAAATTCATTTCGTATAGCTGGCAGTGTACAAAATGGAATTTAATAATAATAATGTACAATCCAGAGTAATAATAATACTAACAGAAGGAATTTACAATAATATTATTATGTTTCGTAATGCAATAATATAGTAATACATTATAATATATTTAAAATATAAAATGTTTACAACGCTAAAATTAAAATTGTGTTTTATATTTGTTTTATTGCTATAGTTGTTGATACCCGCAGCATATTATATTATAATACTTTATAATAGTTTCTAAAATTTAATGCTCTCACAGGACGACCAGTAAAATACTTTTAAAAAAAAGCAATAAAGTGAGTTGTAATCCACTGCATAAACATCACTCATGTTTTCTACGAAAGCAATTACTTAATCGAAAACATTATCACATACGTATTTTCTAAATAATTTGTTTAGCTATATTTTTTGTTATTATCTGAATTCAATACAAATTGTGAAAAAAGCAAAAATTAATTTTTTATAGGAATTTTCGGTCGTTTTCAGACTCACACTCTTGAAACGTATACAATGTACACTCAAATATCGGGGACATATGAGAAAACTATTTAGAGAGAGCACCTTAATAAAGCTAAAACCTTTTGTATGAACTATTTCGTAGTTTGCTACTTTTTTTTATAATTTTATATAATGGACTATTATACTCATAATAACACATGTCTGGTAATTTGTTCAGGTGACATTTCGGCGAATGATCTGATTGAGACCCCCTCTCCTCGTATTATATAAATTATAGGGAAAAAAAAATGTAAATTTTAAAAATTGTTAAAAATATTAGCATTATTCCTCCTTTTTCTTCATGACAAAATCATTTTACCGCCACTGGTGAAAACCCACTGAAATATATATTTTAAGACAAATTTCGTATTTTCATTCATTTAAGCTCAACAGAATTTATATATTTTTTTACGTCAACTTTTTTATTTTTTTTTTTTTTTTTACAGAATCGAATAGAAATATTCATTTTTTTACAATAATTTTTCCGTTAAGTTTTCCAGAGGATTCAATTCTAAACTATTACCCAAACTTTGTAATTTCTTTACACTTGGATAATTCTTTCTCCGGGTATCCAGTTATAGTGGCAATGGTGTAGACTATATAGAGATTTATTGCAATAAAAACACATCATAAATAAACACTCACGTTGGGTCCCCTTAATAGATTGATTTTCCTCCTCATAAGTATCAAATGAAATGTGTTTAATGTATGTAAATGTTTACTTGTTGTGTTAATCGTATAGATTGTACATTTTTTTTAAATTAAAAAAAAAAGTTTATAATTGTCTAAGTTTCACATATATATCTATATAGGTACAGAAAAATATATCTTTCGTGCAGTCAAACATATTGTTTCAATTTTATCTAATGATGTGCCGATATTTTAAGAAAAAAAAAATGTATGTAATTCAATATTATTGTAGAGGATTTATTCGGGATCGGTTTTTAATATTGTTTTACATTATTAAAATTGTATTAAAAATAATATAATGCGAAACAATATCTTTACTGGAAATATACCGAATTTCCCGACAAGTTTCCCCGCGCCGAAGTATTTCAATTTAAATATATTTACATATTTCTTCAGTAGCCCGCGAGAATTCGCTTAAAATTAATGGTCGGATAAAATTTTTTATCCAAAGTGTTTTATGTTTTTTTATTATTATAATATGAGGACTATGTATAATGAGTTTTGAAATTCAAAACTTTTATACCCTTATATTATAATATTATTTAAAATAATAACTCGATAAATCACGATGCGAACGAGTGTCAGCGTTTGTTGTAAATATGTTTTTTTTTTTTTTTTTCATTAATTTCAATTTTGAAATATCTTTATATTCTATATTATGGCGTATTTAGCCGAAAAAAGAACATAAACTCGTAAATTAATATGGTATGAGTAAGCTAAAACCAAAACTCAAACAGTTCGAAAAAATGGGAAAATGAGTTAGCGACAAAGTTTTATAGGATTTTCTAAGGCGAACCCGATTCTGTAATCAATTCGTTCCAGTACGTATAATACAGGAACAAGTCTTAAACAGGCAAAAATAACGGTTTTATTTCAAAACTGACTTGTTCCGTTGGATGACGTGAGTTTTGATACTGAACTCTATTTAACCCTAACATGATCTATACTATGAAAATTAAAATATTTCGTTTCAACTGTTATCGAAACTCAAATATTCCGTACCTATTAGTGCCTCACATGTTCAAAACTTCAATAATTCCAATAAACAAAAAATATATATAATAATATGTAAACATGCATACATATAAGAACTAAAATCTTAACTTTTGACGGCAGGTATAAATTTCTTTGCATAAATAACACGAGAAAAATGAATTTCTGATTATAACTCTTTTCCAGTTTTTTAGATTTTCATAAAACAAATGTTTGGAGTGTAGATTTTTTATTCTAGTTTGTTCAAATTATATTGGTAACAATACAAAAGCCAGCGATGGATCGAATCGTACACACATTAACTTGATAATGACGAATACTGTTATTGAGATTTCTGTACAAATTTTCAAGTTTTCACGAATATTTTAAACTAAATTACTACAAAAAAATAAAATTTATTATAATACGACCATTGTTTTCGTAATTTTTCCCATTATTTCTACGTCCCAAGATCAACGAAAAAAAATTTCTAGTCGTTTTTCGATCGGAGCAATATTTCTGGTAGTAAATATCATGAACCGTAAAAATGTAAAATAATGAAACCATAACGCCGTAAATTGTGAAGTTTTTATTCTACTATTTTTTCCGGTTTATCACAATTATTTTGAAAAGCCGTTGAAAAATCAAAAAAAAAAAAAAATGATCTTCTCAACGCACCAACTAGTCCTAAAATGGAACTTCAAAGGTGTCTCGTCATTTTTCGATTGGAACGAGTTTTCGGACGGCTCGTCATAGTAAAACCAATAGATCCCTCGTCGCGCTCCGGATCTAAAAACGAGCAATATATTACATTACATTTCCACTCGGGGTATACAGATACGCCTGCTCAATAATAATTGTTACCTACTCGTATCATATATAACAAAATTATTGTACGGTTTTTCCTCACAATAGAAATACTATCGCGTTAACACACCATAGGTTGTACACACAAAATTAAGCCTATTATCATTTCAATAATACGGGTACGTATATTATATGATTATCGCCGTCCGCCAGTTACGCCGAGTATGCCGTGTGTAATATTGTGAAATTTCCGCATCGCCGTGTATCAATATAATAATAACGGTATTATATTTTTTTTGGATGAGCCGTTTGCGAGAAAAAATTAAAATTAAAACCGTATCTCGGTCATAAATAATATATTATGCATAGCTAAGTTGGTCCCCGTCATCATACGAGTTTTCAAAAAGGAAATTTACGTTCACGCCTCAATACACACCTGATAGTATAATGTATAATATATAATAATATGCATGTATGAGAATCGAGATTACAATATTACAAATAGGTGTAGTATAATATTATAATGATATGATGTGCGCCTAAGTATTATACGCAGCACGATTGTATAATATCATAATGTACACAAAGCAGTGCGTCTTGTACTCATTAAAATTTCTCTCGGAGTATGCCGAAACTTTTGCGAGCGCATTTGCTGCGTCTGCTTCGGGTCACCCTTTCTGCACGCCTGCCACTCTATAGTTCGCTCGCGATTTTTACGAATAAAGCTGCAGATTGCGCCGAAAAAATGCCTTTATGATCTGCGGTTTCTCGCGTTGTTTTCCACGTGGTTTCACGCTATTTTGTGCTATTTTCTTAACAGGCGTAAAAAAAATACACTGATATGCATCAGAGATTCATCACTCGTATAGATTACAATTTTTTCCGCAGCCGTCCTGTGGCCGTTGCATCGTTCGAGAAATCTTTCGGCGAGTTTAAAACCCCGAATTTATTTCCTGTTAAAACACGATATTCGAGCATAAAAATGGTAGAGGCAGGGGTTGAAAGTTGTAAACCAAATGTACATCTAATTACTACGCTACATGTACACAATTAAATTGTATCACACTAGCATCTCCAATATCATCCCAATTGTTTGTTTGTTTGACAAATACTAAAGGCGTACACATTTAGAAATAGTCATACAAATCCATATGAATTGCATACGAAACATTAGCAAAATAAAAAATACTGTTCTGGGGTGATGCAAGTGCAGTGACTAACCAAACTAATATTTATTTATGTCATGGTATACTTGTATTATAATGTGGTAATATAAAAATATTTGAAATTAATCACAATTAGTCAACACAATTTGCCCTCATGGTATAGTATCAGTTTCATAATTATGAGAATACTATCCATATAGAATTCTATAACAGCCACTCACAGTGGTGCATTTAGAATTTTGCCAAAAAAAAAAAAAGATAGTGATTTTGAATGTTGTGCCATATTATATTACATGGTTCGGGTAAGTTTCGTTTTGAATGAGGAAACGTATGTAATCTTTAAATTTTTTTCTGGCATATTTATTGCAAGGTATACCCGCCATTTTTTAGCGAACAAAATACATTGTAGGAAACCGCTAGTCCGAGTGATATAATAATAATAGATATTTCAATAACGGTTTTAAAAATGTCGGTGGAGACGGCGGGTTTAATGATATAGTACAGGGCTGCGATATCGGATTAATAATTCAGTAGCTCCGAGAAATTTAATGTTTAATGAGCTAAAAAAAAAAAAATAAAAATAATAATAAAAAAATAAAAACCGACACCATATAGGGGTGTGTGGCGTGAAAAATACGACCACCCGCGAATAATTATTGTTTCCAATGGATTTTCGACCGCGAACTACACAATAAATCCGCGTGCGTGATGTGGTCGTCGTTTTTATATTGCCACGTAAATCTTATAATAATAACATACCTAAGTTAATTTTAGTGTCCGTCGCGACACGCAAACGCGTAAATACACTAAAACGTCTTTGTCAAAAACATTATCTATATAAAGTAAAAATATTAGGGATGTGAAGTTGTGTCACGTGCGAAATTGTTCACCGATATTAGCGCATGCAAATATGTGTATTACAAAAAAAACAACAAAAAAGGTGGGAAGTAGGGAAGGTAGGATACAGACGGGAATTTAATGTAGGTACATCTGTAAGCAAAGATGAACCATGCAAACGAAAAAACGATTCTGAACGGAGTTCAGTTGATAGTGTTGCTTTGTCAACATTTTATATGTCATATTATAGTAAAATGGTATTACGGCACAACAATGTGGGTTCCCATGACAACAATGATCGTTTAAAAAAAATTAAATTAAAATAATAAAAACTTTATAATAACAAAAAATAAATAAAAACGGTTACCAATGACGACCTTAAATTTAATCTTTCAAACTTTTTCAACCTAAAGAACTAGGTTTCCCTCATTATCTTAAAAAAAATGACCTTTCTAAGGTACTACCCAGAGAACATCTCCTTTCAGAAAAGGTGCTATTATTGGAGTAAGTTTTCTTATAGAAAAAGTGTTAATATAAAAAAAATTAATAAATAAACACCATTGTAAAACCAATACATTACTTACTCTGCTCAGAATCTAAAATATATGCACATAATAAATGTTAAAATTTAAAAATACATAATCGTAAAATGTTTAAGATTATCGAGATAAACAATAAAATACCGTGTAAACTCGTTTGATTTTAAAACAAATTATTAGCTCGGCTTTAATATAACAAATATTATACCAGACACAGATGCAAATATTATGCGTTTTCTATAGTGTATACAGTATAGAAAAATTCGACGGAGAGCACGTAGACGGGATACACCACGTGCAGTGCAGACATAATATTATAACTATTGTAGTTTAGGTTTTACCTAGTAATATTCAGTTATACAGTTCACTTGTTTCAGTAGTGGCGGTGGTATAGCGAGCTTTTAATGATACCGAACAGGGATTGGTTAAAAATTTAAAAGCGATCGTTTAGGAAATGTTCCGTCGGAGGTGGTGGACTGTCTGAAAGAGATGGAGTACGCACATGAACAAAATAATATGCATAATATATTTGCGACACACGGCGTGTTTCACGGATAATGTAATATTAACGACACTGGAAGTAGAACAATCCTCTCCTCCAAATTCCTCACTCGTGGTGCAACGAGCTTTGTTTCTTCTTTTCTAATATACGAAAACTTTTAATGTAAATTTATATACCGTTTATATATTTGCCATAATAATGTATGTTATTCTTGCTCGTTCTATCTTACAGTCCACGATTATTATTTATTTACAATATTCCCATCTCGGAGCAAATTTGCGAGTGGCAAACGTTTCAGATGCTTGACAGTGACAACTCATTTTTTAGATTCTGAGCCGAGCGAGCGAGCGTTACAAGGAGGTTTATTCAATTTTGTTTTTCACTGAACAACTTTTCCACCTCCAAATCTTGCTCAAAATTGTTATAAGTGTTCTTTTTTTGAAAGGAAATTGGACCAGGTCGGTACTTAAGGTAGACCATTTTTTTTTTTTTATTTTACGAAGAAATTTTTATAATAAATGGGGGAAAAACAGAGAAAATTTACGAAATTTATTATTTTCAAATCGTAAATATTACGGCCTTTCAAAACATGTATAACGGAACTTCTCCCCGAATAGGTTTTCGTTAGCAATAGTTTATCGTCGGTTACAGGTGTAAATTAAATAACTTAATGTATATCACCTTTCAAACTACAGCTTGCGTACAGCTCGTAAACTTAACGATACCTATCCTATGCAATACAGCTTACCGTCCCGACTTTCCATAATATAAGAAAAATAATATAGCAACGATGCATAAAATATTAGTCGTAATATGTATTAGCTTTTTTTTTTTATATATATATAATTAGGTACACACACACACCGTAATAATGTAATATCAGTGCCCAGTTATACATCTCCTACGACGACCTATACATTACGTTAACTCTTCAACGTATTATAATGTACAGTGTTAATATTATAAGGTAGCCGACGAATAATAATAATAAAAATTATTAATTATATAGGTAGTGGGACGGGATATAGTTTTTGATGAGGGTGCAAAAATTACTTGTACACGTTGTAATAATATTCGAGAATTCTACCGCGATAGGGTCACATAATAATAATAATAATAATAATATAGTAGGTAGTCCTAATCATTATTTACCGTAATACCTATGCTAATATATTTAGGCCGTTTATATTAGTATAATATAAATATTACGAGGGAGTTATTCTGGGTAAGTGTGAATGGTGAACGGCAAGAGCTATGAGATAAAAAAGCTGTTCTAAAATAATTGGGACGGGTGCGGCCACTATTATGGGCAATTTAACGAATATCCGTAAGATATACGTTTACAACTGTTAGAAACGGTTAACTATAACGAAAAAACGATTTTGGGCGGAGTTGCTTATTGTCAACTATATATGATATTTCATATTGCGGTAAAATAATTGCATATGCATTATATATTTTCTTGAATAATATTTGTTTAATATTGTGCCTATTTTCTTATGGTTTCTTCGGTTTTTCCCATTTGTTAAAAAACTCCTGGGAAAAATTAAAAAAATTACCTCCCCAAGGTACCTACGCAGTCCGATTTCCTTTCAGGAAAAGTGGTGTTATCATTGAAAACCGTAGTGAAATCGCTGGTAGAAAAGTTGTCCGCAGAAAAAAAAAACAAACAAACATCATTATAAAACTATAAGCCTTTTCGTTCCATTCAGTATCTAAAAACGACGATTTAACTATGGTGAAACGATAGTGACAATTGAATTTGATGAGAAATCAAAACGTCCCGGAACACTACGACGATCGAACGTAATCTACGACATTTGACTAAATTTACGTTAAAAAGTTTCCGAACAATATTCGCATTTGATAACGGTTCCGGGGATCTTTCCGATACGAATCGGCGTTACAGAGGACGCACGGTTTACACATCGTCATAGACGATACATAAGATCGTGTAACTTTTCCAGAACAATCTCCGGGATCTAATCGTATGGCAGTATCCTATAGCTGATACCACGAAAACAGTTTACGGGATACTGAATAAATAATATGGTGTTTGCCAATAATTATTGTTGTTAACGAACGGGCGCGACGAGCACCGCGATAATGCGTGTTTTATAAACTGTTATTATAATTTTCGATTTTACACACGGATATCGGTATAGCCCACGATAAAATAATAATTTATCGTTTTCGGTTTTCGCGGAAAAAATAATTTTAAACGAATAATAACAATAATCACATTACCCGACCCTATACACAACGTTATTCGCATTTGCATCAGGAATCGTTAGGATATTCGTTTTGGAGGCAACAGTAATAACCGCGCGGCGGTATTTTTTTCCCGATCGGTACGAATATTGTTAATGATTATGAACCCGTTTTTCGAAAGCTATAACCGCGGCGGTCGTTCCTGCGCAGTGTAAGAAATTACAATAATTTTTAAAACGGATATATATATATATATTATTATGGTTCTTTGCTGTCTTCATTATAATATATTTAATGTGTAACGATTTGAGAATATTATCATATAATAATAATAATAAAAAATAATAATAATAGGTACCCGTATAGTGTTGGGTGCGAATTCATTTTAGATTTTGATGTTTGGATTGAAAAAAAAAAAAAAATGTTCGAAAACAGTATTTTCAAAACGACGAAATTGAATGAATATTATAATTATTTCGTTTAAGGGTTCGCCCGGCGCCGTCGCGTTTGACGCTCTGACGGGGAAAAAATATTATTTTCACGCCTCGTAGAATACGATGAGATTCCGATGATTATTTTCGTGTTGGAATATAAGCACGAAAAACCCCTACAGCCCGCGTTGAACTCCGTTTTTCAATATTTTATACTCGCATTTAATATAATAGTATAGGCCTTAAAAAAAAAAATCGAGATTTCTCTTGTAGACTTGTTATAGGCCATTATATTTAGATTAAATTAAAAAAGAAAAAAAAACAGTTCAGTGAGGGCTGCAGCCCTCATTTTTTATTCATCGATTAAAAATAAATGGTTTTCGAATATTAATTATAAAAATGTTTAATTGTTATTCCCGTACAGTCATAAAATTATAGTCCATGAAAATGGCCGTACTCCTCCCCCCCTCCTCCAGGAATGGGTATCCAACAGTAGCTCAGTGGAAATGAATATTTCATTAGTGATTTATTAGGGCACTGATGTTGTAGTAGTCAACAAGTCATTAAATCGACTGCAGTATTGCGCTAAAAAATACCAAAAATTGCGTCAAAAAAATCAAATATTTTACTAAAAAATAATGTATTTTTTAAAAACTAGAAATTGTTGGCTTAATTTTCGGCATATTTAAAAAACCAGTGTTCTTTTAGTTAGATAAACTAGTATTTACACGCCACACGGAATTCACGGACTGACTGAAGAACAGATTTTCAAATAATCACGTTTCGTAAATTATCTTTGTGTCAAATATTATCAATATGCCTTATGCATTGTAAATATGACAAATCTGATAATCCCAGTATAGGACACGATAGATGAAATAATTCTAAAAATAATCAACTATCGTTTTGACTATACATTTAATAATGTCGACAAATCGTTTAAACAATATTGATATATATATATATATATTATATATTTTATGTAAAATTACGTGAACAAATTTAAAAATTGATAAAATTGTTTTATAAATGAGTAAAATCAACAAAAATGCAATTAAATTGGAGAAATTACGAAAATTTCATAAAATTGTACTTTAAACTTTTAAATTTTAATTCGTAATCACATACAACAACAATGCAACAACATCCGGGCCCTAGTGATTATTGACCCCTTTATTATTTTACCGGCGTGTTTAAATATTATAATATATTCAGTTGATTTAAAATTGTATTGATTTGTTAGCAAAAAAAAATGACACTGCGTTGTGTGGCCTCTGGGAAACACGATAAAATTACATGGGCTAACTTTGCACGGAAAGCGGTCGGGGAACAAAGATATAAAAAACCGTCCTGTCGGGTCTTTTATCCGAGGCCGGATTTAATTAAAATCCCGCCCACCCCTGTTAATATTTCCCGTTGATGTTAATACTGTCCAATACGTACGGAGTTCGCTGGCTTTGGCTCATACATTGCGAGATAATATACGTCGTCCTAAATATCTTTTACAGTATATTATGCACCGTTTCCGGAACATGTTTCCAGCAACACAAAAATGGGAAATATAAAACAAAAATGACTTCGGTATAATATGTTGTATAATACGGGAACACTACCGCCACACACTGCAGTGACTTCATTTTATGCGCGGTCGTAAAACGGAACTAAGATGGGAAGGTTTGTTTGTTTTTTTTTTTTTAATGTATGTATAGTAATACAAACGTTGAAAAAAAAAAACTCGCATTAAAATGCTTAAGCGGTGGTGGTTTTGTAAATTATATTTTATACGTTTACTTTATTACGAAATTAAAATAAATTAAATATTCTATTACTATACACGCATTTAAAAACGATTTATTAGGTATTCTATAAACAGGAAATATCAAAATACGACGGTCACATAAGTAAAAATTAATTTCAAAAGACAATTACAATTTATTTGAATACGTCTCGTATGCGTTAATAACAACATTATAACTAACGTAAACATTGTTTGTAACTGTCCTCGCGGTGATATATTATATACAATTCGTGTAGGAAAAAAAGAAAACGGGACAAACCTTCCTCGCACCGTGTGTAAGCGTGTGGCGAATTCGGTGGAGTGTTTCAAGTGTTGCGCTTGTTACACCAAACCATTTCCAGGTGTTGAAAAATTGTTGACCAAAGAATCGACGACCCCGGGCCAGAGAAGATTGCCGTACATAAAAACGTGATCTACCCGACATGGCTTTTGCCTTTTACACTCCACCCTCAATATGTGGTTTTGCTAACCGTTACAGATGTGTTGTATTCGCGCTATTTGGACTTTCTCACAAGTTGAGCAGCGAGAGGGAATGGCGTTTTGGTGTTCAAACACCCCTCCTCCACCCCTCCAAGAAAAAAATCCTGGCTACACCACGCTGCTTCCTCGGCACAACACGGAATCTGGTCGTGATTTTTACGTTCCGAAATCAAATTTTCACCACCAAATTTAATACTGAATTCCTCCGTTATATATTGTATTGATAATACGATATATTAATATATCCTTGTTACGTGCGTTTCGTGCTACGCGAATGCCGAGCGACCGGCACAGTTGTTATCAAACAGCGTTATTGGTGGATCCCCCACTTTGCCGAGAGAACGGAACCGCGTCGCGTTGCAATCGCCTCGCGTGCGAAGCAGCGGAACAGCGGCGGTGCCAGAGAGGGGGGGGAGCCTGGGTGTGCCACGGCCACCACTAAATTTGTCTAGGCCACTCCTTGGCCGTCCTTGGCCGCCCTTGGTCACACAACCATAAAAGGAAAAAAAAATACATTTTCTTTAAGTGAATATATTATAAAATTGAAATTCTATACTTCTACACGGCAACGGTAATTTTTTTTTTTTGTTGACCGAATAAAATATTTAAACGATTATTTGAGTTATGATCACGATCCTCACTGTGAACTATTCACAAAATGATATTATCAAATTGTATAATTGTAACAATTGCGGTTATAAATTATAATCAATATAATTATTATAAGACCGTATGTACCATGTACTCTGGTCATGTTATGAATGTTTAGCAGTACGCTGTTTTGTACATAATGCACACGCGTCTAGTTGATATTATAGATTTGAATTCGTCATAATTATGTGTATATCTCTTTTTAATCAAAAAATATAATTACATTTTATATTATACATTATCACTAATAGTTAATACCAATTACCATGCATAAAATTTCGTATAATTATGTTTGTGACCATTTACCTAGTATTTGGTATTTGTATTATTTAGTAAGTAAAGTCAAGGCAAATAAGAATTGTACAACACGCAGTTTAACTATAATTTCATATATTTTATATGATAGTTCTGTTCGGTTATAATCTTGTAGATTTTTTTATTTAAATATAAATGCGCTAACTCAAAAACAAATGTGATTTGTGTGCGATATAATGACAAGTACACGTTTTCGATGCAAAAATTTGTTTAAAACGACAACTAATGTTTAAGCGCGTAAATAATACACCCGCACACGTTATTTATCGTTAATTAAAATGTTGTGATTAGTGAAAACTCGCAACAATGTACGCAACACAAACGTTACAATAGGTGGCGTGCATTGCGATATTACAATATTGCGCCTACTAGCGGGAAAAAAGACCGCGGTCCGGGACTTTTTCTGGACCTACCGAATTTTCCAAAACGGTCCCGACGGGCCCCCCTCCCTCCCCGAGGTAAAATTCCCGGCGCCGCCACTGGCGCGGAGGGCCGGACCCCTACGCCGCGTACCGCCGACCCGTGCAGATGACGACGACGACGACTTGCCCGGCTGTCGTCTCGTCGTCGTCGTCGGGGCGCGCGTTGTCGAACGTCGATATTAACCGGGCCCCGGGCAGCACTCCGGCGCCACCGCCGCCGGCCGCGTTCGGCGGCGTTTATTAACCGCGACGTCGGTGCGCGGCGGGAAATAAACAATTGATTTCCGTCGGACGGGCGGCGGCCGTGCGTGGACGCCGCCGTCGGCGTCGCGTCCGCGGCGTATCGGAACGGCCGACGGGATAATTGAACGCGAACCCGTCGGCGCGCGCGAGCTGCCAGTCACCGCGCGATCGGAACGCGACGGCGCCGGCTAATGGCCGGCGGTGTTTATTATTTCGTTTTCCGACCCGACGCGGGTGTGTGCGGCGCGCGCGAGAGACGGGTGACGGGGCCGGGCGTACGTATACGTACATCGGGTATCCGCCGGAGCCGGCGGTAATTGAAGGCTTTCGGAAAAGTTGATTGCGTCAACGGACGGACGCGAGTGCTTGCGGCGGCGGCGGCAACAGAAGACATTGACGTGGGACGGGTCGCCCGGCGGAAGGGTCCGTGACGGCGGCGGCGGAGTTGAAAAATCGTATCGCGTTTTTCCGCGAGATATCGTGCGCGTGCGAGTTTGTTTTCGCCGCCCGCCGCCGCCCGTACACTTTCCAGGTCGGCGGCCGTACGTCGTCGGACCGGCCATTTATCATTATCGTTGTTATCAAATTATAACACGGCCGCAACGTCCGGGGAAAAATAATTATTACATTCGGCCCGCAGTGCGTTTTCGCGCCGTTTTCGACACGTCGTCCGCGGGATCCGCGAGATTTTCCTCCGTTCGTCCGTCCGGGGTGTGTTCGTAATTCGGGAACGTCGAAATTTCCGACCTTCCGGGAACCGCCCGAATCGTTTTTGAAATCGAACGGGAATCGGCATGTGCACCGTGGGTCCCATCACCGTGTTCGACGGATTTTTCCAGCGCTGTTAACATTAAATTATTTTCGATTTATTTTATTTATCTATTTAAATGTTCGAAATAGTCGTTTTGTAAAAAAATATTATTCTAAAAGTTTTAATATATCGTACATTCATGTCCGGTTTCTTAGTCATACCCGTTTTCACGCCTATTTTTTAAAAATTAAAACGGTTACGGTTAAGAAAAACTATTAACCGGATACGAATGTGTCGAAAATGGTGAGACACGCTGTATAGGTAATATCGTAGCGTCCGATTAGCGATAAAAATGTTGTTTCCGATCGGTTATTTTTTTCTTAAACCTACTGAAGCCTGAATCTGTTTTCGATTAAATTCACAGTCCGAATTCTTCTCAAAAAAATTATTATTATATTGATAGAGATTAAGTTTAAATAACGATAACAGCGATGAATCACTGAAATCGATTTACTCGGTACTTATCATTATTCTTTGTCGAGTATTTTATTCTTTGAAAAAACTGTTGGCAATGTAGTGAATTCCGCATCTCTAACAAAGAAATTACATATAGAAACGTTTTGATTATCCGAAAATGTGTTTTTCGAGAATAAAACTCACCGTCTTAGGCTGATCGTAAACTAATAGCTTCTTCGTTACACGTGTAGTTTAACGTCAGAGCGTCGCATTATCCATTCTGAACAGTACCTAACACCGGACGCATGATTTGAAAATAAAATTAACACACCGTGATAGTCAATTCTTATATTACAATATAATACACGGGGATTCGTGCAGATATTAATTGCATTCGCTATAATACAAAACCAGAACTCGCTGATGAATCCGCATGAATTATTCATACGTGCAATGCCTGATAATACAATGTGTGATCAAACTATTGTTCATCGTAGTCTCTTCCGCACGGAGAAAATAAAAAACCTACTGGAGCTTATTTCACACCGTGGTAGGCCACTGTTCCAGGTAATATGTTTGAAAGGTATAGCTAGGATACAGGTCGATTAAGTTTTTTTATTGTGTGCAGCGATAAGTCATTGGGATAGAAACTGATTTTGAGCAGAGCGCAAGGATATAGTGTAAATGTATAAAGATAAAGCCGTGTTTTATTTTTCTTATGGCCAGAGTAACACAAAAAGCCGGAAATCAACAAAAACCAAATTTGATGTATCGTCTTATTTTATCGGAAAAACTGTTTGGAATTAGATTCTAATTTTTTTTTTTTTTTTTTTTTTGAATATATTACCATTGTTCGAAAACTTCACATCGGTACGTCACGATGCGAACAATTTCGAGCAAGTGTTCATTGAGAAAAAAATATAACGTAGGTGATGAACTGCTAAGAAATTCGAAAATAATTCAAATAACAAAGTATCATTATTTCTCAATATCCGCATGTTTTAAAAGTGTGACACTCATAGTTTTTTGTAAATTATCTCCCGAACGCTTGTGAACTGTATTATCCAGATCAAAAAAGAAACTTGCAGGAACCACGGTCCCTTTGATATATATTTTTTTTTTATTATTATTATTGTTTGTTTTATAAAGCTTCTATAGTGTTTTAGTCGAGAAATCATCGTGTTATCGGGCCGAGGGAAAAAAACCATCATAATAAATCTTCCCTCGAAATCCAAAAACACAAAATACCAATATCGAATTGGAATCCGGCAGTGAATTTATCCGCCACCGAACGATTTTATTATACCGAATACCGTGGTTAAAGTGGAGTGGAGTAGAGTCCTTTTTTTTTATGGTAAAATTATCCGTCCCTTTTAACTTGAGTCTTCGGAGTCTCGAGGGGAGGGAAAGTCTTAGATATTGTCACTGAGATTGTTATTAATGAAATTTTAAAAACCGTAGTTGCCCGAGTGCGTTCCGAAACGATCCTTTGTCAATGTCCCGAGTGCGTCCAAAAAAATGGGATCACCCGAGTGCGTCCCAATAACGAAAGATCAACATAGCCCGAATGCGTCCCGGTTAATTTATAGTTACTCAGGGTAAACCATGAGGAGGTAAACTGCGAATTAAACTTCAAAAGTATTAGATTAATTGATATTGTCTGTTATTAATTACGACTATTTAGATTGGTTGGGTGTTATAAAACAGATACACATAGTCTTTAGAGTAGGTGACTATAGTATTTTATTTTGTTTTTTTTGCACATGAAAAAAACAATTTTTAAATTTTTTGAAAACGTTTAAAATCATGGCACTAGTTCAGTACCAGATTACGGGAAAAATTACGTTCACTAGCTTAGTTACTATACATTACTACGAACCGTACTCCATAGTCTTAGTGAGTTTTACTGTCAAAGTTCAAACAAAATGTTGTTTCCCTACTGATCAGTTTATCAATTATTAAGTTTAACAGTCCTTATTTTTTTTTTTTAAATGAGCTTCTTACCTAAGAACGCATCGGCACGACTGCGGACGCACTTAGACAATTGAAAATAATTTGTCGACAAGACCGCGGACGCACTCGGGCTATGAAAAATGTAAAAATTAAAAATCCCGGACGCACACGGAACTATCCCCTTAAAAATATCGTGTTCCATAAGACCACGAATTATTTATTAACTATTGTATTGCACAGGCGTAAATGCGAAAAAAAAAATTTTTTTTTTAACGGGGGAGTGGTGTAACTTTTTTTTAAAACTAGCGTACTATTTTTATAAAAAAAAAAAAACGTGCGGTGCGGGGGAAACGCATTTTCGTTCTCGGGTTTTTTTCTATTGCTAATCGTCTCCGTGATTCGTTCGCCCCGAAAGTTCGCGGGTTCCAGGGATAGAGGCACAGATACCGCAGTGGCCGTTACCCGCGGGCATTTTCACCGGCTTCAACCGCCGGATTCGCGGGCGCCGTTCAAACGCAACGTACAGGGTCCGGTTTTCCCTATCCCACCCCCTCCTTCCGCCGCCCCGCCGGTCGCCGGCCGCGGCGATACGGCCCGGCGGCGTAAGGCGATTATTATCCGCCGCCGCACCTACGGAACGCAGCACGCGATCAATTAAGGCTATTTCTATGACGACCGCGGCGTTCCGACCGAATAATCGTTTTATCACGAACGCACGCGCGTATCGCAGGTGCCGCGCGTGTGTGCGCGCTCGCGCGTGTGCGCGCGTGGCACGACTGCCGCGCGGCCGCAGGGCGCGGGAGTCCGGCGCGGCCGCCGTCCAGAGCGGCGCGCGCGACGGCGGGGTCGCGGTACAAAGCGCGCGATACCCCGTGATACGCGCCGTACAATAGTGCGCCGGCCGTCCGACCGCCCCGCCGCCGCCGCCGCCGCCGCCGCCCGCGGACTAATGATACCGCTCACGGACGCGCGGTCGGCCCGGACACCGCCCGGGTACACGGTACCTGTGTCCGTCCGCCCGCGCGTGACGCAGTGCGCCCGCCGTCCCCGCACCGCGAGATACAACGTGTAATTGAATGCGCGCATACAGGGCGCACCCTGCGCGTCTGAATAGCGCGCTGAATACCCGGGACGGTATTCGGGCGCGGGTCCGCATGTTCTGTGTACGATAAGAGTTGTGGACAACATTTCGATCGGTTTTCCCGACTGTCACGGGGACTGCTTTGCACAAATCGCGTTCCTCGTCGATCGATTGACATCGCATTGAATTGGACACAATCGATCTCGTTGTTGTTTTTCGATCGGAGCAACATTTCCGGTAGACGATTTCGAAATATTAAAAACAACGAAAGGTCGTTGTGCGCCCCCCGTAAACCGGGGGGGGGGGGAGGGCGACGGTACTTGATCAAAATTATCTTATTTTCCTCCATCTATAAAATGATGACCGCCCTAAAAAGTAGAAGGTGTCGCGGCCGCCGCTTTACACAATGTTCGGAAAGATAATCTACGTATACTTTCATCAAGATAAAAAAAAAAGATTAAGATAACGATGACTAGATATGAGGACGGATGTTGATGAATTCTTATTTTTTATGCTTCTAAAAAAAAAAAATAAATATAAATTTCAATGTTTCTAGTACAAAACATAATAGCACGAGATGTGTGCGAATCACCAGGGCGATAAAAAAAAAATCTCAACGAATTACAATATAAAAATATACTTAATTTACGTACCTATCGACTAAAAATAATTAAGAAAATAAAGATAAGACATTTTGGTTTATCTATACATAACAGATAATATGTCTTTATCTATAAGATTATAAATAAAATGATTTTATCTAGATAACCCAAAAATGTCCAACACTAATTACACACCGTGGCGATTATCTATGATAGATGTTCGATTTTGGTGTTTTTTTTTTTCTATTTAATAATATAGAACCGAATAAATAAATAAATATGAAAAAAAATTGTATCCTTAAGTGTGGATAACAATTATAATAAATCACGTTAGTCTAAGATTGATTTCGATTTCAAAAACATCATCATAAGTTATAACTATATAAGCTTTATATAACAAAATTGATTCGTGAAAAGGCGTATTTTTTGAAAATGGTTAAACCAATTATCACAAAACAATTATTTTTTTTTTTTAAAGCCTGATGTTTTTACTTTACAGTAATACAATTATCATAAAATTGTCTCCAGTATTTTTCTATTGGTTTTGTGTAAATCGGATAAGTCATTTTATAAAAATATGCCTTGGGTGAGTCAATTTATTTGCATAGAATCTATACTATAGATTAGTCACATGAGTCGTACTTTGCATTTTCCAACTCGCATTATTGGAATTAAAATATTAGTCTCTGGTTGTTGTTATATCATAGGTCCGGGAGATGAAGACCGTAAGTCAATTTTGTACAATTTTTAATAAAAAACAAATTAAATTTTGAAAATATAATCACCTAAACAATCGGACAGAAATATAACTGGAAGGAAAAATTACACGAGAAAAAATTATAAAGAAAGAAAAACGACCACGAATTTACTGTCGAGTTTTTCTTCCGTGAATACGGAACATACAGGAAATAAGGATGGGATTCCGAAAAAAAAAAAATTATCGTTAATAAAACCGTTAAGCTATTACCGTTTGTGTCTGCGGATAAAAATGCAACTACCGACAACGAATTTACTGCACGTTTTCCCCGCACAGACGCGTCCGTATAAACAGATGATTCGCCATAACAGAATCGCCCTGTATTTATTTGCGCCGGTAATCGGTGTATATGTTATTGTACGCACGCACATGATATTTACGTGTACATCTGTTTGTTCGTATAAATGCATCATACACACATCTAACTTGACGCGGACACGGGTCTCGATTATTTATGCACCGTAAACACCATCACACCCGTGATACCGTATCATATTTTCGAAATCGCATTATAAACGCCCGAATCGCCGCGGCTCTGCCCTGCATTTGGAATTTTTACGCCTATCCCAACCGTCACCGTCAAGCCCGTTCAGATGGGCTGAGAGGGGTCTCTGGGTCAAAATTGACCGAGGCGCACCGAAGACAAAATAATCCAGTGCGTTTATAAAAAAAAAAAAAAAAAAAACAACTTATTTATTCAAAAATTTCCAGCCTGCTACGAAATACAAATTTAAGTTAAAACGACGCCTCAATAACCGCAGTAAAATAGTAACAACGTACTGTAATAATTTTAATGAACGGAGTATTATGAACTAAAAAAATTACTTGTTTATTAATAAAATGCGCTTTTTTTTTTTTTTGAATATCTAATGATTATAACGATTTCGTATACTAAATATATTTATGCACAATAAATAAGGTTTTATAGTTCACGCAATATATTATATTGTGAACAACTTATTATTATTTATGGAAAGCCGCCTTAGGTAAGTCTATAAACTATAGTCTATAGACTATAAGAGATTTCTGCGCGTTTTTGCGAAAAGTATGTACCTGGGTTTAATATTCTGAAATAATATTTAGACGAAAAAAAAAGCGCTCTTTGCGTGATTCTGCCCCCGGTCCCAACATTTCTCCGAACGGGCCTGGTCACCGCAGTAGCTCGTTTTCCGCGGATAAATGTCGCAAAAATCGTGTGTTATATTATATTTTATCGACAAAATTTCGTACGGTTTTTAAGGATTTGTATAGCATACGGCAAACCATTTTTTGGTTCGTTTCCAAATTAACACTTTCGAAACTTACGGACTCTGTCGGATTTTCCCAGAAAATTGAGAGTCTCGTACTGTACGAATTTTGGGGTGTTTCTATAGCGAATCCCCTCTAGACCAAACATGTTCAAACTCGGCAGTAAAAATTTGTTCGGTTTTGGTTTTGTTTCGGGTTGAAATAACAATAACAAATAACTTATTTCTATTATACGACGGAATGAATATATTAGACTAACGGGTGTTCTTTTTTTTTCCAAGCAGAGGTCGCCAAAAAACTATCGTCTGACGAAAATTTCCTGACTATTTGAGAGATTTTTACTAACGTAAATGGACTCTGATCGTCCAGCGCCGAGTCCTTCACCTTAACAATAATAAAAATACTTAATGAATTCGAAAGGGTATATTATGAACACTCAATTTTTTTTTTTTAAATATACCTAACACTTTTGTGCCAAAGAATTATTACAAAGGTCTGGTCTGAATTTCTATTTGAACTCTGTTCGGGTGAACTCGAGTGCTGGTAAAGTTGGTTGATACCGCATAATCGGTGGTTTTGTGAAGTATAATTTATAAAAAGGCAACGCGCTCCTTTTTAAAGATTTAATAGTTTATGTCTAAAAAAGGAATTTTACTCATTGTTTTAACAGAGTTAATTCAAATGGCTCGGAACTAAAGACAATTATTATAATGACTCTTTTTATAATATACTTAAACACTTGAATATTATTATTACTTTAGCTTTCAAACTGAGAGCTACAGAAAAATAAGTTTTTTTAGATTATAAAATTATTTTTAGTTTTAGTTCTGTTCGATTAAACATCACAAATTTTTTTAAAAATATATTACAGCTCGTTGAGAAATATATTTTCGATTGCTGCCTACTATTTATATTTTTCGTTAAAAACTATAAGATGCAGTTATCTAGGTATGTACTAAAACTATTACAAGTACGAAATAGTATAAAAATTTAATAAAACCATATTTTTATCGCCGTACCAATACTAATAGGTAGTATTGGGAAGCAAATAAATTAGTGTTATTATAAGATATTAGTTTTTCAAAAAAGTTTGACGTTTTATTTCACAAACTTTGAACATTGTTAATGAACAATAATATGGACAGTTTATGAAGTAAGGTAAATCGTACCTGTTATACATTATGTACCGAGAAAAGATAGGTAGGTAGGTATCTATATTGCGAAGAATTTAGAAAGACCGAAGAAAATTATAACTATCAAATCAGTAATTGAATTCTGAACTTTGAACCACCTAATATTATAACTCACTACCTCAATATTTGACGAAACAGCGCCTAAATATTTCGAGTAAATTTCGTTTATAATAACTGGTGCACAAATTAAAACTATGTAAGTATAATATAAAGGAAAATCAGTTTTGTATATTTAACTCAAATTTCAAAAAAAAAAAAAAATTGTTTTTCAAAGACCAACGAATTGTTTTTTATGACTTTTGATGTTAAATTTAGTACGATGAAAAAATAAAATAGTTTTTTTTTTTTCATGCTGTTTAAAACTCTCAAATACCGACATATATTATTATAAAAAATAAATTGTTGTCTGAGAATATTATTATAACTTTTCTTTCTCCGACTCGAATCATAATAATAATACTATCGCATAATTTAAAGTCAAAATGTAAAAAGTTTTAAGGTGCAGGTATTATTTTCTGCAAGATAAACTAATTTTTAAAAAAAAATATATATATATATATACGTATTTATAAAAATAAACTCCGGGCATTGTAGTCTGGGAATTTATCAAAATGACAAAAAATACTTATTGAGAGAAACGATCGTGCGTATACATACAACGAGGTAATTGGATTTACTGCCTGTTGCCAAGCTTATATTGTTTCTGTTTTGTCGAAGGCCCTGCAGGGTGATAATAAAATTTAATGAGCTAAGCTACGGAATACGGATAATAAAAATAAATAGAAAGGGAAAAACCGCTATGTAGTATGTGTTCGTGTGTTTCAAATGCTATAAAATTGACATTGGCAAATTCGGATTAAGGGTCGGACGTGAACGATAGATCGAACGTTAAAAATAGAAAAATACGATAAAATCTAAAAACAACAATACGAAATTCGATGAGATACATTGAAAAAAAAAAAAAAAAAAAAAACGGAAACCGTTGAAATAACAAAAATTCAATTGAATATTGTATTTATTTATTTTTTAAACTATTATATTGATCGTTGTGGAGTCTTAGAATATTCTGCCGGATGAGGTTAAATAGAGTATTGCGTTATTGCTATTCGAACGAGATAACAGCCTTGTACGGAACAATAATGGAACAGATAAAAAAAACACCTATATCATTCCCTCCAGAATATTGTTCTCTATATATTTTATAATAGATTCTTTTACACTAAAATCAAAATCAAGCTAGTTTTACTTATTCGGCGTAAGCATTGTTTTCGCATGTTACTCGGTAGTTAGACTGGGATAGTAGATGCGGGTCTAACGTTCTGTTAAGACGACGATGTCACATCACACATGATATTTAAGGGGACGGTGCTTACAGGGTGTTTCAACGAAATTTCGGTAAAAATAAAAATCAAAACTTTACTCTTTCCGAATTTATCTCAGACATACCGACATTTCAAAACGTATATTATATTATATGGATGAACGTTATCAGCCCTGGATTTCAATATTTAAAATATGATTTTAATAATTAGATAATCTATAAAATTTTGTTGGTGTTTGATTTTATCATGCCTCTCCTTAAGTCGGCCTGGTCATTAAAGGACCCACGCAGGTTCTTATTTAGTGTTATACGTAAAACAGTAATAAAAAAAAATAAAGGTCATTCGAAAATATTTATTAAGACATTGTCCCTCTCTAGTGAATTTCCTGCGGACGCCCGTGGGCTGGTATGACGCTTCCATAAAAGTATTAGAAAAATAATTATAGCTACCTAACTGTGATTAACTACGATTAGTTTTTATTGCGGTTATACTTATAGGTACTATGGTTGCTGTCAAAAAAACTTGTCATAGAACGGTAATCGAGTTAAATCTTCCGAATCAACGTTCGTTTCTAGAGTATAGAAACAAAATGAGCCCGTTAAGAATCTAAACTGCTGGAGTTCATGTGTGGTAGTGTGAGCGAATACCGAGCTAAGAAATAACAGATGCTAGCGATTTATCACACCACATACATGATATTATACTAATACAATACAAAACCGTAAGTGTGCGTTTCTCGTGGATTGGTGGATTCAATTCAATAGACAGTTTATCATCGATTGATGGGTGATCAGTAGCGCAGAAGTCGATTTTAAAATAAAAATTATTATTATTATTGTGCCATTATAGATATACGAATATCGGAACATGTGGTACCGACTACTACTACCACTACCGACACCCAACAATGGAATGTACAAATATGGAGAGGATTGGACAATGAGAGGAGGGCATTGGATTTTCACTGCGGTGGGTATTCTAGCTACTATTTAGCCATCTAGTTGCGAAATGTATGCGTGTTTCAAGCAAATTGCAAGGCCTTAGTATTTATTGTTTAAAAATCGACTTTTTAGATCCGACTTTTAGTCGGATCGGGTAAAACGAAAGAATTTAAGGTTTTTTTATTTTTACTATATACTTTCCTGTTGAAAATTCCTGGTATCCGACAAGTATAATAGACATTGAGACCGCAATACCTGTACATTATACTAATCGGCACCAATACCACAGCGACCACGATCTATACTCGTGATTTTGATAATATTATTTTGACGTATAATTATATTACAGTCTATGGCCGACCTATTATAATACATTATGCATTGTCCAACGGTAAACCCTCTAAAATACCGCGGACGATGACATTACGATTTTACGGTACTCGACAATAAATGCATAGTATACGCGTGAACAAAATAATAATAATATTATAATTAAATAATGATTTCAAAAATAAAAATAAAAACATAAACAATAATTATTAGCCGAGTGTACAGACGGAATCGTTGCTCGCATCATTTCGCTCGTTTTACCGAAAATTCAAATAATTTGCTGTACGATTTTAAACAATCGCAGCGACATTTTTTTTTCTCTTGGAGTGACCAGTACTTTAGGTTTCACGTTGTATTAATATTTCAATACTTTCTGTTTTGTATCTTTTGTAACAAGTAACTGCGAAAAAGAGGAAAATATATTGATTCTGGAATTGTTCGGGGTGTGATGTGGGTAATACACTCCTTGAGTACGCCACTGAACATAACATATACCACTCAGGATCGTTCTATACTAGAATTTAAAGTCTCACGTAAAAAAATACGAATTATAATAGAATAAATAATGAGAATATTTAAAATTGCGCCCTGGGCCTCGCATATCCTAAGAACGACACTCATAATTTCGGAAAATATTGATGTTTTTCAATATTTGATTTTCTGAATATATTTTGAGAACCAAGGGGCTCTAAAATGTTTCAAAACTAATTTTTTTTTTTAACTTAACTTAATTTAATCTTAACTTTTTACCATGATTACATTGCAGGAGTCAAGAAACACATTTGATACTTTTTAGTTTTTAATTATTTCGGTGCGACGGCGTAATATAATTATTATCATTACAATAAGTGTAACGTAGAGTACCTAGTTTTGACTTTTTTCAGTGAACGAACAAAGTTATACAATATAATTTATAAAAACGTTAAACTAAATAATATTAAGTATATGGGAATAGTATATATATTTTTCAAAATCAAATTAAGAAGCAGGCAGGTAGTCTTTAACTTGATTTATACACTGCATTTTAATTTGAAATTTAAGTAAAATATATTATACTGAACACTTTATTATATTTACGGCAAGAAAATTAAACGAAGATTTGCTTTTCGTAGAATCTGATTACGTAAGATTGGTTTCGCTCCTTTTTTTACTATTTATTTTATTTTATTTTATTCAACAATTTTCAGACAATCTAAATTTAAAGACTTAAGAAAACAGTCAAACATTTCTAAAGTTTTCAATGATTTATGATGATATTCCGGTATAATATGCATAATAATATACCTTATCAGCATTTAGCACAAATCGCGCATAATCGTTTTTTATATTTTATAATATCTTTTGCGTGGAAATTAAAGTTTCGGACAGATTTCTTTGTGGTGTTTTTTTTTTTTTTTTTTTTAAGGAAGTAAAAAAAAAAAAACTTAAAAACTGTATTTCGCGATCAGCTGAGCTCTTTAAATATAATAACCTTACCTTGCCAAACAATGTTAAAACGGTCGGCTATGCGGGTGTACCGCCCGTTCAAATTCTGTACAGTAAAAAATATATTATAATTGTTTCGTATATTTAAATTATTACATATTATTATCTACGCCTAAGCCTGCAGTGTGGTTGGAATCTCGTATTTCTATATTTTTGATTAACAAAACGTAATATCTCGTCCCTGTAATTTTCTGTCCTATTATTTCCAACGTTTGTTCGCTTCAAGCCGGCGGCGACTTGAAATCCACTGTACATAAATAATCCTTTTAAATTTAAAGGGATCCACCCAGCGCTGAATATAGTATAATAATACATATAAATACATTAGATTATGCAAGGTATGCAAGGTTATATATCCTTTGGGCATTATGCAATGCCATTTATATTCATAATGTTAAGGTGACACACTCTTGCAGAGGCGTATTTAGCCAGGTAGTTTTATTACTGTGCTTTCGATTTAATTCAATAATCTTTAAAATAACACATTTTAGATTCTGAGCGGAGCAAAGAATCTTATGGTTTAAAAATTATAATTATTTATTATATTTTTTTATCTGTGAACAACTTTTATACCAGAAATATTTCTCCGATTTACAAGCGTAACGCTTTTTCTAAAAGACAATCTGACGTGGGTGGTACTTTAAGGATGACTTTTTTCGATACTCTCGGGATTTTGCTCAATATATTGGAAAAACCGGAAAAAACTAGGGAAAAATGGGAGAACGGGAAAATAAGTACAATAAGTACAAGAAAAAATAAATATTATTAAAGAAATTGTTTAATGCATATGCAATAATTTTACCATAATATGACATATACACATATATATATTGTTAACAAAGCAGCAATATCAACTGAACTCTGCTCAGAATCGGTGTTTCATTAGCAATGGTTAATCGTTGCTTATATATATTATACATTGAATTCCTATTTATATCCTTCCTACCTTTCCAACTTCCAATCTACAACAGTGGCTGCATCCGTTCCCATTTTTTTAGGACAGATATTTTTTGTCAATTCTTTTATACTGATATATAAAATGATTATTATTTTTTTAACCTATACCCATTCGTTTACCGAAAGCCCAAAACTGAATGCCCGAAATTCACGTCGACGATATTTTTACCAAAATTCAAACTCTAACATAACACAATGTTTTATAATTAATAAATTAATGAATTCGTACAAACAGGTTTCATACCTATTTTCAATTATAAACTGTTCTTTTTCACGAAAATTTACGTTAAAGTTGTTTCCATGTCGAATAATTTTTAAATCTAGTTATTTTCGAGATCGAATAAAAAGTTTAAAATATAACAGAATATATATTAATATAACCTACCTAAACTCTAGGGTACTCCGGGGAACGATAATCGGGAACTTCCGGACATTTGTTAAGTTAAGTAGGTACCAGTTTTTTAAAACAATCTAAAGTTTTATTGGACATAACTTTAAATAAATTAAAAATCGCATGTATAGCCATAACAAATTAAAATCAAAAAACTAAAAAAAGTGTTGTTGAACAAACACATGTTGCTAAACACGTGTTGCGTAAAAGTTTTTTGTTTTTAGTGGAACTCCGTAATTATGTATAAAGATGTATACACGTTTTCAATAAAGTTAAATTGCCTTTTTTTTTTTCTTTTTTTTTAATACATTAAACACTCATTATTCTAATTTGATATCAAATTGAATTGAAAATGAGGGACAAAAGTCAATAATAAAGATAAACAAAAAAAAAAACATTCCTCGTTACGCTCGTTCTAAAATGCAATATCATAATGGAAATGATGCGTCTCTCTCTTTAGTGATAAAAACATATTTTTTAGACTTAGCGGGACAAGAAATTTATTGATTTTACAATTATGTGTGTTTATTTTTGTGTTTGTGAACAACTCCTACCAGAAATCTTCTTCCTTTTAAAAAGACGAGTGACGTTTTTCGTTGCATTTTTGATCTAGTTGGTGTATTAAGGCCGTCATATTTCTATATTCCTTTGAAGTTTTCCTAATAATCAGGATAAACCCATCAAAAACATAGGTAAGAGATGAAAATTGACTGAACATTTTGCAAACGGAAATATTATATCCGTTTCGGGGACATTGTAATCCGATTGGGACAATTTTATTATTTGACGCTATGTCATCTTATTAACATATGTATACGATATCAGGTTGATGTATCGAAACGGATAGTTTACTAATTATAATTTTCGCCCTTAGATATCATACACCGATCCCGTCTAGCCGATATTATTCAATCTCACCTTATTATATATTATAAATAAATAACGGTACGAGCAGTTTGCCGAATATTAGATTACATTTTTCGTTAGTCGAATTCCGTCGAAATTTGTTGACGAATAATTCATCTCCTTGTGACATGTTTAGTAATAATATAATGCTGTGCAAAGATGGTAGGAATCGATCGATTCTTTTATATTTTCAAGGGGGGAAAAATGTGTTACCAAACAAAAAATAAAAAACAAACAGTTCGGAAGTTAATAATAATTTTAACGAATTGTCGATGGTATAGAATAATGATTGTTCAATATGCCGCTGTTAACATGCTCCCCGAAATAATTTTTGTAAACGTTATTGTAGGCTATTTTAAACATCGGATGAATTAACATTCTAACCCGACGTATTATCCTCATAACAGTGTTTATATTTGACTTTAGGAATATATATCTTATATTTACAATTCTCCGGTCACGGTGTTTGTTATTGAACTCCTCCGAGACGTCCTGATCGATATTCATGACATTTTTTGTGTATATTTGATAGTTCTGACAATAGGTCGCTATGTATTTTCCACCCTTCTACTTTCACCTACTATTTTTAATCGCGATTTTAGTATTTTAGATTATAATATAATATATACAACTTTTTTTGTTAATTTGTGTTCACCCCGGTAACAGGGATGGAAAAAAAATGAAGATTAATTATTATTAGAATTTATTCAGAAAAACATCAAAATCGGTCCAGCCGTTCTTGAGTTATAAACGGTGTAACTAACCCGACTTTGTTTTATTGATATAAGATTTTTGTTCACTCAAGGATTGCCACGGAAAATAAAACTATTATAATTATTATTATTACTATTATTTAGACCATTTAAATTTCACAATACGACTAAAATACATATAGTCGGCCGAAGGTGAACTACTCACTTTCCGCCTATTTGTTTTCATTCAGTTTTAACACGGCCAACGACGGGTGCGGGAGAGTTAATATGTATATATATATTTTTTTTTTTTTTTTGCATTAACTTATTATCAATTATTATTAAAAACTTATAAAAATCTTTAATTAGGTATCACTGCACAACGAAAACCTTTTTATCACGTTTCGTGGTTTAGAGAGAAAACGAAGACGGGGTACAGACAGCGGCACGTTGGCGGCACCCTTAAGATATAACGCAATATTATACCAATGTATTTTTAAATTACTTTACATTCTCCCCTCTGCAGCACGGCGTTTCTATTAAATTAAATATTTTACACGCACGACGAGTATTACGGGATAATGTGTACGGTATACGTCCTATACGTATATATTTTGGTCTCATAAATTTAATGAACGGTATCTAATCGATAAATATTTTCATTATGAACCCAATTCACTATGAGTGCTTAGAAAACGTTGTTTACGCACGGGTTTAATATATCGTTATAACGTATGGTTCATCGCGTAAGTGCGCTGCAGGGAAATTTATACGTCAGAACTCGACGAAATATTAATTTATTAGGCAGGCACGCTAGACTAACAAAATAAACAAATTATTTTCATTAACTTTCAAAAACAAGAGTCGCGGCAAAAAAAAAACAAATTAAATAAACAAGAGTCCTGTATGAAAAAATTCGTTTAATTTCCAAATCTCTTTACCAGAAAAAATTTTAAGTCCTTTATGTATAACATAATACCAATACACAGTGTTATAATATAACACGTTGTGCTGGGCGGTTTTCAGTTTGTCTTTTTCAAATTTATTGTGTTTCGGTAGACGGTCGATCAATATTCGTGACTGATAATTTATCGCTGATAAGTTATCAGTATAGTTCTGGCCCCGTCCATCCTTCCAAGAAAAAATTGCGTAATAGTTATAATATATTCATCGGTGTGTTCCAATATTCCTTAAACAAATTTTTATTGTAATCGAAAGTAGTATTTTCGTCATAATAAATAGCTTGCAGATTTTATTTTATTTTTTTTTTAAAAATATACGTATAACTTTGGTAGAGTCATTATTTTCGAATAATAATATCAGTAATATTTATTTATTACACCGATTACAAGATAGATAATATAGACATACAAAGAATAGTTAAGGCTTTGGTTCTCTTTTCAAAACCAAGCTTGCGCTGAAAAGAGAGAGTTTGTGATAGAAGCGGTCATAAGAATTAGAATGAAATATGTAAGAAAAAAATAGTAAATAACGATAATAGAAAAACATTAATAGTATATAATTAATTACACGCTGTAATGGATAGTTGCATATTAAAAAGCTAAAACATAGAAAGCGCTAAGTTTAACCTAATCTGTGATTTTGACCTAGAGCTGGTACATATAATAATATTTAAATTGTACATAATAATAGAGCTAATATAACTATTTGCATTCCGATATTAATAAAGAAAGAAACTTAACATAACACTGTTTCGAATAAAACATTAGTTAAATATTTTTTATGTATATTATGAAACTATTAACACTATTAATATTAAAATTAAAATTAATACTAAATTTAATATATTTAACTCTTTAAATAATTTAATTGTAAGAAATAATGTGGGCTTATTGAAAATAAATTTGAGAAGTGAGTATAAAGTGGTTTCAAGATTCCGATAGTGAGATGATATGTTTCTCCCTAAAAAGAAATTCCATAGGAAATAATAGATTGTATTAGGGCAATATACCTTATTTTTTAAAATTTGAATTTAACTAAAGATTTAAGAGATTTATATGCATAGAAAAATGCGCTCAGTAAATTATTAATATAATTTATGTGTACATCACATTTTAATTTCTCATAATTTATTGATTTATTGGTTTATTTATTAAACCAAGGTATTTAATAGAGCAAACTATATTCAGTTCACTGCATTTGCGTTTACACTTTTTTTAAACTACGGCTGATACAACTATTAGTATAAGCAATGATTTTTTACTTATCCGAATGTATAGATTTTTGGATACCAAAATGAATTTAATTAGTTTTTTCTCTGTTTATCTCAAGTGAATTATTATCTAACAAATTTTTAACAATTTTAAAACTATCCTCAGCCATTTTATATAAATTATCTATACATGGACTTTTTAATAAGATACCTGTATCATCAGCAAAACAAATAATCTTTCCAGGTGTTTCTTGGTGAAGAAGTCCGTTAATGTATATTATAAAAAAATATTGGACTTAGTGCAGTACCTTGTGGTACAGAGTAATCAGTTTCTTGTTCGTTATTATACTCGTTGTCTATTTGTACCCCCTGTACCCGACCGTCTAGGTATGACTAAAATAATCTATACGCAGCACCTCTTATTCCACAATAGTAAAGTTTATTAAGTAGTATACTACGGTCAACTGAATTAAAAGCTTTATTAATATTTAAAAAAAATGTCAAGAACATGCTGCATTTTATCTAGGCTTTCATATACATACAGTGGTTTCATATAATGCGTTATTAGTCGAGATGTTGCCCAAAAAACCAAATCGGTTATTTTGAAAAAATGTATGATTTTCCAAGAACTCTAATAATCTACTAACAGACATTTTTCAAATATTTTTGATATAGTTAAGTGAGTGAAATGAGCCTGCAGTTAGATCATTTTGTTTTATCACCGTTTTTTTAAATAGGAATAACGACTGACTCTTTAAATAACTTAGAGAATTATTCTTTTGAAGTAAAAATATTAAATATTATAGATTAAGGGACAGCTATAGAATTAGCCGATCTTTTAAGAATATAATTAGATATTGAGTTTTTAGAATAAGAATAACAGTTTTTAATAGTATGGAATAGGTTAAGGACTTCAAGTGATTTAATTGGTTTTAAAAATATAGTGTCAGAAATATAAAAGTTCTTGTAAAGTGTATCAAAACTTACACGTTGTAAGTTATTACTCATAATATTTTTAGAAATTAAGCTACCTACTTTAGAGAAAAAACTATTAAACTCATTAGCTATGTTTTGCTTATCAGTTATTTTTTCACCACAATTCTTTATTATGCTGCTAATGATTGTTGAGTTTGTTCGTTTGTTACTATAAGATACATATTTAATTAAATTCCGTATTTTTTTTTTTTTTGTGTCCAATTCCTCAAGTTTTATAAGTTTTTAATAGTTAAGATTCCTGACTAGTTTCATTGTTCTATTTAACATATTCTTATAATTAACATATTTACATTTAAGTAACGTATTAAATGGTTGTTTGCGTAATTTTTTATAGAATTGTTCACGGTTTCTAATTGACGTAATTAACCCTTTTGTGATCCATAGTTTAATTTTTTTTATTTTTAGATTTACAATGTTTAATGATGGTAGAAGATAAGTTAATAAATTAATTTAGAAACTAGTTAAATCTTTCAAGAATAGTGTCTATATAGTTATAGTTATGTAGTGTGTGGTATGATCACTAACTTAAGATGATCAAAATTAATAAGGGTCCGTTCAATTTCAAGACCGCTGTCACTTATCATTCTGTACTTTGGTAACTCGTTAATAATAATAGGGCTAAAGTGATCAGTTATATTACATTTAAGGATATATTCAGTAAATAATGGATCAATGATAGCGTGATCAGCTGTTGGCTGAATTGAGGCTTTAAACTGTTTTACGAAAATATGATCAATACAAGTTTTAGAATTTATACTAGCTCTAGTAAAATCATTAGTTCTCGAAGTACATCAAAATGCACTTAAGTATTTGAATAGGTATTAGAATCACTAGAATTTGAAAACAAATTGATGTTGATGTCGCCACAGATTATATGATTACTATTAAAGTTACTCTCCGAAATGTAATTACCTAATAACACAATAAACTGTTCAGTATTATAACATTGTGATCTATAAATTCCTGTAACTATATACTGAAACACATTTTTATTTGCTGATAATTGAATTGAATTACAGTTATTAATAATTTGAGTACAAATTTTATCAAATGTTTTACATTCATTACTCATAAGTACGGTAACTCCGCCAGATTTATTTATCATTCCTAAATAATGAAACATTTGATATCCATTCATTTTTATAATACACTCGTCTTTCATCCATGTCTCACTTAAAACTATTAAATCAAATCTGTTATTTATGGAACTTAAGTATACTATTAATTCATTAGTATGGGCTTTAAGGCTACTAATATTCACCGACAAAACACTTACACAGTTATTTTTAAATTTTATATCATCAATACAATCGACAGATAGAGTTTTAATATTATTAATCGTATTGATTACAATTGATCGATTGATTTTTCAGTATCAATTGATATTAATTAGAACAAGTTACTGATACGCACACCGTACATACTTTCAGATTTTTTCCAAAAAGACTCCACTTCCATTTTCCCACACATAATCGATGTTATATTTCTTTGAAATTTGTTTTGCAAGCCAAAACATTTTTCTATTCACCACAGATAGTTGCTCATTCACATAAATGTGGTTTTCAGGAAAACTCTTATGCATTTTTTTGACGAGTATAGGTGTTTTTGTTTTGAATCTGGATTTGATAGCACACAATAAAGTATTCTTCACTTCATTGTCATTCAATTCAATGATAATACGGCTGTTATTTTCATCTTTATTTCTTATTCGGTAGATTTTATTTAAATTCTCTTCTTTCACTTCAACATTAACAATTTTAGCTAGCGTAAATACTACTAGCTTCAAATTTTCATTTTTTGTTTTAGGTGCACCGGATATATGCAGATTGTTAGCGAGTTTAACCTGTTCGGAAATATTAATTTTTCCTTTCAAGATATTAATTTCACGTTCAATAAAAGACATTTTGTTCTCATAAGCATTATGCCTAATATCATTATCATTTACTTTTTGAACTATGCTCTGTAATTTTACATTAAACTCATCAACTTTATCAAATAAAAAGGACATAATTTTGCAATTGCTTTATATGACATAGATTATTTGAATTAGTCAGTATTTTAGCAATCGAATATTTTATTTCATTAATATCAGAAGAATTCATATTACCTACACTATTGATATCTATTAATTTGTTATTTTCTTAACGTTGTTTTCTCGAGGTGACTTTTTTTTTTATATAATTATATTTTTATCATATTTATCAAATATCCAGTTTTCCTGAACATTTTTGTTTGTATTAAAATTTGATAAACAGCTTTTGTTAAAAGACTGTCCACAAAAAAGCCACGGGATTTTTTTACTGGCGAAACGTTCGATCTACAGTCGTACACAGCATTATAGATAAGAGAGCGAAAATAACTATACATCAGTATAGTGCTGATCACAGCACACGACCGCATTAGACAGACCAACAATCGTAACTGAAAAAAAAAAAAATTGAAAACAAAAACTATTCCCTTTAAAATTGCCATCATTAACGGCGATGTACCTCTTAAGAAAACCTCTCTAGAATTCAGCAATCGTCAATCATGAAATATTATTAATTTATTATTTACACTATCAGTACGAAAAAAAAACCGTGTATAATTTTAGACGATTTTTTTTTTTTTTAATTATGCGAAGTGGCTTCGTATAATGTTCATGTATAGTCCGAAAACACAAAACATAATGTTATAAAGACTACGACGCGATGACGAATGGATTAATAAAATCCGTTTACGTGACTTCTTGTATTATTCCTTTTTTTTTTTCCCCACCCGACCGTCTGGCGCATTTTTTTTCTGCGTGTCCCCAAACACTTTGTCAACATTAAAGTTATGCAACAGACGTCAGCAATGTTACTTTATTAGCCGAGTTTATCTTTCGGGATGTGCTTTAAATCTTCGTTAACGTCCAGACGAAATGATACAACGTTAACAATATTTTACCCTATATATATATATTATTTTCGTGTCGGATTTACGGTTCGTAGGGTGAAAAAAAAAATGAAAATTAAGTGCCCGTAGGTTTTAAAACTAAAAGGACACTTTTATAACGCGCATCCCAAACGTATACGGTTACTATACGGACCCGCAACGTTATAGGTAACGCGCAAGTGTAATATATTCCTATGAATATCCTTACACGTAAGTAGGTATATTATAGGTTAGCATTAGGCTAGGCACCTGTAATGTATACGAGGTTACAAGATATTTATGGAGAACGTAGCGTTTTTTTCAACGGCGGGGCGGTATATGTGTGCGGTATAATACGTCCATAAAATACTTTATAATGCGTTTTAGATTCCGTGTGTAGCGAAAAAGCTATTAGTTTTACTCAAATGTGTTTTTTTTCCCGCGGAATACACTTTTTCGCATATAGTATAAATGCTCCGATTTTCGCGCGGTATGGATACCCTAAAAGATGCATAATGCACACCCGCTAACGTATTATTTACATACCCAGCCAGAGTTCGGTATGTAAATAAATTTTCTGAACCCGGGCTTTAATCGACTGGAACCGAAGTTTTGGACTTACGTTGAGGACACCCTAAGCGTCATAGGGTTCGGACAAACAGGTGGACTAAGTTTTTAATTTCCGTTTTTTAGAGCATCAAAACTCTAAACGCGTTTCTGGGCTAGGTTTTTTTAAACTTCGCGTCCACAGTATTAATGCATTTTTAAGTGTACTTAAAAATAAGTGTACATTTTAATTATTTTTTTTTTTTTAACAAAGTAAGAACTTCTAAAAAAGTATAACGTATGCGTGTTTTACAACGGAAAAAATATATAATTTCTTATTTATTTTCTTACATAACGCCTTTCACATACATTATTTCATTTTATCCTCTCGTTTTATATTATTTATATTTTAATTTTTTAAGAGATACATTTTTCTTCTTTTAGAATTTCTCTATACGCGCACTATATACTTTGAAAACCGTACTACTGAAATTGCCGTCCTGTGCGAGACATTTCCCGTCATTCGCAGGAACCTCGTAGGATATTCGCAGTGTAATAATTTATCAAAACATATGACACAAATGTTTTATATTTGAAAACAAAACCGAGTAGGTAGGTACCTACTGTCAACTAAAAATATAGTTGAAGAATTGTTTAAACCCAACAACAACGAAAAACAAAACCCCCCGTATAATCGGCTGTAAAATAATATTATTTATTTAATAAAACGATTTCCGCGTACATAATGTTCTAACTTCGATTTTCAGAATAGTTTATCGAATATCGCTCTTCTTTGACAACAATAAAAAATTAGCTAGAGATATAGTGGATAGTGACCATGGTAAAATTCGAATAAATCTAAAAACGTTTAGCTGAAAAAATCTGAAAAAAAAAAAAAAAAATTGAGACCTATTCGAATAATATAACACAAGAAGGCAAAATACTATACACCTAATACATTATACGTCCTGCATCCAAACAACCATTTCGTAACTTGTTACCTATCCCGAATGTAGGTACACTTAATGAAAAACAAATATACTCGTATATTATACTCGCATATGAAATTATATCGTTGAGTTCAACATATTTTACATTATGTTATTGTCAAAAAACGACGTGTCGAACAGAATAATCTATATATGCTGGTTATGGGATATCGTGTAAATGACATTTTAAAAAAAAAAAAAAAACTTTCCGTATTGTTTAAAAAATCAAATAGTGTGTACATAATAATTTGCATGATACAAAAAAAAAATAAATACACTATTGTTTCAAAAAAAAAAAAAAAAAAAAAATAACACCATAATCGGACACAAACTGTTATAACTATAAGCTGCCTGTATATAAATATATACATTTTTAATTTTCATAAAGTGTTGGACATACGAAGTTTTATGTTTTCTGTTAGTATTCAATGTTTGTTGTTTAAGAAAGTTTTTTTTTTTCATTGTATAATATCTATTATTCGCATACCAATACCGATAAAAAATAAATAAATTCGCGATTATTTTTTTTCGACCCCGGACGTACCTTTACCTCATTGTTATAGTATATAGATTGCTGTTTGGCAATGTGGCATTGTTTGAAATTTTTAATTAAAATCGTTTGACACGAATGAACGATAACGTTTAGAATAATTGAAAATATGATAATGGCTTGAAAAAAAAAAAAAACCAATAATAATAATAAATGTATGCCTTCGATGTTTAAAATGTTTAAACACCTACTTACCTATATTAAAAAAAAAAAAACCCTGATAATATAATTGTATATTTTTTTTTGCTCTTCTCGTAACAATATGATATACTTGCTATAAGCCACACCTACAATATACTTATTAATATTATGTTAGACTGGAAAAACAAAAGTTTTCAATTTTAAATCTTTTAAATAATTTCTAATGGTCGCGAGTATCAAATTTATAAAAAAAATTAAAAAACAGGTATTCGATTAAGTTTTTAAGTTAATTATAATTGTTTTTGTCACAGTTTAAATACTTATATCTCTTTCTCGAAAAAAAAAAACAATAATATGCAAAAGTAATAAGCATAAAAACGCATAAACACACTGATATTGAAAAGACTTCGCTGTATTATACTTTAATGTATAATGTATATTTGTACGCAACTATTAACCATTGCTAACAAAAAGTGATTCTGAGCGGAGTTCGGTTAATACTGTTGCTTTGTCAATAATATAATGTGTTTATATCACATAATATTAAAATAATTATATATGCATTCAATATTTTCTTTAATAATATTTGTATCTATTTTCCTGGTTTTCACTATGTTTATCCCATTTATAGAGAGAACTACTGGGGAAACAAAAAAAATACTTCCCTAATAAAGCACCACTGTCAGAAAAAGTGCTATCATTGTAAATTATAGTTAAATTGCTGGTTGAAAAGTCGTTCACAGGAAAAAAAAGGCCGTATCATGTTTTTACTAATACCGTACATTTTCTCGTTTTTTCCCATTTACTGGGAAAACTCCTGAGAAAATTCAAAAAATTACATCTTTACAGTACCACTCAAGGAAAATTCCTTTTCAGAAAAGGTGCTGTTCTTGATACTTTGGAGCAAGATTTCTAGTAGAATTTTTTTTTTACACAGTATGAAAAAAAAATAAACATCTTCGTAAAACCATTACGTAAATACATTTTCCGCTATACTCAGAATAAAAACAAAATCCTGGTCGAAGAGCGTGTCTGTATAAAAATTCTTAACGAACAACTATAGGTGCAGTAGTCAAAAACATTTCTGTTACTTTTTCAACGCGCGTTTACTATTCTAAGGGTTCAACTAATTAATTGCAACGAAACGTTGTAGAACGAAACACATCGCGTGCGGTTTATTTGCAAAATTCAGCATACCTATTGTAGTCACCACTTCGAAATTCGTAATTGTCATATTATTGTTATTATTACGTATAGGAGAATAGGCGAAGTGGCGGATATTGTGGGAGGGATCAATTGATGGATCAGCCCCCTGCCTACTCGGTATTATTGCCATCACTATATATATTGTTATCCACGACTTATTATTTCAGAATTCATATTTAGATATAGGAATTGACGATACTCATCGCCCCGCGGGATGAAGGTCTTACATGATCACCGGAGGACAGTGGCGTGCTGAACATTTTTCGTACTTGAGGCAAAACAAAAGAAATTCGGACCCACCCGGTTAAAACATGGATTTTTACACGAAATACACACGATCGCGGAAAAAAACTTTATTTAGCTGTATTAACCACATAATAAAGGCCATCGTATTCGTAATTAGACACTTATATTAATAATATAATACGCAATACTCGTTCGATACATGTGGTCAGTTGCCCACCCACCCATTTCGGTCGTGAGGCGATCGCCTCAAAAGAACCAACTTCGGCACGCCACTGCTGGAGGGAATGTGAAACCCCGTGGCCTCTGCGGATTCGAAGATCGCCCAGCCCCCCTCCCCCCTAATTCCGCCTCGGAACCAGGGATATGTCCGCCGCCGAACAGCCGTCTGAATCGCCGTGTCGATAAGACCGTCCGAACGGCGTCCACACGACTGTGGAACGCGCGTTACGTATATTCGAACGCGCCGAGAGGTTTCGTTTCGGCCCGTTCCTCGTTCGTGAATCCCCGCGCGTACGAAACGCGACGGGCGCGCGGCCGAAAATCGCATAAACTCGGTTTTATCTCCTCTGCGCGTTCCGCGTCACGCAATATATACGGCGATCGTTATTCCGTTTCGTCTCGGGACGTTTACCGCAGATTTCATGCGCGCGCCCGCAACGGATCCCGCCCGTTTCGCCCGGCCGTCGTCGCGTCTAAACTTTACATGATACACGCGTTGTATCTTACGGCGAAAAGTTATTTTCCACGTACGCGCGCATTCGTAGTTTCTTCGGGAGAGACGGCGCGAATATCTGCGTAATAATAATAACAACAATAACGTGTTGTACCCCTCAACCGCTCCGCCGGGGTTTCCGCCGCGCGCACGGCTATCGTCACCACTGATCGCAGTGTTCGGCTTTCCACGCGTCGTCCGTTCGTTACCGATTGGAATTAATAACACCCCGGGCGAACGGACGCCCCGCTTCGCCCGTATATTCGTTTAACGCTCGTACCGACGGTACATCCGGTCTATCAGTCTATCGATTCGGTATAACGTCTCCTCCGCAGCCGCTATCGAAAATACGGACACGCACTTCGCGCGACGGGCGAGAAGTCGGCGGGATTGGCGATACGTCGGAAGGGAATAACCGTCAATGTATTTTTTAATATTTGAATCGACCGTCGCTAACGGAAAACCATTCTGACCGCGGTACGGTCAGGGTATGCGCGTTTTCAACGGCCGTGGTGTTTACGATTTTTGCCAACATTTCACATGAAAAATCTTTATAAGAAGAAAAAAATATAAAAGACGAACATAATTCGCACGTGGCTGAGCCACTGTTGTAGGTGAGCAGTTGGGATGGTAGTAGAAGAGAAATTTGAGTAACAATAAACCATTGCTAACGAAAAAAGTAGAAAAGTTGTCCACGGAAAAATAAAAATCAATAATGTAAAACTGTATGGTTCTTCGCTCCACTCAGAATCTAAAACGCTACATTAAACTCAATTGGTTCTAATTGACCATTAAGTACGACTTATAATGAAACTCTTTCTAAATATTCAAGTATTCCTATTTGGTCTAACAATTTCATCCAGAGGTGTATGTATCGAATAATAATTACATACAAAATTCAAAATTTAAAATAATAAAAGTATTATTTTCCTAAATTTTTTCGTTTTCCCTACGTTTTTTCCCAATTATTTTGTAATACTGCTAGGAAAATCTAAAAATGACTAACTTCGCTCAGAATCTAAAATAAATAATAAACGTGCAATTAGATTCACGTCCGGATCGTGAATGTTTAATGCATGGATTTTTAAACAACTATAACTTCAGTGTAGTCGTGATGTTGTACAAATAAAACCGACGTTGCACAGCGCAAATTCTCCCCTTTTACAGTGACAATTTGATTTTTTCGAGTGCGGCAGCGTGACCTCTTAATCATCTTATTTAGTTTTTATATTTTTCGGTCCGTATTACGTTCCATCACAGGGACTTGAATGACTTATGATATTATAAATTATATTGTTCGTAAACTACATTATTTTTGAATTTTTATTCTGGCTTAGTTCGTTTTCTGGTTTGGATTATAATGTTTAATTTAACTTTTTCTCTTCTATACTTGTGTTATTGTAAGAAAATTAATTTGTATTATATTGAAAATAAAATATAAAAAAAAAAAAAAAACTAATTTACTTCGTTGTAATATAAAAATGTAAATTATAATTTAGTACAGTGATACCTTTTGGCCATATCGCATTTTATAATATTATTTTATATATTATTTGATAATCGCTGCGTGAAATTTTATTTGTGTTAATATAATAAACGGAATGAATTTAATTTCTACTCATCCTTTTAATTCCGCGTTCCGTGTCTAGATTTTTGAAAATATTGTAATTTACACCGAACTATTTGATTCCTAGGCTTTTAATTATATGTCTGATGGTGTTGTTATTATACGTTTTATAGACACCAAGAATTAAGACAATTACCGGTCGACACTTGGACAAGCAAACCATAATATTATCTTGGACGACAACGAAGTTGTCGCTTTATACAACACCCGAAAAATAATTATACTCAACAATTAGTCATATTATAATAATTAATCAGTGAAATAATATTATTGTGGGCAATAATAAAGGTACCGTGGCGATGGTTCGAAATTTCTACGGGAAAACAAAAAAACAGTCCGAAAATTGTATAACAGTTGTACCAGTGGCGTATTTAGCCAAGGAAGACAATATTTAGTTTGGAAATCTTATCATATTGTTATACAACGTGTATGTTAGGTTAAAAAAAAAAAAAAAGTAAATTTTTAATTTGTACATTTTTGTAAGTAAATTGAAATTCAATATTCAATCTGTACAAAAATTATCGTTAAAATTAAATAACAATGAGCATACCTAGGTAAGTAATTACTATTTATTTCTTTACTATCTAAGTACTAATCTATCCTACTTCATATGTAGCGGCGTGCAGTTTTTGTTTCTATGATGCAGTTGCAGTGAAATACCGAAAACCCTCATAAAAACCCAAGCTCAGAAAAACCAGGTGCTGTAACTATATGTAAAGTTCCTGTGTAACTACTTCACTTTTTTCGTTAACTTGTTTAATCAAAAGTTTCCGCACATATTATACACCCAACTACCATTGGTTTCGTCAAGAAACAGCTACTTCATAAGATATCTACTCACGGCACTACTATTTCGTATTCTAATAATGGTTCAAATATAGGTTTCGTTTAAAAAAAAAAACGAACTGTATGTACGATGGTGTTTTTTTTTTTGATTTATCAACTAGGTACCGACACATTGTTTTTTTTGATTTTTCTTGATTGAAAAACAAAGAAATTTGAATTCAAAAATAGTTAGTCAAATAAATTACTTAAATTACTAGATTAATCTCTCCAATCTTATTCCAATTAAATATGTCGCTTCGATTTACTGCGATTATGCCCGTATGATGACTCGAAAACAACTGGATCGAAATCGGTCGATTAAAAAATTTTAATGTACCCTGTCGAAACTTCTTGCGGTGTCTAAAAAAGAAAAAAAATACCGTGTAGGCACCTATTAACGCGTATAAACACGCCGCCATTTTTTGTTTTCGTTAAAATGACATCGGAGAGGTACCCGCCGATAATATTTTCGCCGTTTCTTCAGAAACGATCATCGCGACGACACTTCATTCAATTCGTGTAGACTTACATGGATTATGGCATCACCATGGCTTATAGAGTAGGGAAAGAAAATGTAAACGTCTGGGTACTCTCTACAGAAAAACCAAAAACGTCATTATAATAATAACATAACCGTGCAAATCCGAATATTCGCAACGTCTTTTCGACGGAAAATAACAAGTCATAACCGTGCTCGAAATAATATTTATAATATTATACTAGTGTGAAATTCTTAACCGGTGCTACGTCACCAACTTTCACGATTTATTTCGGATTTCGGTAAGTTTTTAATCGTCCCGTTCGCAAATTAATCGATTTTTTGTGTAATCGATATGTGCTTTTCCTTTGCGCTGACTCGACATCGTTAAATTTTACTGTGCCGACCGAGTATGTCCCGTCGCCAAAATATTATGATTTTGTCGTTCGCGGACTAATGCCGTGTATACACAATCAATGTGAACGTAAGAACCGAATTCTCGTTTTTATCGCGTTGAATGATTACACGTTTTGTGCGATCCAATCGCGTTATACGGTACGCGTATACGGCAAAACTTCAAAAACTTCCAACTCTCCGGTCGTATTACCTCCTGAATAATTCTCCTTCTTCACCCTCTCGAAAGATATACTCGTTTGGCGTTTATACTTTGACTGATTGCATTATTCGCCATTTCCACCTCCCCTTTCTTTTGTGCGTGAGTTCGCCAACATCTACTCGCTCGTTTCAAAACGTTTGATGTCGATTCCGACGAACGTATTTCACAAAATTCGTTTCTTTTCGTAATATAATCACGGCCTGTTTTAGATATGTTACGTATATATATATATATATATATATAATAAAGGTAGTACCTCGGATATTATAATTACATCGGCAATAATATTCATGCATAGGTAATCCTATCATTCAATTGTTGCTAAAAACATAAAAAATGCCCGTTAGTCATTCAGTTTTTTCGAAGCATAGCGTACGCATTATTTATTTTCCGACCAATACGACCTCCCTCGAATAGAATAGAATTTATTCGCCGTTTAATACTTCAAACTTTCGCTGGTTTTCCGATAGTACTGTACAAGCTTTCGCATCGCACTTAAAAAATTGGTTTTCCGGTAACGCACCGAGACGAGTTGCACTGTAATGCCTTTCGCGGCGAAATGAAAATATTTGAAGTTAATTTTATAAACTATGACATAAGTAAAGTAAATAATGTATTTATAAATAAAAAATATTATTTTTAACCATGCCGGTATAGCCGTAGGTACAAAACAAAACAAACCTCATATACGTTTTATTCCGGGTTTTCTCGATTGTTGTCATAACCGCTAGGGAAATCAAAAAATGAACTCTCAATGCGCCGGCTAGATACGAAACGCAAAAAAAAAAAAAAATAAGGGTCTCTCGTAATTTTTTCGAACGGAGTAACGTTTTTGGTAGAAAATTCGTGCGTAGACGGAAAAACAAAAACACACATTGCATAGTGGAATCAATTTTCGGTACGTACGGTACGCTCAGAATCTATCTATATCCCGCGCCACATTCAGCCGCGACGTCTAGCGATTCTTATCGCGTACGAATTCGATATCCGTAAAATCCAAAATCCCCGGATTCCGGATTTGTACGTTCCGGATTCGTGTACAGTGTGTCCCACCGTGTTCGACGGATTTTTCTAGCGCTATTAATATTGCATTTTTTTCGATTGTTTTTTTTCATTTCGTTTGTCTTCGAAGGGGACATCGATTCGGAGAAAAATTCAATTTTTATTCGCATCCCTTCAGTACACACACACACACATACAAAAAAAAAAAATATAATAATAACAACTTTTTATTTATTCACTTTAGAAAATTTTCGAAATAGCCATTTTGTAAAAAAAAAAAAAAATTATTCTGAAAATTGTAACGTATCATACTACATTCGTATAACGCATAACGTGTTATTTTATTGAACAATAATTGTTTTCCCGCCCATTTAAAACGGCTATAACTAAGAAGTTATTCATCGGACACGGACGTGCGGTACATTAAAACCGTTTGTATAATATTTTTTTACGAAACGACTACTTCGATAATTATCTAAAGTGGACAGATAAAAAGTCACGTACGTATATATATTATTTTTCCAGTTTTTTCTTTGGGGGGACGACGAAAATAAAAATTTAATTTTTCTCCGAATCGACGTCACGTTCGAAGACAAACCGATTGACGAAAAAAAAAAAAACCCCCCGTAATATTAGTCGCGTGCATAAACTTCGGGTTCACGAGGGCGGGCGCCCCCGGATTATTATTCACGCGCCGCTATACGAGCTGACAGTTTCGAATCGAAACGAAAAACACGCCTCGAAACGTGACGCGCCGCGCGCGCGGGACGGACGTGGCGACACGTCGTACGGTGACGGCCACACCGCTCGGGTTGTCACCGACGGCGGTGTTGTTCTCTCGGTCGGCGCGTGTCGTTCCGGAGAGGCGGCGACACAACACGGTCGATTGCCCGCCGTCCGATTTTGTTCGGTCGGACGTCTCCCAAAAGCGGAATCCGCGGGTGACGAGTGCGACGCGCGCGTCTCGATGAACTTCGGCCGACCGTTTTCGAGGTGTACCGGCGCCTGGCGCGGCGTTCACGCTCTCCGCGGACGCCGGATTGAAACGACACTGTTATGGACGACCGCGTATCATTTTGCGCGAGAAAACATTAATCTCGGCCGACCGCACTTTTCCGTCGGACGAAACCGATTTTCCCGGGGGCGTCGGACGCGGATACGTGTTCGTAAGGGTTTCCAACTCCCTCCCCCACTCCCGTTCCCGACCCGCCGTTGTGGTCGGACGTCTAAAAATAGTCTCGAATCACTTCCCCGGAATAGGGTCGTATCGACCGTCCACCGGGCTGCTCTCGAAAACTCCACACAAAACACTCCCGCTCGGATTGTCCGAACGCAGCCCCCTAAGGCGTGCCGTAAATATTTGTTCGTTTATTTTACGATTTATTTCGTAAAATCCGCTCGGAAAATCAAAAAAAAAAAAAAAAAAACAAACGACCTGGTCAACATACTAACAAGATCCGAAATGCAACAGAAAGTGTCTTGGTATTTTCCTGACTGGTGCGAGATTTCCGGAAGAAAAGTTGTTTACGGATACGGGGGGAAAAAAACAAGCGCATCATAATGTAACCAATACACAAATTCCTCGCTACACTCAAAATATTAGGTGTTCCCCGAAAAAAGGAGGCGAAAATGATGGAATAGAGCGGGAAAATATTACATTAACATAACTAGAATAGCCAAAAAATTAACTCACGGTCTTACCACGTTTACTTTATTGTTATAATTTTGATATCATAAACTTTATCCATAGATACCATCAACAATACCCAGTGGCGTATTGGACGGTATACGAGTCGTAAACAGACTTCTCTAGTTTATTATTTAGCGAACCTCCACCGAAAACGCGATAATTTCGGCCGTATACATTTTCTTCCGGTCCATTTTTTTTTTCGTCACCAATCGAATTACTTTTCCGATCATTCCTCGCACTTCGTTCATCCGAATCTCCGGTTCTGAGACGCCGAGAATAAAATCGCGTACGAAACAAACGTATTCGCATTACTTTTATTGTTAACGTCAACTATTGTGTAATAAAGATATTACGGCATGCTTAATTTAATATTTATGTTTTTTTTAAATGTGGGTCGCATACCCGAAAAAGAGTAAATGCGTGGACCAAAACGTTTGGGAACCGCCGTTCTATAAAGTACTACGATCAAGTTATGTATTTATCGATTGATTATCGATTGACTATATGACATTTGCGAGACAATAACGTTTGAGACGAATACATTCGGCTGCAATATTAAAAACGCATTTGAAACGAAAAAAAAAAAAAAGACTATTTTCCGCGACCGACCCCGTCGCGCGTACTCGTAAATACTGTCGAAAAACAAATCGCGCGCCGGCGTCCGTCGCAAATCGTTCATTTATATTATACGATTTCCGCGCGTAAAACGGTGTCGGCGCTTCGATAGGCAGGTCCGCGACGATTTTCGTATTCCAAACGTATTGTACGTGCGATATGTATTTTACTCGTGTATTATATGGCACGGTGATGCTATACGCGGTAGTTTTATTATATTTACGGGTCTTTTGACGTTTTAGAAAACAAGTACCGGATATTGGGATTCGTTCGAGAGGTCCGTCCGTGCGCCCGAATCCGTACACCCGATTCGATTGGCGAGGAATTCGTATTTTTCGGTCAGCCGAAACTTTACGATTCGATTTAATTAAACCCACTTCGATTTAATGACCGTCGCGCTCGCGAGAACGTCTCCCGACGAAAATAATATATTTCCGAGAAATGCAATGTTTGTACCGCGACCGGATCGCCAATAACGTCATATCCATCGTAGTAACAACGTTGTTAGTGTTACGAAATAATAATGTACAAAACCCGCCGAATGACGTTTCTCATCCGATTTGCCGTTGCGACGCCGACGCAATCGCGACGATCTCGTTAGTCTTCGTATACGGCAATGTAAGAACCTATACTGGAATGCCGGTATACTCACCTGTTTACCGTGGTATTATTTTATAATCGCCTTTTACTACAGCGATTCACGAGTGATTCGAATTAATTTCCCGATCCGCACGAAAATTATACAGATCGTTTTAAAACTATACCGTATAAAATATGTCCGCTCCTTTATTACATTCGCCGATCATTTTTTTTTTTTTTTTCGGTACCGAATGGCTTACCGAAATTTCACGTTTAACAACCTACCTAACATATGTCTAAATACATTGTTTTCGTTCGGATTACCGTGATATTTTCAAAGGTTTGAATTAACTACGTATTGAAAGTCAACTGTAAAAAAGTGTTGAAAAAAGTGTTGAAATAACTCAGTACGGCTGTTTAAAATATAATTTAAAACACTGATGTTCAATACCTGTATACCGTTTTATTTTTGTTAGATGATTAAAACAAAAAAAAACATTTTAAACATTTAAAAAATCTATACGTTTTGTCCGTTATGATAATTTCTAAAATGTTAAAATTAAAACAATATATACACAAAGCTAACGATTTCAAATAACAATTCCAAATAAGAACGACCTGTTATTTCGTATATCTGAGTTCTTATCAAATTATTCGCAACTATTAAACAGAATAACTATTAATCGACCAATTAAATGACTCCGAACCTGATTAGAACTGTCAAAAATATTTATAAATTCATTCTAAAAGTATTTTCGCAGTGGGGCGTTTTTTATTTTAAAATAATACCGCATTACATATTGTAGTTCAACTTTTTAAAATCTAATTAATAACAAGCATAGTTTAATTTATATCATTATTATCAAATTATAGTTATGCATTTTAATGCAATTAATATTTAGGCTTGAAAGGCAATAGATTGCATCATGACGGGTTCATTGCAGAACAAATATTTTAAGTTGAACAATGGAACTTATGGAATAAATTTTACATCCGTAATGAAATTATAATATGCTTTTAATTCTGAACGAAAACATTTGGTTTTATACGTAATAATATATAATACACAGAGTGATTTTTTTTTTTTTTTACAAAACAAGCAATTTTATCGAAGGTTTTTTATGGATTTTATTTCTATTTATTTATTTTTATTTTTTTTTTAAACATTGTGTATTTGTTCAGGGTTTATTTGAAAACCATTTTTAATTTTTTCACCCCTACTCTATCGACCTCAAATAAGTATACACTTTTGTTTTTCAAAACAGGAACACATATTTTTGTGAACACAGATTCGAGTAGAGAATATTTTTCTAGAAATGTCGAAACGCGTAACAATAATGTCGGATTTACCGTTTGAAGTTTAGACCGGTGGAGTAAGGAATATATTGAATTTATATTAAATGATAAATTTATTTTATTTTCGGCCAATAATATTATGTAGTGTACTTGTTCATATGATAATTATGTTGTTTTAACATTATTGATCCAGTTTGGTATTTGTATTAATATATTAAATTGATACGGATAAGTCGTCTATAAATACACACAATGATCAGTTATATTATGCAATTTGTACTTTGATAAGAAAAAAAAAATAAGATAAATTACATATATTATTTACGATCGATTAAAAAACAGATCTGTTTGTCATCAATTGTTATAGGTTTTCGCGGTTTCCCCTCGAAATAAGCCGGTAATTCTATAACAATAACCCACGGTCGGAATAACCTCGTTGAAAACGTCTCTTATTCAAAATGCTTCACGGTCAAAATTCCGAATTTGCATTACAAGTCCGATTGTTTTGTTTTAGAAATATCGCGGGGTATTATATCGAATAAACGACGATGTGTCTGTCGAGGAGGTTTTTATGTACGGGCCACTTTGACGGTACGCCGACATCGGTGTAAAACATATTGTTTTGCTGCACATATGCAGTTTTCCGATTAATTTACAATCGCAAATGTAGTTATCAATAGTACTTAATGTTGTTTGAAATTTTCGACGCGCGGCTATTATTTCTGTCGCCGTTGTTATGTAGCTATCGGTACCTACCCATGCATACTCGCATAAAACGTCCGAAACTTTAATGTTTAATCAAACAACTTTTGATAATAATATCGAACGCGTAATTTGGGTCAAAATTATTGCGACAACTGTGTTTCCAAAAGATGATTAGTCATTCGGATGACACTGGTTTGACGACGTAACTTTACCACGCGGTAACAAACGACATATAAGATAATGTGTATTACAGTGGCCTTCGAGGGGTAATTAATTGCACTTCTAACCATCGCGCATTATATATTATCATAAACACCGAAAACCCATCATCGTGTGCGGCGGAATTATGTTTTGCGTCCGAAAGATAATTTGAATATTTTGAATGTGTGCGTATTGCTCGTTAATTATATTGAAACGACCGTTTCCTTCGCCCGTGCATGCCGACGAACCGCAGTATTCGTTGACGTTCATTTCGCAATAATTGTTAACGTTATTATTTATCAAACGACCAATAGTATTATGATAGTACTTTCTGGTTCGCCCAACGTTTTCCATCGAACTGCCGAGTGTATTCCTGAATGCGTTGTTTTTTACGCGGATTGCCGCGGGATTTGCAACGGACCGCGTGTATTTAATTTGAAGTACCGAAAGTTTCGCACTATCGATGGTATCAAAAGTCAATTGTACCTATATTATGTCTTACCAAATATGTTTTAATGTGTTTTTGTTTAAGATTTTTTTTTTTTTTTTCCCGTTACCTTTGCTGCGGTAGTTATAGAATATTGTGAATACCGTGTTCCTGTAGGGAAACGCGGGCTAAAGAAGATGTATGGTAAAATACGAGGTAACGGGTTTATCTATACATTTTTATTTTATTTCGTTCGATATTCTTGTGCTGTGCACGGGCAATTCTATGCGGTACAGCTTCATTGATAAAATGTCAATCAAAGCTGGTAATAAGTACATTTAATTATTAGCATTTTCATTACAGGATTGAAAAAAAAAAAAAAAAAAATCGCGAAAATAAATAAGCACAATACAATGTCATCTTTACATTAAAAAAAAAATGAATCGCCAAATTGTTTTTTTTTTTTTAAATGTAAATACAATCTTATGTGTATTGTTTTTTAATTACAAGCTCCCTTCCAATAAAACAGTTTTATAATGGGTATTTTTATTATTGTGGTCTATGGTTATAGTAGGTAATTATTGTTTTCATGGACATGATGGTCCACAAACTAACAATGGAATATAAACAAAAAAAAAAAATGTTACAATGTAATATTGCAGCACAAAAACGAAATTCGGGGATATTTCTGTATCTGTTGACGTATAATTTTATTACGTACCATTTTATATAAACGTAAAATGAAATGTAAAAACGGCATCGGTTTGCTAGACGGTAGGTATGTACACCTAATTTGTTTCTTTTAAATTAGTGGCTGCGAAAAGATTACAAAGATTCGGGTGATAAATTATACGGAAATACGACCCCGCGCAGTGGTCCGGGACGTTTGGGAAAAACGAATCTGTAAATCGTTACCACAGGAGAGTTGATTAAATGGCTGCTGGCGTTTATGCGTATACGAAAAAGAAATTCGAGAACCTGAGTATATTGTTGCTTTTATATGGATTTTTCCACACATCTATCTACTCTGTCGGAACTCGGAAAATAATATTTTTCATAAAAAAAAACGAGAAATTCAATATAACATAATATTATAATAATTCAAATTTATCAACAGCGGTTCTTCGCAATATTTTTTTTTCGAAACCGTGTTTGTATAATATGTTATGGATCTAAAGCACAGCGGAATCCGTATATTGTATTTTATACATTTTTGGTCCCAGGGGAGAGGAGTTTAATTCAATGTTGGGTGGTTTTCATTGCAAGCAAATTTTATTTTAAAAAACGCTAAGTGGTATGTGACATAAATGGCTTAATTACGGAGTTTGATTATACATGATTTGAAATTCCGTATATTGTATGAGATTTTCTTGCTGAAAACAGCATACACTTGAAAATCGAAGCGAGATGTTCGGTAACAAAGTTGTTAACAGAAAGAAAAACAACACACAGACACACACACCACGGTAAAACCAATATACATTCCTCTCTGCGTTCTGAATTTAAAAATAATGACGTGTAATATATAATAGCAAATGCGATTGTTTTTCATCAAGTTTTACACGCAGCGGCATAATATCTAATACCACAGAATAAAATAATGAAATTTGATTTCATAGCACCTGGTATGTGTTTCTACCTACGTACAGCAAAACATACTAGTTAACTAAGTTAAAAATTTCCTTTTTTTTTTTTTTTATCATATACAAATAAGTTTGAAATCACTTTGATGGGTACTTAATACTCGGTTTTGTGACAAGGAACAAATTTTGAAATTGACTGTACATTTCAATATTTTCGAGTTGGTGAATCATTAGTTTCTTTCTCAAAAAATAGTTAAACTTGGTTATCGAAACGCCTTTAACATTAGGCTTTCAAAATCGTCTTAACGATTGTTTATTAGATTTTAAATGTACCACATAAATAGTTTTACCATATGCACAAATTGCTAAAAGCCCTCTCAACATACAAAAAAAATAAATAAAAATATATATTGAATCGTATGAATATGATAACTTATTAAGCATGATATTATGCATGTATTGCGTTCTTCTTTTTTAAAATGATATTTTATAGTACTATCAAAATGTTTCACACAATATTCGTACATGTTTATCAACTATTAGAACCAGTTTTTTATGGTGGACACAGATTTACAATAATGAGTTTTTTTTTTACTTATCAGATAATCATATATTTTTGAAGTTCAGCCAACCAAAATTTGAAACGCTATTTGCGACTATGAGTTTTACAAATGTATACGTGTTTTTTTTTTTTTTTTGGTACGCGATAAATCAAACACAAAAAGTGATATTTAAATGTTTACCATAATAACGTAATAATCATTTTTCATTTAGAATGTAATATTTGAAAATGTCGATGAAAAATCTATTTTTTAAATTTATTACATTCCGATCACTAACTATATGTGTATAGAGATTGAGAAATAGATATTGATTAATATAAATTATCAACACATATTATTAATTTAATCAGTTGTTTTACGAAAATATAGGAATTCGTGTAGGTATCTCTATCAAAATGGTAATAAATTGAATTTGTAAAATGTAAACTCCTGCAATTTAAGACCTTGTAACCAGTCATTGAAAATGTATTATTTGATATTGCGGAGAATGGCACACGCACGGCTAGTTCATTTAAACTTAATGCTCGGATTTTTGTTTAATTTTTAAATCAACAGTCTTCTTGATATTTTTCGTGATTGTTTAATAAAAACACCTGGTTTACTTTCTGTCACTCGGATACGTTTAATATCGTGATCGTTAACACGATGATTTCCTTCATATTTTCGTCTGTTAGTTTTACCATCACTACTAAATACGTCTTCGTCGTCATTTGTCTCTGATACTGGAATTTGTATAGGTATGTTTTTGTACAAAATTTACCGACTACATCTCACCTTGTTTAAATACTTAACTGCATTTTTAATACGGTTTTGTTCGTCCTCGTTTAAAATATTTCCCGTTGGCATTAAAATTCTGGTGATGAAAAACACGCAATCTTTAAACTTAGTATCGTGTGAAAACCATTTTGTCCACAATGCGTCATCAAAATATTTAACATGCTTTTGAATAGCATTGAAGAATATATTTACTTCGTTTTTAAGCACATTATGCGAGATGCAACAAAGTTCTTTCATCTTGTGGAATACCAAAATAAATCCAGCAGTCAAATGTACCATATTACGTTTAATGTTATCGAACACCATAACAAACATCTTAATTCGATGACCAATCTGCCGCCACAGAGCAGTTTTCAATGTAAGTTCTGAATAAGACTGAAAATCTTTTTGTGAAAAAAGTGAAGTCAATTCATTTATGGGTTGTTCATCATAACTTATGTCATCGGTTTCTATAATTGTACGAATATGATGCGACATCATATTAATGAGTTCATTTGATACAAAAAAACGATTTCGCGTTTTTATCGGGTTTTTCGTTTGTTAATACTCCTGGTACAGAATTTTCTAAACGGCGCGGGCGTCCATCTGCATCATTTAAATCCGGACTCTAAGAAGAAAGATTAATATCTTCTGCGGCAGAATGTTCGGTACAAGTTGTACTGCCGAATCCATTTCTCAACGGTAATTATAACCGTAAGTCAATAACTACTCGAATAGTTCACTAAATGAAATACTAATAAATAATATTCAGATAACTCTGCGAAATGTGTGATCCAATATTGGACTAGCAAAGTTATTATTCAAATGGTTACAAACAAATTGGTATTAGCAAAATGTCTATAGATCGCCCGTGACAACCAAATTATTATTATTAACAACTTTACTGTTTTTTCGGCGTACTATATTATAGTCACTGGATATCGCACACGTGCATTGATTTAACATGCGTATAATATTAATTGTTCTAATGTAAATTTTTTTTTTTTTTTAGATTAAATCTGTATATTATTTCCTTTTTATTCTTTACAAAACACATAATAAAATATAACATTAAACATTCTATTATGTGTAATTTTCATTCGTTTTTGGAATTTTTCATTTTGAACATAAATAACCTTTTATTTTTAAAGTTGCTTGTCATGCATTGCCCAATTTTCGTATAAAATTATTTTGTTCATGGCTGCTATGAAATAAAACATTTTAGCGTATATTTACCGGAAATATTATAATTTGACAGTGGTGTGTTTACGGGTTGACGGGGGGGAGTACAACATGGGATTTTTTTTTTTTATCCGAACAATATCGATAATATATAAATATAAAATTAATAACATAAAGAGATACAAATGAAAATAAATACGAGAAAAAGCGATTTGAAATAAAATAAATCCAGAAATACATTTTGCCATTAAGGTACATGTGGTGACCATATATTTATTTACTGAAAATATCGAAAAATCACGATGATCATAAAACGGATCTCGGTAAACCAGTAAAGTAGTATCGGTTGTGCTGTTCTCCCTTGTATCCACGGTATCTCAGAAATCAACAATCGTAAAATTTTTTTTTTTAAAAAAAAAAACTCACTCGGGAATCCATACAAATGTTTTAAATAAATTAGGTACCGCCGGGTGATATTTCCTCGTCTTTTTTAGATGCAGCGTGGAAACTTCGAAGCATTTTTATTGACCGAGTGTTTTCCCAGCTAACTACAAATGTTTTGCATATTGATCCTATATTATTAGTACTTATGCATGCGATTTATATAGCGGAAATAAAAATCAAATACCCATAAAACTATCGAACTTTAATTATACATAATACACATACAATAAATTCGTCGCTACGCTGTTAATACCAATATTATTGAAAGATATAACTGCATTTTTGCGTTTGCGTATTGCCACGGAGACAAAATATTATATTATATGAACATTCATGTATGATTTAAACAAGAATAGTAACAACAATCAAAATTGTTAGTCAACTTTTTAGTCTGCCTCAGCGTGGTTTCTCTTGGGTAACTCTAACAGAATGGACTAACGTTTTCACTAAAAAAAAGTTATAAAATAAAATATGCCGAGACTCAACTCGTGTTCCTATTAGAATATACGCCGGGACCCAAATCGAGGTTATTCAAAAACTCAGAGGTGGCAATTGCCACGTGTCATTACCCCTATCGCCTCCTCGTAAGAACACCAATGCGTTTTATCGCGAAGGCACTTTAACCGAGCTGCGGTCATGTTCGACCGTGTATAATGCGGTTTTCCAAAAATAGTAAAAAAAAATAAATATACGTATACCATGTCGTTATCCCGGCGTTGTGGGTTTAGGTTTATACCTAACATAATATTTTCTTTCTCGCCGCGGGCGACCACGCGACGTGCGCCGAATCGCTTTCGGCCGACAAACCCGGGAACGCCAGCTATTTCCAGACCGTTTCGACGACGTTTGGCCGACGGGCGTTTGCGGTCACTGCGTGTCCTACACTCTCGCGGGACACGTGTTATTTGTAATATAATATTACTTATGTGATTACGCGCGTTCGCAAATGTAATCTCGTCGGTTTTCACGACGAGGTAAACGCGAGGGAAAAAAAATAACCTATACGACCCTCACCAACTCCCCACGACCTCCCACCTGATTTTTTTGTTTGCTTTGTACAGATCGAATTTTTATTTCGCGGCGAGTTTTACCTACCTGCAAGTGTAGGAATACTATTCCTATACGTCCTGCATATAGGAATTCCGTATTTCAATTAAATCCCCAAAACCGTCGCGGTCGATTATTTACACGAAACGCTACTTGTCGAACGTCATAATACATACGAGATGGAAAAGACGGTTATGTTTGATTACTAAATACAGCCGTATTTATTTGAACATTGCTTCGTTTGGAGCCGTCAAAGCGGAGCGAAGCAAACGAATGGACGAATGTAATCGAAAATAAATTTCGATTGGCGATTCGTTATGAAAACTATGTCGGGTAGGATTTTATTTCGTGTGCAGCATTTAAAAATACATCGGATCGCGTAACCGAAATCTTCACATACCGAATTCTTATAATTTTCGGATGACTGCTTATCACCCCTTATACCCGTTTTTTAGACTCGAGTGCCAGGGCAGGATAAAAGGGAGGGCTAAGGATGGCTGTAGCCAAAAGTCACCAGTTAAAGATCACAAAATGTGTGTTTTTGTCGATAACATTTTATTTGCTTATCGGTCTTTAGTCCTGAGCGCCCATAACCTTAAATCCGGTCATGCCGAGTGCTCGAATTAGTAAGTGAATACTTAATAAACACACTAATGTACTTTATGCGTAGAGATTATTTTTGATCGATTCAACGATATTGAAAACCAAAGGTAATAACAGAGAACATCATGAATTACTGTTCACCGAAATGTATTTATTTATTGCACTGTAATATAATATTCCAAAAAAATAAGTACCTAGTAATATAAATAATAATATAATATAACATGTAATGAAATATACAAAGAAAATGAAGCTGTCCTAGGATAATGGGGACGGATGCAGCCATTGTTGTAGTTGGGAATTAAATTGGAAACGTATGATACAGAAATGAATTTAATATATATATATATATATATCTGCAAGCCATTACTATCGAAATAACGATTCTGAGCGGAGTTCAGTTGTTAGTGATACTTTTTCAACAATATACATATCATACTATTGTAAAATAATTAAATAGGCATTATATATTTTCTTTAATAATATTTATTTAATGTTGTACCGATTTTATGTTTTTCGCGGTTTTTCAAATCTTGGGATAATCGAAAAATTACCTTCCCACTCTAATTTTCTTTCAGCAAAGGTGTTACGTCTAAAAATCGGAGCAATATTTCTGGTAGAAAAGTTGTCCACGGATAGAAAAAAATAAACATCTATATAAAACCATAGGCTTCTTCGGTCCACTCGGAATCTAAAAACGTGTTATTTTTGCCACGATTATAAATACTACGCTTGATCTCAACGACCTTGAAACTAGTGATCCCCTATGCGACTACCGTGACAGTAGTAGCTGGATTTTCGACTGCTAGCGCTCGTGTGACGGTGTGAGAGAACGTCAAGCTAAGAAATGCGGCACAATCGGTATTCACATAAAATAGATGAAATTCGGTACATACTAAACAGTAGAGTGCTAAACTGCGCGCCGTCGCATCGAAATGTGTATGACCTTTAAACTCGGCATTCTAGTACACTACCTTCAGTATAATATTATCTATGATCGCGTCTCTTGCGTACGAGAATTCGTTTTCGTGTACGCGTAATCCGTTTATCGCATACCGATCGTACTTTGCACGGCGGTTCACAACGACAGATACGGTCCTGTTAAAACTCAATGATACTTGTCGATAGAATTTTCGTCACCGTTTTAAGCCGCGTCCGTTGGAAATCCGCTTCGCTCTTGTTCTCTCTCACGGGCCGTTGTTGTACGTCGATGTACACGTGCCCGAAACAATAACGTAAAAACAATTCTGCGAACTATTTGTCCGACAACATAGATTTACCGTGTTCGAAATACTATTAACTGTATCGCAGCCGTAACGCAATAAACGTTCCGCGAACGCGGCCCGTCCGCAACGCCGGCTCTTTTTTTTCCGATTGTCCGCCTCCGTTATCTGATAAACCGCATTATAATACGCCTCGTATTCAACTCGCTAAAATCCTCGGCGGTTTCTTTACCCGTTCGTTTTCCCGCCGCGAACCCTCGACTGCCCCGGCAATGCCGAACGCTATTTTCAATTCGCCCGACTGAACCGAGTGGCACGGCGATACTCGATTTTCGGGGTTATAATTCGCTCGGCGTCTCCGCCTTATCGCCGTTACTATTACAGTGCCTACGTGACGCCGGAATTTCCGCCTCGGCGTGCGCAAACAGGTACCGTAAACGGTCCTGCCGCGACAGCGACTCGGCGACCGGTCGCCCGGAAGAGAACGGTTTTCGCGGGATCGCCGTCGCAAGCGAAACAACCGTTACCGCGCGCGTGCGGATATTTGCATGAAATGTGTATATCGCGCGTACGGGCGTCTCGTGCCCAAGCGAGCGAACAGTTACGGGGTGTCGCGCGCGTTTCGTCCGCGGCGCGGCTGAGGACGGGTGCCTCGAGTGTCGAGAGCAAACGTCATTATTCAAAACGGGGCACTTCCCGTCGGACGCTCGGATATCGCGCGCGACGCGACGGACGAACGGGCGACAACGCGCGCACCGGATCGATGATTAATTGTCCAGCGTGCCCCGTCTTCGGCGCGATAATTTCGTTACATTCGCTCGGTGGCGGCGCACAATACGTTCGGTCGTTTATGAGATCCTCGACATTCCAATCGGTCGGCCGCAGCTGTGCCGAATTTTCCGTCCGGACTCCGGAGTCCGTGCGCGATGATTCGGCGTGTTTCATCTTCTCGGTCATCGCGTTCGCTGGCCAGGTTCGCGTACAAATAATGCTACGCCCCCCGTGCGCGTATATTCGTATTTTCGAGTCTCGTACTGTTCGTGGTTTCGTTTCGAAAACCGCCTTTGTCTCGTGCGCTAGGCGGTCATATCCACAGAATACGGATATTGGTTTTAACCGCGGTTCGAAGTACCGGCCCGGTAGGACCCGGAAAAAAACCCATTGGATAAAAACGAATTCATATTGACGATTAATCAAAAATCTAGCCATATAATATAATAATATTGGCAGCGACCAATATACGTGGGCTAATCAAAAAGTATCGAGACCGACAATATTACTCGGAAACCGAGCGTTGAAGAGCAAAACGATTTGTAAACCTAGATTCCATGACTTACGCTGAGCACATCTATTCGCATAAAATCTCTATAAACTTCTTCGTTTTGATTTGACGATATTTTGCTAAAATTTGTTTTTCACGTTTGGCGATTTCGTAATGAATCCAAAAGAAGCGGAACATGCTGCCACTCGAGGGCGCATTTTTAGTTTTTCAATTGGCATTTAATGGCAAAAACCATGAAATGTTGCATCCCTCTGGAACTGGAAAAAAATGCAGACAAATTTTCTGAAATCTCCAAATCTGTCAAGAAGTACTCTTCTTTCGGGTTTATTACAAAATCGCCAAACTCGAAAAATATATTTTACAAAAATATCAGTGAAATCAAACCGAAGAATTTTATAGAGAAGCAATGAAAACAAATGTACTCAGAAAAAGTCATAGAAGCAAGTGATACCAATCCTACTGCTCTTCGATGCTCCTTTTCCGAATGATACTACCAGTCTTGATACTTTTTGATTAGCCCTCGTATAGGTAAAATTAAAATTTAACTGTAATTCTGTTTATTATGATACACGTACGCATGTTTTTCTCCCAACAGTGCCGACATAACGGGATAACGGAGTAAGAAACGAAATGTTTTTTTTAACATTACATTTCTACGCGAATAAAATATTTATCCGAGAACATAAATCGGTTAGAGCGAACAAATTTGACGGTCTCTTGAATTTTGTTATGTCGCTTTGACCTGATGCTTGTCTACTGTATAAATCTTATTGTATACCGTAACGGGCGGGCGTTTATTAGGTCGTCTCGAATATCGTCACGTCGTGATTTTTATCGTGTTCCGTATCTCGTTTATCATATTATATTATATTTTTATATGCGATGCCACTATAGAGATGAGTCGTCTTTTATTTTATTTGTCGTTTTTTCCCCTCGATTTAATCGATTTTTCGAATTCGTCGTTGGGGACAACTATTGTTATAGGTCCGGATGTGGTCTGATTCCACGTTATTTAAATATTCCGGGTTAACATGTCGAATACGAACCCTTCGCCAGTTGAAAATTACGATTCTTCTCGTTCCGTACTCGTTTTTATTTTCGCATTGGAGTTAGAGGGGGGCATATAATTGAAGCGAATATTTTACCCGGCCGAACAAAAACACCGGCAATTAAATCGCTATATTATATTTACATCTTTTGTGCGTCGACATAATATTATTCTCAACAATCTCGACTGAATATCATCTGTTTAAAGTTTCATTTCAAACATCGCAGTAGTCGTGACGTGCAATTTATTTAAATTGTCTACCCGTCTCGGATTACTTACATAATATAAAAAAAAAAAAAAAACATCACTTGAAAAATATTAATTTAATTTTAAGTTGTATCTGAAGAAGAATTACACGAGAGTAGTGTTTGAATTTTGTTATTTTGCAATGAGTAGGCATCTCGCAGAGTTCTCATATTTCGAACACTCGACGATACTATACATATTCAAACATGAAAATATACTTCTGTGCTCCAGCTGTATATCTGCTAAGTACTTACTAATCTTTCAGTCACATGTACGTATTGAATCAAGGCTCTTGTAAGACGCGAACCGAAAACCTTATTTAATGTGTACTATTGTTGAGCGCCTTACGCTTAACCTTTAAAAATGGTAGTACCTTACTTGATATAAACATTTTTATATATTCCTGAAAAAAAAAAAAACTGACAATTAATGACAATATGTGTAATATTCGTTTTATTTTTATTGATTTCCGGGTTATCAGTTTATTACAATAAAGGAAAAAACAACCTTTAAATATTATATAACATTTCAGTTTACCTAGCTCCGCTTAGAATCGTTTTATAATTGCGATGGTTTATCATCGTTTTAAATATATAAACTAAATTATCCTTTTTCCTGTATCTTAAAAATTTCCAGTCAACAACAACACTGTCCTACAATTAACCATTTTAAATAACCATTTCGAATAACCATTTTTACACGGTGAAAAGTAAGTCTGACTTTTTTTTTAAAGTATTCGGTGTAAGCCTGCACGGTATCGTTTAATATTAATTTATAAATACTTTGAAAAATATATTTCTTAACTGCTTAATAATGTAACCAAATTATAATGATTATATTAATTTTTTTTTGTAGATAAAAATTGTATCAACTAAAACCCCATCATAGTTTGATTAACGAGATTATGATATTTTTTTTCAAAACATTTTTTTTTTTTTTTTTTTGTCTAACAATGTTTGTCCACTTCTGGACTTTTTCGGTTTTTTTTTACTCATTTATAGACCCTTTCATTTTCACACAACACCATCCGCCGCCTATGCCCGCGTTCACTTTGTAAAACTTCCCTGCGTGCGTTCATTGCAGGCAAAAACCGTGGTAGGGGTGGCAAAACTAATTATTACTGATAAGGAACACCCGGGGTCCGCTGATATTAATTAACCGACCGACAGTTCGCAATTTAATTAATTTTAAAACACGAGATAACGATATATGGAACAATGGAGGCCAAAAATGAGCAATATTCCGAAACAGGGTTAATGGGTGTTGTTTTTGCGGCACAGGAATGGAAATGGTATGCTATTAAAGCTTTCTATAATGGCGTTTAACGTTGTAAAAAAAAAAAAAAAAATTAAAATTAAAAAATACATAATAATAATAACAGATAGGATTATTGGAGCGCAAAACATTTCATATAAAAAGCTTTTTTATTAAAGAACGGTGTAATGCGTATCGCATTATAGTAAAATATTATTCGTTCAGTACGCACTGCCATACCGCGATTCTCTCTAATTATTTAAGAAGATTATTATTTTATTATCGTAAAATTATGAACCACTCACAGTATACATATTCACGTCCGGTTTTGACAAAAACTAAAAGCGGAAATAATTATGAACAAACATTTCGTGTAATTTCTTCCCCCCCCCTAATATATAATAATATAGAATTTAGAACATGTTCGCTTATCCCTATATTAATATGTGGGGCGAGAACAATAGGAGTATGTATATTGATGACTATTCTGGGCCGGAGGTTACTAAACATATATTTTGCTATACTTGTAAAAATCGACTTGGGCGCCACTGGATAAAAGAAAAGGTACACACACACATACACACACACGCACACACACACACAAGCACACACCCCCTGAATAACGTTTTGTCGTAATAAATGCGGATTGTCTAATATATTATTCGCCGACGTCGGCCCCACGGTACGACCTTTAGAATAACAGACTCTGCAATAATCATAAAATTACAACGTTCACTTCAACTGACTGCCCACCAGAGGTTTGCGGCAAACAACAAATTCGTTCGAATACAAATTGTGTTCGTGTGTGTGCACGTTGAAATATTTACTTTACGGTTGCTACGCGGTCAACACGGTGTATAGGTACCGTACTATTATATTATACTTATATAGCGGTCGGTAGATAATGATAAAAACCTAACCCTCGTTTTTCTCCGCTGTCTGGAGAGTATATTATATTATATGTTGCTTTTCCAGGGGTCATATTGTTATTATTATTATTGTTATTATTATTGTTATTATTATTATTATTATTATGTAGTAAGAGCAAATAGAGTTGGAAAAACAAACATAATATATTTCACAAATTTTCAAAATTACACGGTCCATTATGAAAGTTTATTGAAATTTTAAACGATTAATATGGAATCGGTATTATATCGTCGGCTTAAAACCAGAAAAGTTTCTTTCAGACTTTTGTACTTTTTTTTATGTATTATTGTCGGAGAGCAAAATATATAGAACCGAATGATAATGGACAGGTAGAACCTATTGTAGTTATTGATAGCAACCAGCTCTGTATTAGCCTTATTGTAAGCTCGAATTCCTGTATATTTGCTTGTACTGAAAATAAAATACGCTCCGAATCTAAAATGGAAAATTAAAAAAAAAAAAACAATACAACTTCCTCGGGTTTTGAGTAATTTTAACGCGTTAATAATAACCTAAACTAAGAGTTTACATATTTCTATAAAATAGTAATTATTTACAATGTTTTTTATGGACGTTACTGTCGTTTTGTTATCGTTAAATATTCGACCAATATTCAAATGTTTTTCGTGTGTTGCCGATTGAAAATTACAACGCTAAAAGTTCTAAATCTATTCCCTTCCCCCTTTCCACTTATATCCCGCCGGAAACGCCACGAAAATCTCTCGCTGCAAACACGCAGATAATAATATCATGTGACGTCACGTTTTCCCACTCATCATGCACACACGCACACACACGCACACACACACACACACACACACATACATACACACTGTACTCTGTAGCGTCAAAGCATTTTCATTGATTTACCGTCAGAGCCGACGGCATTTAGCTAGGGAGCTTATATAATATTATAATACACGCGCGAGTCTTTGAAAACTTCCGAAGTGTTGCGGAATTCTAATTTTCACGCGGTTACGAGGAATGCGCTCGTGTGTACGTGTATATGGGTGTGCGCAAAATATTATCGAGGCGAAAAGTGGTGTATATTTACAGTGTGTCTAGAAAGTTTGACGGATGCGTTCCTGCGAAAGCTGCATGCGCCTAACTATACATAAAACGTTTATAAACTTTTTGGTTATCCGTTTAGCGTTATGTATGTATATACCTACATAACGGTATACGGTGGCCGGACTGTGCGCAGGGTCGAGGGATATTCAATGCGGGGAAATGTTTTATTCAAATAAAATAAATTCGTTATGTCCCCCCCCCATCCCCGTCCTCGTGGTTTATATTTTCCGCTATGACTTATAATATAATACATATTATATAAATATATATATATATATATATGTTACAGTAAATGTTAAAAATACGGTATTGTAAAAAATGACTATAGACATTTTTTGTAAAAATCCAAAATCCTCCATTCCAAATAAGTGCCTTATTTTACACTTTAACTGGACATAAGACGAAATTAAAATCACATTTAAGAAATATATTATCAATTCGTCTTTTGTAGATTCGAACAGAAATACCCACTGCAGATTGTAATTGAAGGAGTTTTTCGTATTTTTTCCCTTCTGGTTACACAGGTAATAAATATTTTAATAAAAAAAAAACTTGCCCTAGCTGTAGCTTTACTTTAAGTGTTGGTTTTTGCTATATGTCTGTGACAATATTCTCAACAAAACGAAAACGCAAAATAAATGGATATGTTTAAAAAAATGACGATTTGTCCAACGCAAAATGTCATTCAATTAATTAATAAAACTAATATTATATGCCTAGTCTATTAAGATCTTTTTATAATAGTAATACAAAAACAACAGTGAGTAGCAGAACTATGTCCAAATTTTGTTCAACTCTGTCAACCCCCCATTTTGAAATATTTTATTATTGGTTTTATTACTATCTAAAATATTGACGATTGTCAGAGTTTTATTAAATTTGTGTTTATAGGAGTATTTAAAACCCGATATTCACTGTGAAAAATATGAAATTCGGACAGGAAATTGGTTGGCTAAGAGATTGATAATTGATACTGCCGAGAGGAACAGCATTGATACTTACACCGTGTATTCGTAAATAATAAAAAATAAACAATTAAACATTTTAATTTATAATACTTATATATTTTATATGTATAATAATTGTGTATGTATTATAGCTGTCCTAACACAATGTTTATTATAAAATAATATACACAAGTAGGAGGGAATACTGTACTAACTACTAACCGTACTAGAATCAATCATCCTTAATTTCTCGAAACCCCCGAGCGTTGATAATACACAGCTTTCATTTTTCTTTGTTCGCATTAGAAACTTTTATACGCATTATATTATATTGTACTTACATAATAATATCTTCATAATGTAATAAGTTTTTCATTATCACTCGACGAGCTCGCGAAATTACCAAAAGCCTATTTTCTATTCGCATTTACTTTATGTAATATTTTCTCTGCTGAAGTGACAAGTGTTCTTCATTGTTCCAGCCCAAATTGTTTCCTCAGCTGTTTCTATTTTATATAAAAATGTAATAACTACGATCTGCTCACAACTTCTGTATATTTTATTAAAAATTATATTATAATTTCATTCGGATTCCGAAAACCAAAAGTAATAGCATTATTATATCGCCTGAAATCTTTGTTATAACGATCAAAGATCTTTAACAATACATTTCAAAGAATGTATTCCATAAGTTCATATTGGTTTAGTTAGCAATACGTATAACAGACGTTTGCTTGTAAGGTCTAGTTCGGAACGTCTTCTGATCAGCCAATATAATTGTGGCATTTTCTTCATAATTTGCAGTTTTTTCTGGCGAACACGGTGTTATCAGCCGAGTCGAAAGTCAAGGTACATCCTTAGATATTTCCCGAGTCACTCTGCGGGATGATGTGCTGATCCAGAAATACTGGTTTACAAACGATTTAAGGCATAATAATTTACGTACACTGATTTCTTACTGTTAATTTTGATCTTCTAACGTTTCGTCCGGTTGGAAACGTTGTTGGTTGACCTTTGAAGCCAATTGGTCGCAGTCTGCTGTTCTTCATCGTTTGCCATTATTGCCTTGCTATCAGCAAACGTGGCGGCTATAATAATATTATAGCTGCATCCAGATTTTAAAAACAAACAACAATAACATTATAATTATTGAAATTTGAATACTTTTATAGTATGATTAAAATTTAAATGTATAATATAGGTAATTAAAAATTAATTTAGTAGTTGTTTTTTTTTTTTTATTATAACGACAAAAATAATAATAATGTTACAACGAAGAAGTTGCGTAGTAGTTGTATAAGCCATCATTTACCTCGCGAATAAATTTATGACTACACCCGCTCCCCGGCTGCAGTATTATTAATGATTAAACTCCCGGCTTCCATGTCCCCCGTTATCAAAGTTATCCTTATAATTTTTTATAACCCCATCATTTATTCGCGTTTCGTATTACCGTCATACAACAATAGAAGCGTGTATTTGTGTATAATATTATGTTGTTTCGAATATAGATCGGTGTTTTGATATTTTAATGATAATTAATATTTTTGTCCGATTCGTCAACATACTAAAATAGGTGAATATAAAAAAACTATGATTTTTTTTAGATTAAAAGTTGAATTTTTCCCTAAAATAGAGACTATTGCATTATAGCGTCGTGTCTTGTATTATATTTACATCTTTTTCCCGTTAATTTTGGACATTATTAGTGGCCATCTGTACCGAATAAGCTTAAATGTTTTTCTACCAGAAATCTTGCTCCAATTGAAGAATGTCAATGCTTTTCATGAGCAATGGTTTATCGGTGCTTACAGATATACATTCAATAACTTCATGTATTCTTCGCAACTAAATAATTACAACCAACCTATCTATCAGCAGTCACAGCTATTTTTTTAAAAATGTATTGTTAGCCTTTTTAGTTTAATTTTTATCGAAAATCGTCAAATTCTCAATTATAACATGATATATGTTCTTTTTGTTAAAATCGTATAAAAAATTATTTTACGAACGTAGTATATTGCATTAAATACATATATATTCTGCATTATACTGCAGCTGTTATCTGTTATCTAATTGTTTTCTGCATGTTTTGAATACTTTAACAATGTAAAAGCGTATAAAATATAAATGGAAATCACGGGTGTCTAGAAAATAAATAATTTCCTCGGGTATAAAGTGAAAATGTCTCGCGAACGAAATGTAAAAGAAAATTCGTATTCACTGCATGAAAAGATTTTCTTATATTATAAGTTGTTTGTGATATTTTTTTCCCCTTTACGCGCCATTAACATAATGCATGATTAACCAAAAGCCGAACCCTAAGGAAAAATCCGAATTTTATAGCCTGAAACATAACGGCCTCATTATTATTATTAGGTACACTAAAACTTTTGCTCTTAAATTCTTTTTTCCCCTTTCTATTCTATATTCTTACATACATTAGAATATTTTAATATCTTAAAACACTATTCATTAGTAAAGCTTTTAGCTTATGGTTCTAACATTTTTTCCCGTGTATTTTTTTTTTTTGAAAAAAAATAAATAAAATTGCCCTAAGTTCGTGTTAATAAAAAATGTTAATTGGTTTCGTAGTCAAGCACTCTAGATATATTAGGTTTTATATAGGTTATATTAAAAGTTTTCGCTTTGCGTTTGATTTCACTGCGAAAGTTGATCGGTCTGTGTAGTATTGTTGTTCCGATCAATATTTCCAAATTTAGTGTTCTTAATCCAATGTACTCAATTTTACGGAATTTTATCTTTGTGGCAAATATATATTATTTTCTGATAAAATTAATTACACACATGTTATAGTACTATATAGTGTACTTTATATAAAGTCTACACTCATTGGTGTCGTTATTTATAATTGGTTTCCGTTATCAATGATTATTATTCGTCTAAACAATATCATCAATTAATAACTAAATGCATTATTATAAAAAATTTTAAATGGAGAATTTTTCGTTAAAGATACTAAACATATTTATCTCAATACCATAAAATATTGTGTCTATTATTCACTGATTACCACAGATTAAAATTTAATCTATGCTAATAACAATGTCTGGACGAAAAATTACATCTATAGCGCCGTCTATATACGCTGATAAAAGTCTCAATCGCTACTTTCTAATTTTAATCTCTCTAATATATACTCGTATTAAAAACTATCGAGAAATGTGGTAATGCAAAGGATGATATAGGGAAAATAACATTGATAAAAATAACTTTTTTTGGAGAGTGGGAAAATTGGAAAAAAAATGTCTTTCTGCAATTGTAAATAATATTTTGCTTGGCAATAGAAAAAAAAACCAATTGATATTTTTCAATAAGTCGGTATGTCTTGAAAAAAATATCGAATCATAAATACTATATTCCCGTTTGACGTTGGTCATCCTGTAGACAGCGAGTATAAGGACAGAAAAGAAAGCAAATGAACAAAAATAATATTGGAAACTGAAGTTTGAAGTGTAGGTTATGCATATTTAACAGGGTACACATTATTATTATTATTATTATTATAATAGCTCGCCGTGTCTACCCACAGAAAATATGCCCACATCATTAAAATATTTACACGTTATTTCAAAGCCAAGACATTTATATTATCCGGCTCTTACGCGAAAAACATTTCACATATTCGTATTCATATTTTATGCGTAACATGCACACAAAGGGTATTCAATTTAGAAAACGCTCGCGAATGTATTGGTCAATTTAAAATGTGTAGGTACCAACATTATCACATTATTGTTCTGATATGTTTTAACGCATGGCTAAACGATTTATTGATAGCGTGATATTTATTTATGTACTTAATATAATACCGTGTAAATTATTTGTACGTCAGTTTGGGCACTTGGTTTATTATAAAATTATTTTTATAATTGTTACTATTTTTATCAGGTGTACTTATAATTTTGTTCGTACTTATCGCGACAATCGCCATTTCCACATTCCACGACATTTCGATAGGCATAATAGCCGTTCGGCTGCTTTTCACTTACACTTGATAAACATAAATAAGTTATAGTTTGATTTTAAAATGTTATATATCAGTTGTATTATTATGACGATGACCTACTCCAAATATTTGTGACGAAGGTAAAAAAAAAAAAATAAGAAGATATCATATTATCGCCTATACAATCTAAATTTCCCCGTATATATAAACGATGTTGGTAGGTACCTATAATATTAAACAAATTGTACCCACCCCTCGCTCTCCCTGAATTTTTTTTTCAGTGACTGTGGCCACCTTCAAAGTCGTTGTTGCGTCGTTGAGCATGCGACTACGGGTATAATATTATCTTGTTGAGATAACCGTTGAATTAACAATAATATCTGTGATTAAAACGACATATTTCATTTTTCCCTTTCGGACAGTAATAATTGTACGAATCGCCAACATGTTGTAATCGTATAAAACATAATATTATTCGTACAACAACATCGCCGTGCTTAAACACGCGTTTAATTTGCGGCAATACGCTTTATTTGATAATATATCACCCAGCATAGATTATAATATTATTATTATAAAATGTAACGCAGCGACAATAATAATATTATAATCCGTGGTATTATGTAATATATTTTGTATCAAAATAATATTCACGAAACCGACAAAATTATACTAATAATTTAACACAACCGAGAGGACACGTTAAACTTTAATGTTCATATCCATGGCTGGCGCTCGGGCAGTAAAACTGTATTTTATTGTGAACATAATATTATTATTATTATTATTAAAACGCGACTTCATATACTGCGTTTATATTAATAACCGCGCGTGTTCCTTTAATTAAATTTTAGGCAATAATTATTACGACGAAAAAAAAAAACACGAATTATGTCGATAAATATTATTAAAAACGTAATATTTTATCGTGAAATTTAAAACAATGTTGAAAATTATACCCATGTACAGCACCAATACGTTTTAACCACTTCTATAGAGCCATTCCCAATTTATTTTACCTTAAAAAAATTAAAAGATTGCGTGATTTGGGATTATAATCTCCCATCTTTTCCCTTACTTCCGGTGACAGTACCAGCATGGCAGTATTGATTGTGATCGTAACTTACGACTATTGGCGAAACCAGGGAGATGGAGTTGTTCAGGGTGTCTGGACACCCACTCTCAATCCGTATTTAAGTAGATAATTTAAATTTATGAAAATGTGTTAAAAATCGTATTTTTATTTTTATTTTGGCATAAAACTTTGAAAATTGGCCATTAAAACGGCCCTGCACTTAATATTATGCCATATAACAAAATTCCAAAACTCCAATACAGTTGTCGTTGTACTGTAAAATACTTTAAACCGTAAAGGTCTCGTTTACAAAATAAGAAAGGGAATTAGAATCACTTACACACTAGTGATGGTTATTCCAATTAGTTCCTATCGAACGGTCCTATAGTTGATGACTACCGAACAACAGTTCGGTGGTAAAACGATTATTTGGCACTGAAAAACTATGAAATAGTCAAAAAACTATTTAGCATAAGAAAATATGTATTCGTTTAACAGTTTTATTCGTGGATATACAGTACCAATACGAAACGTAATTTTACTTGTTCACTTCAAATGCATTGTCCGTCATGTAAATATGTGCGTAATATCTGTAAAATAATTGATTTATCCAGCCTTGCTGATATTACAAATAGTTTATTTTTAACTAAGCCTTTATGAAACTTAATAGACTATCCTTTCTTCAACGAATAAATTTTAATGTTCCACCTCGTTTTACTAAAAACGCTCTTCTCTTTTTTTCCATTTTCCTCTAATAATTATGAACTGAACTCCCCGCTCTATCGTCTCTTATGCGTATGTCTAATGACGACTCCTTTTCCAATTTTTCTCAAGCCATTTATCAACTAGGTTTTTATTACCATTACTATCCGTATTTATTATTTATACTTTCTTTCTATTTATACCATTGATTTATTATCAAATGTTTAATTTAAATTGTCTTCGGGCCTCGGCCTGTATTTTAATAAAATAAAAATAAAATAGAATGATTCGGCCATGTAAAAACTATTCGATAGCTTATCGTACTGTTTGATATTTAATATTATTTTTTATAAGAACAAAATATTATTAAATCGCCAACAAGTACATGTATTGTAGTGTAGGGTATTAAATTTAAAACGTGGTTTATTTAGGAATTAAAACTGACACTTGCGGTATTTTAACACGCGACATGGTTAACCACTACTCCAGGACTTACTTTAACGTTCAAATTTATGTTTGAATAATTATAAAATCGTAATGCCATACATTTTTTTACATTTTTTTAATTCTTATGAAAACCGCACGGAAAAAAAAAAAAAAATTTCTTTACTTCGTCTACATCGCAACACAAACAGTCTCTAGTTATTTTATTATTGGTGATCATAAAAAGTTGCTCATAGACAGAACAAACACTCGCATCACATACGTTCCCTCTTGACGTTCCCCAGAATATAAAACGCACTGGGTAGAAATATTTTGCACACGTGTGAAAACGCGTTACAGACAGTTATACGTATGCCCGACGAGAATATCGTAGAAACGTGTCAGTAACCGCGGTCCGCCATTTCAAAACCAAATCATACCGATTCGAAAACATTAGGCATCAACAATGGAACTCGAAATCATTATTATACCTCTGTTATGGACTTCGGTCGGACCGTGACCAGAGTGGCCAATTGCTGGTCGCAACAGTGTTTTTTATCCGACTGTTTTATATACGGCAGATCGGTGCATGCCACCGGATACGTGAGTCAGGTCCGGCCCATTATTCCGAAAAAAAAGACCTACGGTCCATCGGTCCTCGGTCCATCACTGATCCGCGGGCTTGCGTTCGTCGTTTCATTTCTTCTGCCATGAATCCATCGATGAATCTGGTTACAAATATCAGTTGTCGACGTGTCTCCTCTCCCCACTCGTGTCACTCTCGGCAGTTAATTTTCGATGGAACGCGGTCGATCTTGTAAATCCGCCCTTGTAATTTTTTAGCATAGCGAGTAATGTATTGGTTTTTACTATGGTGTGCAATTTGTTTCCGTTTGTGAATAACTTTACACCGGAAATCCTGCAGAAGGTATTTTCCCAAGCGATTTTTATAACAATTATTATCATAACAATCGGGAAATACCGGTAAAAACGTATTGGAAATATTTACTGCGTGTCTCGGAGATTCCGGTTTTATTGCTTCATATGTTTTAGATTTATTTTCTTGCAGAAATATCGCTCCGAATTTCAAAAGGAGCATTTCTTCTGAAAGAAAAAATTGCGTTTAGTTGGCGAGTAAGAAAGCGGTTTTTTGGATTTCCTGTGTATTTTTCTCAATTATAATTGGACGAAACCGGAAAAAAAAAAAAAAAAAAAGCGGTTTTGTATTTATTTTTCTTTTCAAATTCTGAACTAAACCTATTGAATATTATGTTACGATCACGTATTGTTTGAAATATTTGAAATAATTGTGCATTTCGTTTTTATCGCATGACGTAGGTACACGCATAACAATATTATTATAACGCGCATATGTATACGTATTGTGACAAAAACAATAACCGGGATATTTTTACCGTGTTCAAAAGTTTTTATTACGGATAAAACACGTCATTATTTTAAACGGCACACACGCATTTGTATAATACCAAAAAAAAAAAAAAAAAAACTATATCATATCGTTTCGTTCGTACACGAGTAGGTTTTACACCCGCAGTGTACTATATAGATAATCGTTCAATACGATTATTTAAATTCTTGCTGCGCGTACACCCAGTCGACTGCCTATATTGTTATTATTGTTAAAAAAAAAAATTGAAAGGAACCGCGTTTTTCCTCTTTATGCATCCACCCTTATAGTTTTTCTTTGAAAGCTTCGTTAAGGTTTTCGTTCGGAGTAGAAAAAAACGACACCTTTCCGGCCCTCTAATAATAATATATTACAAGTTCGCCGGGTGCATTCGATTATTCGACGACGTTCAATTGGACTTGTGCGCGCGCGGTTGATTTTCGAGTGGGTTTTCACACCGGCGGCGGCGGCGGCGGCGGCGGCGGTGTTCGCCGCTGCAGCAAACGCCAAACGCACACGCGCACAACATTCACACCGTTTACGGGCTCCGTTATTACTTCTACTATTATTATTATTATTATTATCACCGTTATTATTATTATTATTATCACTACTATTATTATTATTATTATTATCACCGCGATCGCGGTCCTCGGGAGCATTTATTATTGCTATCGGTAATAGACCCCGCGGGATCCGGGCGCGCGGGAATCGGAAAGAAAATATCAGGATGTACCTACCCGGTGCGGCTGGGCGAGGCGGCCGCGGAATACACGCTACAACGCCCGACTATGTACCGCGAAACCGTTATAAATTTCGCCGTCCCCCGACTTCGGCGGACCCGCCGCCCATGGCCGGCCCCGGCGATCTACCGCCCCGCGCGCACTGCTGCAGCGGTACCTACGCGCATGAACATCGGTTCGGTTTCCATTACGCGAGTGTTCGTTGTACGCGGCGGCGGCGGTTATAAACGCGTGCCATATTGTGACCAGAATTTATGCTTTCGACCTCGTTTTGTATACCCGCGGCTACACCCTGCACAGTGCGCTTAACTGTCTGTCGGTGGGTGTACGTCCGTTTCCCCAAACGTCGCATTACAAATGTTAAATAGCCGGTACCGATGTTACAGTCGGGCTCGCTTTATTTATTTGTATTTGTTTGGTTTTTTTTTTTTTTTTCGGTATACCGTCCGCAACTGTTATCAAGCCTATTAATGTTATTTTTATGTGTGGTGTATGATTATCAACCCTTCTCGTCAAAACAAACTGAACGCATCGAGCTGGAACTCTGATTAGACGAACTTCTATATCGGAAATACCAGGCTTTGCACAACACCCCCCCCCCTCGAATAAACCCTTAAAGGGTAGCTGACACGGGGCTACTGGTGTTGTTGGTATGTAAAAAAAAAGAAGCCAAGACAAAAATTAAATTACAATATAGTCAGAGTAATTACGGGCTTTACTCGGAAAGTCTCATTGGTCGTGAAAACACGTACAATGAACAGTAGTTACCTTAAAAACTGGTAACTTATAGTTCCTTTACGGATTGTATTTCTCTCGACACAGACAACGCCGAGCGGGACAGCCAGTATAATATTATACAATATTGGGTTTATAATGTTATTATGACTTTATGATGATTGATGTATTTTATTTTATTTTTCTCTAGCCACTCGTTATTTTCCACGTTTCACACTGAAAACGCCAGTTGATTAGAAAATTACGATAGTCTTAATACATGTTGTATAACATAACCATCGCGGTACACCTATTATATTATAGTTCGATACTCTGTAGCGCAATAAGCCTGTGCATTTAAAAAAAAGAAAAAAAAGTACGCTTAGCTTTAGCTTTTTGCGAAACATGGCTCGAATTAAAATGTATCGATAATGGTACCGATGAATTCAACGTTAAAAGTTCGGAACCCATCATTTTGCATTTGTCCGAGACATTTTATTATAATTTCCATCAGTTAATATTTTCACACACATTTTATGATTATTTCACAATATAAAAATATTAAATGTTTTGATGAGACGTGTCAAATAAACAACATATTTTTTTCGAAATTTTTAATATAAACTATTGGTTTTTGTTATTATATTTTACAGTGTTTACTATTTACCGTATTTAGGATTCTGTCAAAGAGAGAGATATTGAATTTGAAAATTGTGCATATTGTGTAACGGTTATACAATATGCACATGGTTCTAACTGGTTGGTTTTTTTCGGCCGAATTGAGAAGTGTATTAATGGTAACGGTGTTCGGAGAGAAGGGTTCGCGGTAGGTTGCTATTATGGGATGTGCATTACCGGTAACAGAATTCGGCGAGGAGGGTTCGCGGGAGGTTGAGACTTCGGTGGGATTGGGTACGCGTTTTAAGATTTTAACAGGTGTGTTTTTTTCGGCCAAATTGGGTTGTGTATTACCGGTAGCGTTATTCGGAGAGGAGGGTTCGATTTCAGGAGGAGTTATGTGGATGAATATGTGTTTTAAGGTTTTGAGTAGCGGGTTTTTGGCAGCGATTTCGGGTTGCGCGTTATTGGTGACGATAACGGGAAGGGGTTCGTGATAAGTGGCTATAATAGGCTCATAGCATACTTGTTTCTTGGCTTTTAAACCGGCTGTTGGTGTGCGATCGGTGCCAGTATTAGCAAGACAGCCATCTGCAGTAAAAGCCGTGGAAAAATTTCAGTTTAGCTACCGAGCGATTTTTTCGGTTTGTTTTTTTTTTTTTGAAATATAGGTAAATAAACGTTTTAAAAATAATGGTGCAAACAAAAATTGTGACTGATCAATAATTTCAAAATTATAGTCATTTAAAGTTTGTTGATTTTACATTTATGGTTAAATTACATACATTTGCTGTTGCAACAAAATTATTTTGTAACGCGTGGAAGCTTGCACCGGGTTCGAACCTTCGGAATTGATCAACTTTTTTTTTTTTGAAGTAATCCTTGATTTGTTGTGCGAAACCACATCGGTAGGTAACATCGGAAAATAACATTGGATGACACAGAAAACGACTAATAAATTAGTTTAATGAACATTTGTTAAAACGATTTCAAAGTGTTATTATAATATATATCAATTGAAACATGTAAAATAGTAGTTAAAAAATGCAAAAATTATGTCTGATCATTACATTGACTATTGACCGTCACAACATAATTTTGCTACAATAGCGAATGTATGCCATTTAACCATAGCGGTAAAACCGATGAACTTTAAATTACTATAATTTTAAAACTATTTATCAGACCCAATTTTCGTTTGTGTTATCGTTTTTAAAACGTTAATTTACCTATGGTTCAAGAAAAAAAAAAAATCGAAAAAACTCTCGGTAGCTAAACTGTTATTCTTTTAAAAACATTGACACAGTGTTGAATCCTGATATACTCCGAGGGGGGGGGGGGGTAACGATAGCCTGGCATGATGGCCTGGTACGACGTATTAAAAAAGCAGCTTCAGAGGCTGAACAGATGCATTATATGCTTTACAGAGAGGAACTTGCGTTTAAAAGAAATGTCAACTGAATTAAATGACGTTCGTAATGTAGCTATTTAATTGTATTTAATTTGGAGGATTAAATAGTAGATTGTTTTATGAACTCTGTGAAGATAACAAACAGAATGTTGAATTACTTTAACTTTACCCTGAAATACGTTGGCTTTTTCGTAAAAAATATCTATTTAAACTGTTTCAACTTCGGCATGAAGTGTTAAAATTTCTTAACAATGAAAGATCCGATTTGAAAACCTATTTTTGTGAGAGTAAATGGTTAACTATGTTAGCATATTTAGTAGATATTTGTACTATCCATTATCTTTAATTTTATTTCTCGGTATAGTTACAATTTGATAATAACCAAAGAGCAAGATGAAAATAAATCAAAAAATATATTATTTTGACATTTCGCGGAACTATGGAGTGTAATGGATATACGATTTCCTTATTAAAACGTAAAAACTTATTTTTCTTATTTAATACCCTGGAGTGTATTTTATAATATGTTTTTTAAAGTTAAAATACGGAACATGCATATAATAAAAAATGACGATCATATATATATAATTAAAAAAATATGACTACAAGAATTCAATGACGATTTTGTATGGTTCGAGTTTACATCGTACAATGAAAAACGTTATTGTTACAACTTAAATCAACTGCTAAAAAATAAATACAATTTTAAAAATTACAGTTTCAAGATATTATTCGAATTGACTGCGTGGCGGTAAAACGAATATAATTAACAATATAAATAATAAACTGCAAAATATAAAAACCAATGGAATACAATATAATATACCAGTTGGTACAAATGCACAAAGGCTATTATCGTTTTAAGGGATAAATTTAGTTTGAAAATTAAAAATCAAAAAATATCCAACTAACAATTTGTTTAAATTTGTTTTGCATATTTAGGTTTGGTATAACATACCGTGTATTTTTTAAATCTATATTAATTATAAATTATACATATTAAGAGTTCCAATTATGAATCTTCGATTAAAAGATGTCTACTTTAATTTTTTAATTTACATTTTTACAATAATGATATGGTTAATCGTTTCATCAAAGGGCACGTTATCTTAATTAACAAAGAGGTCATAAAAAAAGTTTTGCAAGCATTAGTTCTTGAACTCAGGAGACCATTATTTTAGTTCGTTTTATAATTTTGTTACACTGAACCCTTCGTGGCACCAGGAAAATAATAATGATAATAATTTAATAGAATACTATACAAACATAATACAAAATATGCCCTAAATAAAGGAAATTAACAAAAATATTCACTTACTTAGCATTTTCTTTTTTTTGAGGGGGAAGGGGGAGGGCGCTTTATAAATAGATTACTAAACCGACGCAAAATTAATCAAAACAGGTATAAAATTGCATTATAATACTATGTTTATTGAAGAAATTAGGAAGACATTGAGAAGACAAAATACAAATTGTTTTCTTCTTTAACGAATTACTCACAAAATCTAAATATGATCGAATGTTATGTCATCTTATTGGATGGAAAATTATCGTTTTTTTTTTATTTAACGTTATTTATAACGTTTTAATTGGAAAAAAATGTATGAAACGAATAAACAGAAAACTAACTAAAAACGGAAAAAATCGAATACTATTTAACATAGTATTATATCATTAATTTTTTTTTTTTTTTTTTATTTAATATGGCTATTAATATGGCATTAATCATATTTAACGATTGACAATGAACAATAAACATAACTTTAATGTGTACTGTAAATCAAACTAAATTGTAAGTATTGTTTTTTTTTCCTAAACAAGATACTGCTCACTTTTTCTAAAGCTAGCATAATTTGCGATTTTTCTTCATGAGAAAAACATTTAACATATATATAAATTATTGTTAAAATATATTATACATATATATATATATATATATATATGTATATTTATTTTCATATTTACATATATATTTTTTGTTATGAGATTTTACATACGGAATTTTAATAGGTTTTTGTGAAATATCAGTTGGAACCCAAAATTGTATTGGGTTATTGTTTGAAAACGTGGTCAATTGTATTAAGACTTCGTGAATTTGGATTATTACTACTCATAATTTATATTATGAAATAAATGAACAAATAAAAAGAATTCAATACCTACCATTGTACATTATTTACGGTTTTGTGGATATTATTTACGCGGATTGGAGCGTGAAAGCTCATTAGATTTATTCGACCTCTGGCGTGACTTAAGCAGCCCATAAGTCGATTTGTATGATACTGCCTACCATAAATCTGCCGTAAGCACAGATATCTTAACAACATATTTTATTAAAATCATAACTCAAGAGTATGGAAATTAATACGCAATAAAAATTATGTGGCATTCAATAATTCGAATATCTATACATCGTGTACAATTTTCTAAATTCACCTGTGCCGAAGAATAAAGAACTGTAAATTATTATTATTATTATTATACTATGGCTTATGAGTAGATCAATTTTTCAGGCCGTAGGTAGTCTGTTGTCTGTAAAATGATAACTAGATATCAAACATTTGACTAACAGGACGTTCTTCGGCGTCATTTACCGTATTCGTATTAGTTAACTACTCGTATGAAAATAATTTAAAGTAAAGTATTTCAATTGAAAGTAATACAATCTATAAAATGTTATTTGTAATGAAAATTATAATGGATTTTCATAAACATTTTTTAATAATTGAACAGGTACGTTATTACATTTGACATTTTTAAGCTAACTAAGTCCAATTACAACTCTAATATTATTAGCAAGTTATTAATTTATTATTTTTCGGTGTTTTTAAGAAAATCATGGGTTTTTGTTTCATGTTAAATTAAATATGCGAAAAAATACAATAGAATTTTTGTATAGGTAACTTTATTTATAACGTTTTAACAGAAAACCAAAATTTAAAATAACGTTTGCACATACATTCAAATTTGTGTAACGCTTAAAATATAACTGAAAACGTAAAAACGAAAATTGTTGTATAAATTTCAGCCCTGAAAATTATACAATTCAAATTTCCATATATTTACAGTAAAATACTAACATATTTACTCATCATATATCGGTTTGGTTATTTTGCGTACGTTATTATTGTTTAAATCGACTAAATTAAATCAAATAAACTGTTGGTATATAGGTAGGTTGGTAGGTATAATTTTCAATTATTTAATAAAACGATTTTGAGCGTTGTGTTGAATAACAGATTGGGACAGCAGACGCACAATAGTGTGTTTGGACGGTAACTATAAATAGGTTTCGGGTTTGGATTTCGAATGCACGTGCACGGAATAAGTCAAATAAGTATAGGTACGAAACAATCAATATGAGTAACTTATATTTTACTAGTGCCGACCTACCAATAAGATTTAATTCAATTGCCTATAATAACTTCTGATAAACTAACAAAACCTGGATTTAATTACCTACGCCTATATGCCCAAAAGTAAAAAGAAATTTCCAAGTTTACATAGGGTAATCGTTACAGAAACAGAGTAATATTACCTTGGCGTATTAAAGCGAAATAATGTTTTGAGAAGTAATAAATATGAATTTCTTTAACATTTTAAGAGTAATATATTTTTGAATTATTTTATCCGCTCGTTTTATATAGATAAACAAAATCAGTATTCACTTAACATTTGCAGTTGGCGAAAAGATTGTTTTGAGTATTTACAAAACGATTTTATAAACGTGAAACCTTTTGGAAATTTTCGTAATATTCATTTAAAATGAGATTATATTATTGATTGTGTATTAAATGGGTGGACTGGGATTGAAAAAGTCACCAGGGTTTAGATTCGGAGTGAATATATTTTGTATGTTGTATGATTACAAAAAAATTACATTTGAAAAAAAAAACCCCTTTTACATTCTCCAGATTTTAAAAAATTATTATATTTTACACTTGACTTAGGTTTATGACAAATTGTTCCTGTATGGTCTACGTGAATTTATTATCAATACACACTCTACGGTGTAGAATGTAGTTGAGTAACGCGGCATTTTAACCGCTATGTATTGCGTAGGTCCTATACTTATTACTACCGTAGTGATGTGAACCGGTAATGTTACTTTCGTAAAGTAATGCAATATACTGTTTTGAAAATTAATAAATATAAATCACTTAAACATTTTAAGATAAATATATGTTTTAAATTATTTTATTCAAATAATCAATAAACGTTACATTTTACTAATTCTCGACAAGTAAATAAATGGCCGTGTACACATTACGCAATTGGATTTTGTTTGGCTTTAATAGAATTCATTTAATAACGGTCTGCCAATAGGATTACAAATTACAATTTACAATGCAAAAATACACGATCATCATATAAAGAGGGGAACAATTTTCCACAGCTGCGGATTTTATTTCAGCAATATGGGTATGATATTATATATATATATATATAGACCTGGTACAATATAGAACCATATTTTTTAATGTTAATAATACGTTTTTATTGATTATGGTGTGGATAAATCAATTCGGCATTCTTATCACGGAAAATTAGTTTACCGGTAGTTAGTTTAAAAATTTAATCATCGGTAATTGCACATCACTACTTATAGTTTCAGTTCATGATGCAATGCGAGTTTTGGAAGGCGATCACTGACGATAGTCATCTAACCTAATCTTACTCGATTTTTTCCCACCTATAATTAGCGATAATAATACATATATATTAATTATATTCATAACTTCAGTTTACTGAAATTCGACAGCGATCAATGCGATTGAATTGTGTGTTGACAAAATTGTTTCTAATACTTGCCTTATATCGTACAAATCATGTTTAACCGCGAAGTCATTTCGAACAAACGTCATTCCGACGTGTACCTTCAAACGTCCTTAACGCATATTTCATAATATACGAGTAGTTATTATAACCGTAACCCTCGCCCTGTAGGTATTTATTTAATATTAATACGCGTTTAAAAAATACATGGAAAAATATAAAACGCCATTGCTGTCAGTTTTACAAACATATATTTTTTGTCCATTGAACATATTATTATGTTTTTCGAGGAAATAATAAAAGTGGTCTAAAATTTCGCGTACTTAAGGATATATATAAGAAATTTCACATATGTATGATGCTTTTGCGCTTGAATTATACAAAAGACAGCATGAAATGCACAATTTCGAGAAACTGAAAACAATGGAAATAATAATAAGCTGGTTTTTAAATTCCGAGCGTAACGAGGGAGCTATTAGTTTTACTAAAATGTGTATTTCTTTTTTTTTCTCTTTTTTCTGTGCTCTAGTCTGTGGAAACGTTTTTCTTAGTAAAATTGCTCCGATATTTACGTGTAGAAACTTTTCTGAAAACTCAAATTGTCTAGTTGGTACTTTAAAAACGTAATTTTTTTGATTTTCAATACTATTTTTTAAATAAAATCACTTAAGTGTGAAAAAATGTAGAAAAACGTATAATTTCACGATTTCATTATTTTATAAAAATACTGACGACGTTTTCTACCAGAAAAAATGATTTAAACGAAAAATCACTAGACACTTTTTCGTTGCCTTTTTGATTTACTATTTTACGGTATCATCGTCAAAATTCTTGACTTTTAAGGAATCTTAACTTTTGGTAGTATTTTTATCTGCAATTCGAGTACAAATACACGTAAAGACTTGTAACTTGGTAACAATATTTAAATTGGACTTACCTAGACGTGGTAAAATTTTCAAAATCATCAGACGACTTTTTTTTTTTTTTAATAAGCGTTTTGAAATCAAATTTAAACGAAAATTGCAAAAAAATTGAAATTATGTATTACCAAAATGCGCTCGGAATCGTCTTTTGTCAGCAATGATTTAATTTATGACTTTAATTTTAATTTTTCTACTTAAAAATCGAGAAAAATTCTGAAAAACAGAATTTTTACGGGTTACAGTTATCGGTTTCTATTATTTTCTATTAATTATATCGTTGTATTTCTTATAGATATAATCGTAGGCACTGCAATTTTCAAAATATTAATGAGATTTGTATGCTTTTATAGCCATTTAAAATTGTCCTGTTTTGTTTTGATTTTATTTGTTTTTATGTTGATGCAATTTGTTTAGATTTTTAAATATAATTCAAAATTTGGACAATAAATTTATAATAAGTTGTTTTACAGCAACATAAAAATATCGATAACCCGTAATAACGATATTTTTTTTTTACAAGCCTTTAAAGGCGTATCAGTTGTATAAACTGAATCAATCAATACTAATTTTCACGATATACACATTACCTATTTCATTAAATTTGATTTTTAGAAACGTTTGAAATTAATACAAACTGTGGTAAACTATAAAATATAGTGGTTTATGCTTATTAAGCTTTTAACGAGAAAATTAATAGTAACGGGAACATAGGGGGGATACATTAACTTTAGTAAAAGCACTACGGTTACGAGGTCGGTTCATATCAACATTCGACCCGGTGCAGACTATAATACGCTGTTGCAGGGTATTTTATAGTGAATGGCACAGGTGTTAGTCTTATGATTAAGAAACACAAGCTGACTCCCGATGGTTAAGTTAACGATTTAACAATCGCAACGCAACGACGATTCCTAATGGAACTAGGTTATTGTTTTGCCTTTTTTTTTTTTCTTTGTTTGCCCAGAGGGATATACTTATTGCTCCGCTGTTATAAATCTATTATTAAAGAACGTCGAAATAATCTAAGTTGCAGAATGTAGTCGAGATATAGTAGGTTAGCTCTATATATACTTTACACAGCTTAAATCCGATAAAAGTTGTTATATGTAATACAAAATACAATACATATCTTTTCTTCTAGATGGTATAATAATAATAAAAAAATAAATCGTTAAAATCCAGCCTTATAGATAATTTGTACAGCAAATTAAAAATCTCCAACTTGAACAGCGTAATTGCAACCATTTTTACATTGTAAAGTTATTTTTCTATAGACGTTTCAAATAATTTACTATTCAATTTGAAAATTAGACGATTTGATCGATTGTTTAAAAGTAATAAACAATGTTATTAGATATTCTTACAATAGGTACGTTAAAGATACACTGCTAGTCTGACGCGTTCTATTATGGCATTTATTCTATGACACTTTGATTGATAACTATATTCATTTCCTAAGTTGGATGTTGCTGTTATCACGTAAAAAGCATTTGAAAATCATTTTCAACAATCGATATATATTGATAATAATAGCTTTTCAAAACACGAAACAATCAAACGATATTATTACGGACCATCGTCAACTGTTACATCGTAATAATTTTTCGGCATATTGTTTTATGAGATGAAAATCCGTAATTAGGCGTATAATATACTCTATTATTATTAGGCAGTAGCGTTGAACTATGTTTATTTAAGCAACCGTGATTTGTATACATCACCCATCCTTCTCATTTTATTTGAAAACACTTATCAGAATCTACATACATCTATACATAATATACGCGTACATTATATGGTTTAAAATTTTTTCTTTCATTAAACCTTTTAAATTTTATGATATTTTATATTTCCGCGTTTGTCGTTGTAGTGCACGCAATTTAAAATCACACAATCCGTCTTGGCTAGCCCATTTACCAATCGATTTAGAAGGAGTCGCGACTCCTCAAAAATATATTTTTAACACTGCTGTTAGGAAATTGTACTTACGTACGGTAAGTATAATACATGTACCCGTGTTGTAAATTTGACATCGTAATACACTCTATTATAAATAATAATAATAATAACACATTTTCACTCTTCCGCTCTGCCGCTCTTCTGAAACTGTCAATGAAATATTACTATCGAAATAATTAACAAAATAATAACAATACACGTATACGTATATACACCTACATTAATATTTTGAAAACCAATAGCAATAGCTGCAGCCACACTACGGGCCAGGAACATTGTTTCGCAAGTAATTTCGCTTCGCCATATATCACGATTTAGCGTACTGGCAGTTCGGTATGGTAATTAACATTCAGGATGGGTTAATAACACGAGTTAGAAAGCTCTGGGTAACCGTAAATCTAAGGAATTCGGATAAGCCCCAGCCACCCGGTCCACGGCATGATTTATTGTCGGCAAGAGCAATGCGTTAGTAAATCCACGTGCGCGAAATGTATATAATATACCTATATACAATATGTACTTGCCTACTGTATTATTATAATGTATAAAATATTATACATATATCGGTGCGTGTTCAGCGTACATTCGAAATGACAAGAAAATACACAGGTCTGCGCACAAACCTTTTATTGTAATTATTACCACGCGCAACATTAACCGCAGTGATATAATTTTATAATGTTTAAATGTGTACCTCAGAACCAGTCGGACGTAAGTCTAAACACTATTGTGTGGATTATTACATTTTTCGCATTTAATATAAGTTTTCTATCGAGCCATAACAACGGAGGTCTGGTGAAAATACTCATTCCATAATTTTACCAGGGTTATACGAGCGTAAGTCCAAATATATGACAGGAAACGTGCACCTTTTTTCGGGTTTTTTGATAAAAAAAAATAACGCGACTTACGTTTGTCTGGTACTGAGGTACAGAAATATAATATATTATAGTTATTACTTTTGTATTAGTCCTATTTAAAAGCAACGGTACGTTGAAAATTACGAAGACGGAGTATTTTAATGATTTGTTCAGGATGTAACTAAAACGGTAAAAAATATTATATTAAATGCGTAAATACGATACACGAAAAGATATTATGTAAATAATTTTGTGGCGATTTATTATGTACACCTATAAGATATAAATGCAAATAGAGTTTATGACATTATTTCGAAAACAATAATCGAGAAGTTTACGAGATATATTATACATTATTACCGAGGACATCAGAAATTGAGAAATAATTAACAGACTATTTTTCTGGTGTCGGGGCTTAACTTGGCATTTTTTTTCTCGCACAATTTCACCCCCCCCCCCCCCCCTTATATTTTGATCAAAATGATATAAATGAATGCACGTCACGCCTCATTGAAAAATGAAAATGAAAATATCTCAAGTCATTACATACGGTTTACGTTTTGTTTTTAGCCGAAAAAGCATAAATCATATACCATGTGTTATAAGTACATAATGTAACAATTTTGCAATTTACGTAGTAATAATGTCATTTTGCCATTTAGCGATTTTAAAATTAAATTTGCTTGTATTTAAAACCAAACAAATTTCACTTAAGCCCTTCTTTCTTGGGAACACAAATCTATCAACTATATGAATATATATAATACAGTAATATGTGCGTGCTTCAAAATAAACATATTCAAATGACTTAATATTATTTTTATATAGGTATACTGCATCAAGTTTATAATACATTTTATTTGAATTTCGAGTAGTATGGGATTTTTGTAATTTATAAAATAATATTTTTACACGGTCAGTTATTCCGACATAATCAATAAAAAAAAAAAAAAACAAAAAAAATAACATTGTACAAAACATTTAACACTACACAAAAAAGTAGTTTTTAAATACAAAAAATATGAGATATGATAATATTATTATTACGAATGTCCAAGTAATTAAATTATAAAACCTCAGAAATTTTAAAATACCTACTATTGATTTTTAAGTAGTTATGTTTTTTTATTTTTTACATTTTGCAAATATTGAAAAAATAACCAAGTATAATATTACAATTTATACCTAACCTATCTGTTGTATTTTCTTTTACAGAGTTCACACTTTAAATCAATTTGAAATGCCTAAAATAATTTCCTACTTAAATTTATCTGCCTGCCATATTGACTCTATATTTCAGTGTAAATACATTTAAAAATATTCCGAATATGTATTCATTTATTCAGATTCTTTTTGATTTTTTTTCTACCAATGCTCATTCCAATAATCGTAAACGATTTAATGTCTCCGAATAAATGTGGTGTTTATGTGTATACCGGTAAAAAAAAATAATTTGGAATAAAGTATACGTGATTTTCTTTTTCCTTATATCATCAAAAGTGTTTTTTTTTTTCTTATACCCATTCAATAGGAAATGTATTGATATTGAATATATATATATTTTTTTTTTTTTAATAAAAAGAAAACACATTAACTGAAACTCCGTTACACACACCAGATACTTGTACACGAATAATTTGACTTTATATAACTCCATCCAACTCTATTTCCCCGGTATAATTGACTCTTATCAATTTGTCAAATGTATATAAATCGTTGTTTGCGGAATTTCTCTTTAAAAAATGGTGTTTGTAATTGGATTGATTTGTAAAATATGTTCATGTACAAATAAATAATCTTTCTATTTTGTTAGATTAAAAACGACGCGTACAATAAAAAATAAAAATAAAAAAATCACATTATTAAATTTTTTTCACAATAATATAACTGCAGCGTTCCCCAGATTTATTCCGTAATATGCAGTATCCATTTGAATTTTTATTATCTGCAATGGGTATTATATTAATTGATTAATATGACTTCTATAAACTAAATATACTAACTTTTGATGTATGTAAAATTTAAAAATAAAGTATGTACACAAAACATTGTTTGATATTTTGTATAGGCAATTTACTAACGTGTAAAGCATTGATTCTTAGTAGTGTTAAGAATTCTCGCATTAACGCTTGATTGAATTTCTTCACGGTATTTTTTTTATTAGTTTTACGGGATTTTCAGGGCACTGAACAGGAAAATTCGAAAAATGGCGTATATAAATTCAATCCTTAAGGTACTTACAAACTGGATGACATTTTTCGTGGTGTTTTACTGTTCCAAAAGCCTTTTACGAAGATTAAAAAAAATTCTCCGCCATTCTAGCTATTATGACTTTAATACTGCACTGTTGAAAATCTAATATATAGGTATTATTGAGTATATTATTTAAAAATACAAAATTTAATAAATTTCACGAATCAGGTTCGAATTACCTACACGTTTGCATACACATAATATGCGATTTGTGTACATGTAATTAGAGGTAAATTACAGATAATTTTTTTCAAAATAAACACGTATATGATTTTTTTTTTTTTAAAGGCTGTTAGTACCGATGGCCGTTTGCCACTGTAATACAATTAGAAAGATAAGATACACAATTCTATTTATTCTTGTATATATCTTGGATTATATCTGAATTACAAAGAAAAAATGTTAATACTGCTGATGAATGTGCATCTATCGTAAGTAGGAAGTTTTGAAGACATATATAGGACGTAGGTTAATTTAAAAGCAATCAAAAATCAATGATAAATCATTGTAATCAATACATAATTTTAAACAGAGCTCATTTAATAAACCTGGAAAGTTTCAATATGAATGTTTTTTTTTTCATCAAACGATTACCGAGCAATTAACAAATATAAAATTGTTGTATTGCTATTTTTTTTTAGGTTTTACATATTTTAAAAAACCATATTATTATGTCCATACTGTAGACGAGCAATGTTAATATCAATTTTATATGTTTAGATTTTAAGTGGAGCGAGGAATATATTGGTTTACAACGATGTTTATTTTGTATTTTTTTTTCTACGAACAATTTTTCTACCAACAATCTGTCTCCAATTTACAATGATAACCAATTTTCTGAAAGGGAATCTGAATGGGGCGATACTTTAAGGAGGTCATTTTTTTATTTTTCAAGGAGTTTTCCCAATAAAGGGGAAAAAAACATGTCCAAAACCAGAGAAAACATAGAAAAAACGGGAAAATAGATACAATATTAAACAAATATTATTAAAGAAAATGTATAATACACATGCAATTATTTTACTATAATATGACACATATATTGTTGACAAATCCACACTAATAATTGAACTTCACTCAGAATCGTTGTTCGTTAGCAATAGATTAACTATTGCGTACACAGATATATTGCATACATTAAATTGCCCCTCTGCCTTCCCAATTATCACCTACAATAGTGCCTCCCCTACGTGGAAAGTATGTTCATCATTTTTATCATTGTTACACTCATACAAGCCAAAATAGTTAGTGGAATTTTTTCCGGTATAAAATACCTGCTGTTTTGAAACCCAGAGAAGAATTATTTGTTTTCACAAACACACTAATGTTCCGAGGGTTTTTATAATTATTTCGTAAATTCGTGAAGTAATATGACCACGGGTGAAGACGAATTATTCGGTAATTTGTTGTACCAGAAAATCTAATTTGGTATGCCCGTGATGGCAATGCAAGGAGGAAAAAAAAACAAAACTACACTGTTTGCGTGATATTTCCCCTTGTTTCGGAGACAGACGAAATGACGGCAAGGCGGCTGCAGCGGCTCTTCCCCGGCGTAAACTTTCTAATTTCTTTTGCTTTTTTCTTTTTTTAAATTCCCATCGGTCTAATTCTCGCCTCAGACAGTAATTACTCGAGAAACGTTTAGTTTACGGGGTTTTCTACGGCCGACAGTTTTTCTCAATTCTCTCTTCCTCCGCCCGCCACCACTCCGTTGTCGTCGTTGAACTGCGGGAGTGCGAAAATAAAACGTCTCGCCCCGACACTTCTACGGGCGAATTTAAAAATAATTAATTGCTAGTGGGTTTCGCGTGCTCTCCGCCCGAATTACGCTCGTTTACAGTTTTGGCCTCGTACTAATGAAAAATGTATCGCTACTCGTTATGCGACCGCGGGTCGTCTATAATAATAATTAACGCAGTTTTACAGCAGTGAAAGAATATACGTATACAGTATAACGAAAAACCAGCCAAATTTTGAGAACAAAATGTATTCACATGGACACAACTTGTAAATCTTATGTATCTACTCATTATGTACTAGTGAGCTTGAATTTTTTTTTTGAAATTCCTAACCCGCATATAAATTTAGAATATACTATGACCACTTTTTAACTGTACATTGTTCTTAAATTAATGAATTGTGACGCATAACACATATTTTAGTATCCACCCCCATCACCTTAATAAAATGCCAATACCCACTTTGTTGTTATTATTTTGTTTTATTATCCACTTGGACAAATGCCCTGCAGAGCAAATAGATAACTATGCATTAAAAACCCATAGACTAGATGTTAAACAATTCCCCAATATAATTCTCAATGGTCTTTATACGTATCTGGCAACCTATATCGAAATAAAAAAAAAATGATTGCCAAATTGTATTGCCAGTTATCATGCCAACGACCTGGTTTAAAATTGATATTTAAGATTTAGAAATTGAAGCAATTTTACGGGTAATGATATTTTATATTGTTGACATGAAATTATGTTGTAACATAATATTTTGATCATACTGTGTACACTGATAAACAACACTAGTAAGAACATCGAACGATAGGTTATCATATTTTACACTAACTTCTAACTTCTAACTTTCTCCTACGAACCTTTTTGGCCTTTACCTATGCTGGAGATATTAGTTTATTTTTAGTAATAATTATAAGTATTTGTTCGTTTTCATGACAATTTAAATACATTACTAGCGCTGTATACAATCACATTATTATTAATTTTTTTTTTAAGATTTTAAATCCGACAAGCATTTTTCGAATAATTAATATTCGTAAAAATTCGACTAGTTAGTGCAATGTAATATTATATACGTTTTGACACAAATGGAATTAGTTTAAACGCTTGTAGTCTGTTATACAAATCAAAGTACAAATGTTGTAAAATAAATTAACACACGCGAGTTGATTAAACAAAAGCATTTAATATGATATTTTAATTTAAATCAGTGTGTGCGTGTGTTAGTGTGTCCTTAATCAACTAATGAATGCTTGCTGTTAAAAAAATATGAAAAATATAAAATAAAACTAAAACCATATAGAAAATAATTATCATACAAACAACAGTAGTAATTTTAATAATAATTTTCATCAGGTAAAAATAAAACAAACGTGATATTTGTTTTTGTGTATGATTATTAACTATAATAATTATTGTCAAACTTCAATTTCATATTACTTAATAATAAAATAAATACTTAAATACTGTTAGCGCATTTTATTTCTGGTTTCAATTCAAAACTTCTAACAAAAAAAAAGTCATTCTTCAAAACATACTTTTGTAATAACAAAAATAATAATTAAAATATAAAGAAAAAAAATGTTTAATATTATAAAAGTATTCAAAATAGAAACTATTGAAAAATAATGTGGTTAAGTAGTTAAGTTAAACTATATATTAATAATTATTCAAACCAAATAAGCTATGCAAATATACTTAATATCACTTCTCACAAATAACTTTCTTAACAAGAACGTTATTTTCATTCTCAACATATTTCAAACTTAACTTAAGTTTTATACAATACAAAGCAAATTCGTCAAAAAAATTATTCTTCGACCATAAATTTTTTATTAAATATATATTAATTGTATTTCAAAACATACTTACACAGTAATTATATTTTTTCATAGTATAGCGGTCAGTGAACAAACATACAATTTGAGTATCAAAAAAGGATATAATATACAAATTAAATAAGAAAATAATATGTTGATACTATTTTAATGAAAAGTCGTATGGGTTTTTGTTTGTTTTTAATAATGAGAAATATCAGTAAAAAGCTCGATTTTTTATATTATATTTTGATAAATTAGTTGAATATATTAAAATAATCAATTAATGTAACAATTCTCAATAATTTACCTTAACGTTCAATATCAATATTTCAATAACCACACGTATCATTGTCATTTTGATTATATTATATCGGTACGTCCCACTGTTTTATATAATACAAATCCCTTTTGAAAATGTTCAAAATGACATAAAGTATATATATTATAAAAACAAAAATACAAGCAATATTTTCTTTCGTACAAGGTTTTCTTTTTATTGCCAATGTCTCTAAAAGAAAAAAATGATGGTAAACGAGCAGATCAGGTTACGGATGAATTGATCACTGAAAAAGGTTTTCTTTTTTCATCTCGAAGATAACAACGAAAAAAAAAAAAAAAAAAAAAATAAAAAAACGAAAACGATAATAGGAACATGTCATGGTTGGCGTAACCAACAAAATAAACAGACCTGTAGCAATAGACCTTCAAAACGGACAAGTACTCTTTTCTACCCTTTGTTTGTTTATATTTTCACACCTCTTCACTATAGTTTGGGAAAAAAAAATAAACACATACGCGCTATGGGATACGACAGTAAGTCTAATATAAAAGAAATGCACTCGATGAGTAGTAAAAACTATCTACAAACATTTGTCATTATTTTAAATTGAACGAAAAGCAGTATATACTTACCTACTATAATTTCTATATTATGTAAAATCAAGATAAACAAAAGTTAAACCAACTATCATCAAATATGCACGAATTTAAACAAGCATGTAGTATATTATTTGTTTAAAGTTTAACGTTTTTAGACGAAAAAAGAATTAAACGTCCTATAATTATACAAACTATTTGGTTGACTTGTAGTACTTCGATTTACTCACCTAATAACAGCGAACGTCAAATATTATTTTAATTTAATTTTACGTACACCTACTCACTTATTATCAATTTAGTGATAATGTACGTTTAACAATATTATTTAATATTTATTAATATATTTCAAACTGAAAGACATATAGAACTGTTACCAGTTTTACAGAATTATAGTACCTTAATATCCATCCTTCGTTTTTCGGTTAACACTTTAGGAGTGGTAATAAGTGAGTAATTGCAATCATTAACTTTGTTGGTTAGATAATAAATCCAAGTAGTAGCTACTTGAATTATTTTTTTTTTCCTTTTGATATTTCCTGTTTAAGATCGAATATTACTTGAATGACAATAAATTAACGAGAAATAGGTATAATATCATTGTATTAAGTAAAATTCTTTTCAAATTTTTCAACACAGTAAGGAATGTATTGGTTTTACTACGATGTATGCTTTTTTTTATTATTATTATTGTTATTATTTGTTTCTGTCTGTTTTTTTACCACAAATCTTGCTCAGAATTTCATGAATAACATCTATTCTGAAACAAAATTAAAAAAGTTCTTCGTAGACAGAAAAAAAAAAACACGGGCCATCAAAGTAAAATCAACACGTTCCTCGTTTCGCTCAGAATCTAAAAAATGGCGACTATCGTTATTCGTATATTATAGAATTTCAGACGTATATAATATATACTGTATAATGCCCTTAAACTGTAAATGCATATTGTATTCATAGTTTTAAATTATGATTCCATAATAAATTATAATATTATGTTCCGAAATTTCGTAAGATACCGTTGAAGTTTTACCGCGTGCGTTTCCTATTATGCAATTGTTTCAATAAGACTGCGGTTCGGGGGTTTGAGTAAAGTTTACAGCATTTGAGGGTTATATACCTATATATATGTATAAATATCACGAAAAGTATTCAAGTACCGAAAACGTTTATGGAAATATTGATAAAACAATAAAGGTATTTACAAAAGGTTTTGCGCACTTAGCATTTATTTACGAAATAAATTATTAAACTTCAACAATGAGGTAAATTCTTAAGATAACAGTTAAACGAATATAAAGTTGACGGGCTTATTATTATTGTTATAAAATTTGACGCTGTAGAAATATTATTCACTTCTTGCCGCCCAAAGTCGTAATTCGAACGTTATATATTTGGCTTTCAGGTTAATTTCGTTCGGTTCTATTTATTCAAAATGACTAAATAATTATTAAATAACCACCGAATGGTATTAATACATTCATATTCAAATGAATTGCATTATTTCTACTAAGAAAATTACGTGTTATTTTTGGAAAACGATTTTCTTCGTCATTAAAAACTTCACATACATAAGTGAAACATGTTCAAAATTATACACACCGTACGATAAATAATGCGGTTTGTGGTAATTTTTATTTGAAAAATGTATCTTCGTTTCCTGTACCGGTGTGATTCTATAGCAAGTTTAAAAAAAAAAATTCAGATCACAAATGATGACACATCGATTTTATTTTTGTCGATTTCTGGCCTTCTTGTTTATCTAGTGGTTATAGTATAAAAGTGAAACGAATATACAATATACAAATCGATTTTTTAGCCCAAAGATGTGTCTTAAGATTTTCGTTATATAAAAGTAAATTAACCTGTATCCTGTATATTTTACAAAGTCTTTTTCATTAAATCCAGACTAAAGCGCATGCATAATATTGTTGTCCCTGAAATCGCTTTTACATTTGGATCATGGGAAATGTCTGAAAAATGTAATTTTATACATCGAGTTCGAATTATAAACACGTTTCAAGGTGACGACGTCGATTGATATCGAATACGTTCCGATCCTTGGTGACCTCACAAGCTTTTTTAAACACACGGGTTGTTGTTTACTTGCACCTAGCCTATACCGATCGCGAAGCGGTCTCATTAAATCACGGAAATACGTCGCAAAAATGGGACAGGTTGTGTAAAAACGCAATTTAATAAACAATTGTGTATCGTTTGCGAGTAAATGACGTAATACAGAAATCAAAAACAACGACAATTCGTTTGGCCGCGGTTAATGTTACAAAAATAATGCAAACATTTAGGCGAATAATGCCAGCCACTATAATAAAATAATAAAAGTGAACGGAGACGACTGGGTGCGGTGCATAATAATCGTACTTACGGAATAAAATCGCCGGGAAGTGTTGTGCAAAAGGGAGATTAGAAAAAAAATACAAATACAAATACAAAATATCAAAGTAGGTTTTAAGCGGAATAATTATCTTGTATACAGTGTGATGCGAGGCACTCGTCATCTCGGAAAGTGCTAACTTATTTTTCGGATTTTCAATTTTTAGAAAACGTAAGAAACGAACACCTCTAAAACGGCGAATATTTATCGTGGCCGCCCTGCTTTTTTTGGGAAAAGAAACCGTCGTTATTACTATCCATTTTTGAATTTCAAATACCAACCGATATTAAAAATTCCATAAACGCACACGCGGTATTAGCATTGATAGAACGCCGGCGTTGAAATTCGTTATTTCTATCGACCCTACCCCTCGAAACGGCAATCGTACGAGTGAAACATCGCGTAAACGGCTTGATGGGAATCAATATGAATTCACTTAAACTAAAATCGCGTGTATTTCAAGGATTTTTTTTTATAATACAGCGCGCTGCCGGGAACGAGAACGACGCGAAACAACGGCGAATTCAACGCCGGCGTGGCGCAGCTCGCGGTTTCCGAAAAAAAAAAGAAAAAAAAAACAATTTCGAAAAAAAAGGCTAATGCGCTCGGCAGTCGGGCGAACGTCCCCCGTACGCTTCGCGTTGATCGCCACTGACGCGTCACGTTGATGATCGCGTACGGGACGCGCGCGCCCGTCGTCGAAAAGCCGGTGGTCGGTATCGAGCCGTTGCGGACGGGACGAGACCGCGACGGCGGGCGGCGGGGAGTCGGCCGTCCGTAATCGGAAACTGCGAAACCGGCTCGAATTACGGACGCCCGGTTATGGAATTCGCGGCGACCGTACGACAATAATAACAATAACAACGGTAATAGCGTGTAACACTGCGAAACGCGATTGTCCTCGTAACGCCACCGTCGTTATTGCCGCGGCGGTCGCCGTCGCCGTCGTCGCGCGCGGCGCGAAACGAAATTAAACGATAATCCGAAAACGGCGATATTGTAATGGGCTGTAGAGGTTCGTCCGCGTACGGAAACGATCTGCGGACGGGGAGGGGGGNGGGGGGGGGGGGGGGGGGGGGAGGCGAGCGCACACACGCGACATCCATACTTAATGACGTCACGTCACACCGCGTTATAGTCGTCGTCGTCGTTCGCCCCGGCGTAATAATACGCCCGTCTAACCCATCTGCCCGCCTGCCCGCCTAATAGTAATGCAATAACGACGACGGCGATGCCGATACACTCCTGTTGATGGGTTTTTTTTTTTTTTTTTTCAATTACATCTTGAATATTGGCATCCGCTGCGGCCGCCGTCGTAGCGGAGCAAGGCGCGCCCGTCCGTTTGTCACGTTTGTTCGAATAAAAACCGCCGCGCCCGACGTACCGCCGCAGCCGCCGCCGCCGCCGCCGGTATACCGCGGCGGGCAGGACGGAAAATCGGTTCGCGTATAAGTAACCGCGGGCCGGGGCCGAGGCGGACAGTCGCGAGTTCGCCGTCAAATTTCGCGGTCCGAGACATGCAGCAGATCGGCACGACGGCCGTCACCATCGCCACCGGTCCGGGCAGCCATCTGCAGAAACCGTCGACGTCGTCGTCGCCCTCGCCCTCGTCCGGTCCATACGACGGCAACAAGGCGACCGCCATGGCGATCGGCACGGGCACGTACAACCGGCGGCGACCCGTGTCCGCGGTCCGGCACCACGCGGGCGACGACCGCGACCACGGCGCCGGCGACGACGACGACGACGACCGGTCGTCCGACGAGCTGTCCGACTCGGGACATTTTCTGGCCAAAGGAGCGTTCCTGATCACGCCCAGTAACGAGCTGAACCTGGAGAAGGCGACGGCCATATGCGAGAAAATGAACTACAAGGGACCGTACTCGGTGACCCGGACCGCCACCGGTATACTGTTCAAGTTCGCCGAACAGGACGACTATCACGTGACGTTCCGCAAGGGGTTCCACAAGGTTACCAACTCGAGGTTTTACAAAAAGGTACGGTAGTTTTTTCCGTACATTTCGGCGTTACCTCTGTCGCGCCGCCGCCGTGAGAGTTTCAGAGTGGGACTTTAGTCCGGGGTGTGTCCCCGGGCCCGCGAGGTAAATCGCGGCGAGCGGTTTCCGAAAACTCATAGCGCACGCGGTCGGCTGCAACACCGTCGGTATACCCAATTTTCGTTAAAAAATAATCGAGTACAAAACTTTTGTGCGAGCTCACCGTGACGTCTTTTGTCGAAAAAACGCGACTCTCGTTTTCGTTTTATAATATTTTATGGGTCACAGAACGGATCGTTTGGACGTTCGTTGTATGTTTTTTATTATATTATACTTGCGATGATTATCTTTGCTCCTACAGGGAGAAGGGCTTGAGACGACAATGTTGAATACCGGCGAATTCAATTTTGAAAATTATTTGACGACATAATGACGTAACTGTTGTTAAATAACCTAATCTGAATACGCGTAAATGACTCGAGTCGTTTGCATAATATATTTATTTTAATTTCGATACGTGTATTGTATAACGTACTACAAAATAAAGGAAACGCACTTGTACAAAACAAAATTATGGGAAAAAAAAAAACGTCGACAATTTACTTACGCGCTTTCTTTGCAAGAAGTAGCGTGCGAATAAAACAATCGTCTTTGTATCATATGACAGTATAAAAGAAAGGGGAAAAAAAGTCGAGTAACGTGTGTATTTCATTTTCGAAAACGGACGGGTCGGTAAACGGGGTGTATTAGTGTGATTCACGTGTTCGATGCAGCTGGTCGAAACTTTATTCGACATCACTACGCCGGGGACAATACTTGCGCTAATAATAACAATACCGACAGCCCGTAAATATTAATTCCCGACGTGGCCCGGTATCTTTGATACAGGTGCACGGGCTTAAATATTTTAACCCCGGACTGATTTATTCGAGAAGTACGGTTTTACCTTATAGGGTACGGGTACAGACATATAATATGCATTTAGAGTAAAACGAATCGTTTCTATAACGTGTACAATACGTATGTATTACTAAATATAATATTTATACACTTCAACTTTACTTAATTAAGGCCGCGGGTCGGTAATTAATCAGTGTTCCGGGTCGAGGAAAATACAAATTATTATAAATACTCGCTATAGAAAATCGCTAAAATAAAATTCGACGAATCTTGAAAAAGCGTTTAGATTTTTGTCTCGAATAGATATTATGATAATATGTAACCGGGATAGAGTCCGATTTCTAATCGCATCACGGTGTCTATTGACTGCCCGGACGCTTTTCCGAGATGTCCGGGGCCGGCAGTCTGAATGACCGATAGCACAACGGTATTGTAATAAATCGGGATTGTCATTTCTTGTTTTTGTTAAAATTAATTGAATCTTTGTTTTGCTAACTGTTTAAAAAATTTGATTGTATCAGGGATTTGTTACAAGGGAGAAAAAACAATTTTTGTTCCGCATTAAGATTTCGTAACGGCATTAAATCTTGATTGTTGTTCGTTTTCAATTCCAAATATCGGTATTGTACATTTTTCGATTTCGGTTTATTAATATACTGTGTTTATAGTTTTTTTTTTTTTTTCAGTTTTATACAGGTATTAACCGTTATTCAATACCGGTTTTAAGATCCGCGTACACGGGTTTTTATCAAAATAAATTGTTGATAAAGAAATAAATGACAAGCCCATAATTTCAAATTCGGATATTTATAGTTATAAAATAATAATATAATGATACATTCATATAGATTCCATGCGATTTTAAAAATAATTTCTTCTTTTGACAACAGAACACAATCCAAGTATAAACGTGAAAAAATATACGGACATATTTCGCACGATGGGTGGGCTACTGTTGTAGGTGAGAAGTAGGGAGAGCAGGATATAGGGAAAAATTTAACGTAAACCTGTACGCAAAGAGTTTTCTTTTCTAACGAGCACCAATTGGAAGCGGAGTTTGATCATACATGTTTTAAAAGGCAGTAATATTTACGATTTGAATATAAAACATTTCGTACGTTTTCCCTGCGTTTTTTCCCATTTATAATGAAAGCCCCAGGGAAAATCAAAAAATGTACTTCATAAAGTACCGCCCAAGTCCAATTTCCTTTAAGAAAAAGTGATTTCTGGTAGAAAAGTCGTTCACAGGAAAAAAACAAACATCATTATAAAATCCAATACATTCCTCGATCCACTCAGAATCTAAAACCAGTACGTTTTTTAGGCCGTGGCACGTTGTTGTAGGTGAGTAGGTATTTGAATTAGTACGCTACTTTAAGATGATTCATACAATAAATTTTGAAAACAACGAAAAACGATCCCATGTAAAGTAAAGGCGTAAGTAATTTTTTTGATAACACCACAAGAAGAACCTACGGGGTGAACTGATTTCGATAAACTAAATTACCGCCGGCCGAAAATTTCACAATAATTTTCCCCGAAGATTGCGTGAAAAATTCGGTACATTTTTACTAACCAAAACGAAAAAAAAAAACCAACATTTTTTTTAAACCTACCTATATTACTAATAGTTTCTTCGTTCAACTAGTTATCTAAAGAAATAGGATTTAATAACCAAAATACACGTGTTGCTATTCTTTTGGGTATTTTAAAAACCAATTTTTGCTTTAGTATTTATTTCGCGTGGTCAATTATTGTGTTAAACATCAATTTGCTCGCAAGCACACATCATAATAATGTATTATAGAACGTGACCGAAATCGGTAAAATCCCGATGAAAAATCTGTCGGACGACAGTAAATTACATTACACCGTTTCTAAAAATTATCGCCTTAAACGGGAACCGTACGTATACATCTACGCGTATATGTTTTCATATCAAAACAGATAATATTTATGATATCGTTAAAACTTTTAACAAACTATTATTACGCTACATAATGCAGACCCAACAGATTTTTTGTCACGCGGAAATTAACTGGAATATTATTCATGACGAACACCGTAATATATTAATGTATTCATGTACGTAATTTTTTTTCTGTTAAAACTAAAGTGTTCAATATCCGAAGAATTATGCCCGCTAGACGCGAAGTAATTTTTTTTTAAATATTCTATTAAAAATCCCGGCGGCGCGGTGCAAAGTTTTAGCGGCCATAATTTTTAGTTGTAAACATAATAATATTATAATAATAAAGAGTAATTTTCGAGGTTTGGTTTTTTAAATAGCTTTTATATAGTACATAAAATAAAATGAGTAAGAAAGTCTGGAACAAAAATAATTAAGAACATCTATAATATGAAAAACTTTCTTGTTTGCCCCTTAATTAGAGTGGAGAAAAAACGACCGCTATTATTTTGTAAAATTGTATTTATATACTATTATAATCACGGGGGCGATAAAATCTCGAAGACATTTTCGAAATTATACTGCCTACCTACTCATATTTTACAAATTAACTCTTGTAAACTTAACTCCTTACACGATTTTATGTTTTGACCACGTTATTATAGTTATTATAATATTGTTATACACGAGCGCACAACTGTTAAATTATTGTATACTATTTGCATTGAATTTAAAATAAATGTTATATAAAGCGTAGGTTATAACCATAATTATGACCCATACAAATAATTATCCATTATAATCTCACAAGTTGTACTAAAAATGTATTGCAATAATTAAAAAGTTTTTAAAAATACATTAATAGTTGTATAACTTTAATTTACATACATAATGAACGTCATATTTAACATGTATACTGTAATTTATTGTATTTTTAGTGGGATAGAAGACAATACTGTCGTGGCGTAACGAAGAATCGAATTATTTTTTCTAAGATATGCGAGTGATTTTTTTTTTTCAAAAATCAATGTTTAGGTTTGTAAAAGTACATATATTTTACCTTAACAATGGAATTTTTTGCTTGACGGTACATTATTTAGACTATTTTTTCATTTAAAAGTTGTTTTTTTTTTTAACATTTTTTTGGTTAGAATTTATCCGATCGTTTATTTTGTTCACGAAATACCCAGAATGATACAAAATTTTAATCCGGTTAAACTTTTTTTCAACAATTTACTGATATTTACAGCAGTTCACTCTCTAGGTCTTTTTTTTTTTTTTTTGTTATTTGATTTTTGTGTACATCTGCAGTTATATTGAAAATAATGAATAAATTCGATCCATACTCCAGTTGGAGGTATTTTAGCATGCAACGATTTATCTTCTCTTTGATAGGAGTACTAAGCCAATAATTTGGTTAAAAATTAAAATAGCAAAAGCAGCATAAAGAAAATACTAAATATCACATTGATTATAATATTTAAAAATATTATTATTTCTACGAATCGAATAAAAAAATAAGTACGTACGAGACGAGTACGCATACAATTGTGTTTTATTTTTACATTTGTACAAAATAAATTTAAATATTACTATCACAACGTCATTATTTTGTCGTTGTCGGATTTTCGGTGCATTAACATACAAAACATAGGTTTTTTTTTTTGTGACTATAATTTTCTATAAAATAATTCATGATCGTCGATCGTCGTGACAAATATAACGGAGGGTAAGGCTCATCCGGTAAACAGTTATATTTTGTTATGGGCGTGCGAGAAAAAATTACCCATACTATACTCGTAGAAGAAAAAATATAAAGTCTATTGTGTGCAAGTGTATGTTTGTCTGACGTTGAATAGAAATCGCCACACTTCGCTATACTTTATTTATTTTTACAATTGCGCAGATATTTTATTTTATTTATTTTTTTTTTTTTTTGTTAGAAAAGAAAATCATTTTTCCCCTTCTTTTTTATTTATACATAAAGCTTTGGTTAGCTTTTATTAAAAATTAGTTCTCGAGGGACGGGAGTGGGAACAAAAAAAAAAAAAAAACGTGAATCGCAATCTTCTTAATAGCTCTAAAATATCCCATAATATTTATTATAATATTCCCAAAGGATTATTATTCACAAAGTGAATATTTTCTATATTAATATTTTGTTTTTATTTCGATACAATATCCGCACAGAAAGTTCACGGACATAAAATTAATATATGCATATTCTTAAACTAAATGCCGACCCCTATAGCAGTATAGCCATAGCGACTTTATTTGAAAAATATTCAACGATGGAGTATGATAATTAAAAAAAAACTAATTGGATTCCGTTTTAAATTCTGTGTATAATATTATTTATAAAGTTGGCAATGTTTGGCGTTTCCGAATAGTTTCTACTATCAATAGATTCATTTCGATGAACTAGCGAATGTTTCGTTTTAATATGTTTTCCAATGAGCGAATAGTTTTACGCGGGAGAACAGTTATCGAATAGTTCGAAAGCGATCGACTTCTATCGAATAGTTTGTTAGCGACTTGTCGGCTGCGCCCGTAACTAGATCACACGTGTTTCAAATTACAACATAAAATATCAATATTACATCAAGTCAGTACCGAATCAGAGAGAGAGGGTTGAATTCAATTTTCCAGAAGATCAAACCGCAATGCTAATTAGTCAAACAATCTTGCGTAGTATACAGTCAAAATTGAAAAACGAATTTGAATTGCACGCGTCATTTGTTAAAACATTGGGTTGAGAGTCCCCCAGACTAATTTTGTATGTTGAACATATTTCGGTTTTTTCCCCGTTTGAATTGATTCTGGAGCCTGGAAACGGATAGATAAATATAAACGCTTGTGCAAGACCGAGTAAATACGATGACACACTTTGCGCCCAATGTAAACATTATCATATTTGCAGATTTGAATGCTTAAGATGTTCGTATCGTTTTTAGTTTCTATCCGAAATATTCGTTATAATCGATTTATTCCTACAAACTGTTCAAACACTGAAAAAACGCGTAAACAAGTGAATACTTTATTTTTTTTTTTTAATACTGCGTCTCCTATAAGTAACGTTACACAATATAATATAATATATAATAGGCTCAAATAATATTGGGCCTGTTATTCGAATCAATTAAAAACGTATCGGTTTGATTATTCGAGTTTTCGATACAGTATCAGCGTGGACCTGATTTGTGCCATAATAATCGTTGATTGTAAGTAAAAATTATTAGAAACATTTTTTGTTTTTTTTTTTTTGTTAACCGAATTTTGAGTAGGACGTTCGTTATTAACGTCGATTTAAATATTTTTAATCATATCGTTACACCGTCTTTATTGTCGAATGTATTTTAAAGTAAATAAAAAAATAATATATTATTGCAAATTGCAATATCTCGTTGAAAATGTTTTATCTAAAATTGAAAAAACTTTAATCAATAGACCTGGGTATCAGTGAATACCGATAAATATTAATTTTTTTTTACAATGTTCTACATTTGCTTAGAAAATTGCGCACAACAAAATATAATACGTCATATTATGTTAATGTAAGACAATATAAAATCCTATTCGTTCATTAGCCGCCGTAATGTTATTTTAATAGGTTACAATTAATATTCGTTTAATTTGAAGACTGCAGCTTGACAACCCAAATAATATTATAATGAATTTGAGTTTTGTGCATTTTGTGGCGCGTACCGTTCACAAATAGTGTGCATTTTTGTAAATTTAACCATATTTTTGATTATTTCGTCAGATGTCAATATCTGCGTTCATTTTTTAAAGAGGTAAATTTAAATAACATATTCTTACGAGCGTACGAGTGATAACGAGCTAATTACTAAGCTGTGCTTTTTTTTGCACTTGTTCGATTAGTAAAAGTACTCGGATTTTTTCAAACGGTATCTTCAAATATGCGGATTTTTCACAGCACTTAATGCGACATTTTTTTTTTTTTTATTATATTCTCCAAAAATTATCTAAAATTTAAAAAAAAATTAACTGACAACGAATAACGACACATTGTCACGTTATTTTTGTTGATTTCCGAGTAGGCTCATAGGGAAATAATAACTGAGACTACATATTAACACTTTAACTGCGGTATACCGAGCTCCGCTCAGATATTGTTAACGATATTAGCCTACTAATTCATCATAGACTTTACATTTCCGACTTCTTACATACATTACGTACCTATCCCATGGTTGCAAAGTATTATGTCTATTGTCTAGCTTTTTTTATTTTCTTATCGACATCGAAACCCATACCATAATGTCGTAACACAATCTGCACTCGTACTTACAATACGTTCGAAAAACTTAATGCACTATAATATAGTTTTCGTGTACAAATTAAAAATGTACATTTGCATTCTCGCGATGATAGATATGGGTACGTGCCTACATAAAAAATAATCGTTTTCTTGAATAACACCTTTTCTAATGATTTCCGTACAGTTAGGATATTACATTATTTGTTTAAAAATCGCAGACTAATATTTTTTAAATTTATTTCGAAAAATACAAGAGAGATTGTTTGTCTTGAACAAATAAACATCATGTTTTGTACGTTTTTTGTTTTACTAATAAATATAAGTATATTTACCTCTGGTTTTATATTTTTTACATTCAAAGCGGTTTTAATTCCACATCCGTGTATTCTACGAGTATAATATTGAATCTAATTGGTACCTGATAGTAATATTCTCTTTTTTTAATTAGAGCACTGTCAAAGAATATGATGTGTACATTATTTTGTCAGTGTTTTCGAATCAAATAATATATTAATTCAAAGGTAGATAGGTAGGTACATATTTTTTTTTAATTGCATAAATTACGTTTATTTTATTTACTTAGAGCGTTTTTTTTTGTTTAATCCACTTCGTCTTGTGACCGAAATGATAATTTTTATTGGTCGTTTGCATTGCATTACAATTCATTATACGCGCGAAATAGAATTATTTGTCAAATGCATATAATAATAATAAATATTAATATTTTATGTACGGTATTACGATTAAGGTAATGCCTACTGCGAAATGCCTAATATAATATGTTCGGCAATAATTATTCATTAACAAAACGATTTTATTTGACAATACTAATTAATGAAAGAAAAAAAAAAAAACAATTATTTATCAATCGATTTTTCGCGGGGCCGCGTACGAATCGGGTAAATCATTTGAACGGCCCTTATTTTTCGGAAAAACGTTCATTCATCGGAATTGAATCTCGATAAAGTACGTTGTTTTTTTGCTAAGTAAAATAATGAACAATAAATAATGCTATTAAGAGATATAGCAGTTTCCGAACGCGAATTACGGAAAATATCAAACGAGAAAACAAATAAAATATATCGAAAGAATACTCTTCAGGAATCGTTATTAGTTACCGAATCTACAAGCTATGATATTAATGATATCGTTACTTAACAAATCGGTGGCGTATAATTATTATTATTTTTTTTTTTTTTTTACAAATGTATACCAACAAACTGAGCAAGTCTTCAAACTACAATTAGCGCCATCTAGCAACGCAGCGACACCACTATTGGTTAAAATTTAACTTTTGTTTTTCTTGGTATTTCAAACGCTTAGATCAACTTCAACATCAATGTATATAAAAATATTACTTTAAGACGCAGCGAGAAATCGTCTTCAAAATGTATGTATACCCGAAAAATTATAAAATCTGACTTGATCACAAAAAACCCGACCGTCCATTTTATTATAATTGTATACAAACATTGTTAATAAAAGGTATATTTTTCGATAAAATATTACTTATTTTATTACAACAACGGCATTTAAAATAGTTTTAATCTAATGAACATAATATATTAATTAAAAATTTAGTATAGTATAAGGGGTTGAATACTAGATGTCTCTTGTTGCTCCGGGTTCTGCCACCAAACCGAATAACATACGACACGGTAATCACCGTGATAATAGCGCATAACATATCCGTATCTATACAGAGTCATTGATAATAATATCTTAATAATGGAAATACTATTCCCGGAAAATTCGGTTTCGATTTTTTTCATAATATTTTCGGTAATTTATGGTCTACCCGGAATATCATTCCGGATAATACGGGTCATTTCTTTGGAATAATTTACTGATTATACGGCGTAGCATTTTGATTTTTCAATAAAATATAATATTGCGCATCGGTGACGGAAAAAAATAATAAAAAATTACATAATATATTATACTTCGGCGCTCGGTAGCATTAAAATGTCGAACAGGGTATTTTTTCCCCCGTCGAAAATATAACAGTCACGCGACATTTTTTTTTTTATCGGAATTCATTTCGATAGTTAATTTTCATACCGCCGCAGCTTAGGTATAATGTTTTTGATGGGTACCGACGTACTATGGGAATAAATATTATATTTATATTTTATATTGATTATAATATTCGTATAACGCGCGTGATTGATCTTTTTTTTTATTTTATTATTTTTTTTTTTTGACCTCGCGGCCGGATACCGATGCATTATATTCGTTTTACATATTATAACACTACGCCGATATTATAATATAGTATAGTGACGAAATGCTATAATCGAAGTAAAATAAAAAAAAAAAAATAAAAAAATGATAAGTTAGTATTTGCCGTACACTCTATATTATGTATAAAGTATATAGCCGGTAGTAGGTACGTATAAAGTTTAGTTTGTGTAGGCACAAGCGTTAATAAAATAAAACGGTCTGGCAAGTTTTAGAACGTTAAAAACTTTTCACCCGGGTTTAATATCGCCGTATATTATACATGCGGCGAAGGACCCTGAGAGGCTTTTAGGTCGTTCCCGGGCCACCGATTAATTTGATGCATATTTTAGAATGGCAGCTTATACCCCGAAAAGCACTCGGGATATAAATATATAAAAAAAAAAAAAAAAAAAAAAAAACCGAAATGGTATCCATACAGAGCTATATAGTGGGGGCGGGTTAAAAGCGGCAATGCATAAAATACGATCAAACATTATAATATTATAATATGCGACACGTATAGGTACGTATATAGTAAATAATATAGTAATTTTGCGCCTCGACGTTTCACGTTGACGTTATTATTATTACTTATTGATGAATCGATTTTCAATGACGGGACGTGACGACGGGAAAAGACAAAAAAAAAAAAAAAAAAAAAACAATAAAAAAATAGGATACCTAAAATTATTTAATTTATATCCGTACGCGACGATTAACAATTATTGCTTACCAAATACGATGCTGAGTAAACATTCATACGTATTGTAACGTTCGGTTATATTACATATTTTAGAATGCAGTATTTTTTAAGGTTTTCGTCAAGAATTGACCTTAAATGAACAATTTAACATACTGTGTAAAAAAAATTTAATCGGCTTTTTTTTTTTTTTTTTGACCATTTAGTACGACTTCAAATAGACTTTGTGGTCATTTCTCAGCATTAAACCACATTGAATTAATTATTAACGTCCAGTTATGATTTAGCGAGACGTTTTAACAGTGGCTCGTATAGTACACTTATCATTGTTACTACCACTGGCCACTATAATTGTAGGTATAAAGTCGAGATGGCAGGATAATAATCTAAAGCATAATTTAGCCTATACACGTTATGGAACGGTACATAGTTGCGAGCAGTAAACGATTCTGAGCGGAGTACGTTTACAAGGGCACTCACCTAAAAAAAAATAAACAATCATATTTTACCAGTAATTATTAGCTATGAAAAAATAAAATATTGAAAAGAAGAAAATGCATTTCAAGTGTCAGATCTCCGTCATACGCTCTATAGAAATTTCAAATTAATATATTTATAGGTATTTGATTATTGTGTTGTTAATTTATATCGTTTAGCCGTTGAACAGTCGTTTTAGTATTATGCGAATTTCACATTTCAGTTGGTTTCACGCCGCGGACGATATTCAATCGGCACATCGCTAAAAATATATAACGTCGTGCGAGGTTTATAAATAGAATTATTTAATTAAAAAGGTCGTCGGTTCGTGCTAAACTTCAATGAAAATCCGAGTATTATATCATTTACGCGTAAAGTGTGTGAATTAATAATTTAGTACTCGTAAAAGAAAATGCATAAATAATATACAACCGCAGTATTCTATACATCGACTATACCATTTACATAATGTTTATAACCTGCCTCTATCATCGCATTAAATGTATATTTTTATCGAAAAACCGCATTACGAAATTTCTCAATATTATAATTTGTTTACACGAACAAAAAAAAAAAAAAAAAAAACCATAATAATAATAAAAAATACGGGCAAAGTTCGCACGATTGGTGGGCCACTATTATAGGTGAAAAGTTTATAAGGTAGGATATAGAGAGAGGGGAACTCAATGTATTTTTGTATGCAACGATTAATCATTGATAACGAAAAACAGTTCCGAGTGGAGTTCGGTTATAGGTGTTTTAAAAGGCCGTAATATTTACGGTTTTTGTCAACATTTTCCATTCCAAAATTCTCAAAAAAAAAAAAAAAAAAAAAAAAAACCAACACATTATACTAAACTCAATTTTTTCTCGTTGACTGCAGCTTATAATAAACCTCCTGTTAAATTTTCAACCGTTTCTGTTTGGTCTAACAACTTTATCTACAGAGATTAATCAAACGCTGTTTTAATATGTCGTTAAACTATACAGTAAAGCGCACTTTCGTATTTCGTTGAAATGTATTAAATTATACGGGTAGTATACAGTTTACAGAAAAAATAATGAGAAATCGTAGCTATATCGTTCTGTACGATCACGAACATTAAAAAAAAAAAAAAAAAGTTGAATTAAAAATGTAGTTACATCAACAACAAAACATTTTCAACCGAACTCGGCTAAGAATTGTATTTAACGAGAAATCGTTTATCGTTTTACACAAATAGAAATTAAATAATTCAGTGTATACCGATATTTTCTAGCTTCCCGCCTATAACAGTGGTAGCACATTTTTCAGCAGTATCAGCTCTTTCTTAAATTTTCGAGGGAAATTTAATATCAATGTATGTGTATAGTTTTTTTTTTTTTTTTTTTCATATTTTACCGAACGTATATATGTTTAAATATAATAACAGTCAGTTATATAGGCGGGAATATGTTTCCATACGTGTGTGACGACGATTTGTTACAAACCGTTACATATTTATAATAATCATTTTGAATAGTGAGCCGGGGAAGGGGGAAAATTAATTTTCCGCTTGGATGTAACATTATTATATTACTTTAATAATAATATTATAAAAACGTCTAGAGAAATAAGTGACATGTGCATCACAGTAGTGAAATATATTATTATTTGCACACACGAATGACGGTTACGCAAACATAATATTTTATGCGCTTATATTGTACATTTTTTTTTTTATTATTATTATTATTATTATTATTATTATACGCCTGAACGTCATCGTTCAATCTAATGCGCGAACGTATTACTATATTGCCTTTTTTTTTTTTAAACGCGTATTATGTACGAACACGATTCGCACATTCCGGTTCTCAATGGAATTACGGGGTGTTTTCTTTTTCTTTTTTTTTCTTTTTTTTAATATTATGGTATAACATTAATATTTACGACAGTGGCGTATTTATGGTATCGCCAAGGAGAGAGATATTGAATTTGGAAACCGTTTAATATTGTGCAACGCGAACCCGGGCTAAATACTCATAGTGGTTAGGTTATAAAAGGTTTCATTTTAAACTAAGAATTATGTATACTCAAGTTTTAAACATTTCGAAGTTCAAATAAAACATAGAATTTTCATTAATTTTCCGATTAAAAGGTAAAGAAATTTTAATTTCATTATAAGATACCATACAAGTAATAGATACTAAAATAAATTTAAGTGGGGAAACACATCTCCATAATATTTTCCTGGAAATACGTCGCTGTTTTAACGAGATTTCGTGTAATGAGATTAATTTTGGTTTTTATCAGGCATTTATATACAATAATATTCTAGGATTACAACTCTTTGACGATCAGTAAAAAGCTCCGAATTGTTCACCAATTTATAACGTCTAAAAGCAATATTTAATTTTGGTATAAAAACTAAAACAGATTGTTTTTTTTTTTAAATTAATGATTCATTCTTAGTAAAACTAATACATTTTTGAATTTTGAAAGTAAAAATAGATTTCCGGTTATGTTTAAGACGACGTACGTCAGGACACAATTCAAATATCTATGATAAACACAAATGAATGCATTTTTTTTTGAGTAACTCGGATATTAAATCTGAGGAAATAATCAAACGAATCGGCAATTTACAGAACTCAAATTGAATTCACCATTACCTATACGAGTGGTTGCCGGGTCAATAATGGGTTTTCAGCGCAACGTAATCATTTTCAACCCATTTAAGATAACGATGGTCGGAGAATTTGATCGAGAGCCATTGACGGGACGGTCCTGGCGTCTGTTTACCCGTAGAAGGAGAATGAAAAACTAATGCATTTCCAAATTATCACCTATAACAACCGACTTATGGACCTACCCGCAGTTCGAAATACATGCATTTCTGGCTTTCGATTAGTATTGTTTACTCGTATAATGTTGACTCGCTTTTCTGGAATTTCCGACCGCGTTATTTTAATCGTATAATGGGTACACGGCATGATCAATATTTTACGTAAAACAACGAATATTAGGTAACGAATTCGTATAAATAATTAATAAATAATAATAATAATAATATTATTATCACGAATGGTATAACACGGTGAACATTTTTATTTTTTTTTTTTTTTTTTTAATTATTGCTCTTGCACAATATTTCATGTACACCGCGTGTCACTGGGCGTTGCGTGCCATTATTGTATAATAATATTGAATGCGTTTTTATTATGCGATTTCGCGCTCGTATTGTGTTATAATATATTCTAATATTATTCACTGGTGGAAACCTTTTCAGTTCCATAATCGAATGGTTTCGTTCATTTTGAAAAAAAAAAAAAAAAAAAGAAAATCACAAATTCGATATGCCTTATAAACACAAATAATAAACTACGTTTTTGTATAGCGATATTATATACCATGTAACAAACCCTGGTTTTTATTCCTTATAACCATTCAAATAATATTTTATCGAACCTGAACCAATTTTTAAATTCAAAGTATAAATATAAAACGGTTGGATTATTCACAATAGCCGAAATCCGTGATTTGATGGCACAATTACTATTGGCGTGTACGATTTGCAAAACAATAAGTACCCTGCAGTAGATTTTTGTAAAATAAACCCAAATTAATACGTTAATGTTACTCTTCGACAAAGTGGGCGTGGTTTTTGATTTTCAAAACTGGTCAGAACCAGTTGTTTTTAAAACTAAAATTTTACGTGGTGTACTAATATAATGGACCAGTCAACGATAAGGCATTTTAAACACATTTGCAAGATCTAATGCGAAATACCGTTAATTTAACTATAAAGTTGACTATATGAATATTTTTAATTTGTATAAGTAATTAAAAGACTGATCAGATAATAGTGGTAAATGTATATAATTTTGAGTAGAGTAGATTATATTTATCATTAGCGAACTTGGCTTACAATAATTTGTCACGTGCATACAACAATAAACACATGGTTGTAAATCGAATATGGTCTTCGTTTCGTTCAAAATCAAAAATGTCGTGCGATTTATGTATATATAAGAGTAGGGGTGAGCTTCAACTGGTTATTTTAAGTTAAAAGTTTCGGTATGAGGATTGTTGCCCCGAGAATTGTAACCCTAGTTGCGTTTATGTCAGTCGGTAAAACCACAGAGATATCGAAATTGAAAAACTTTTTCAAATGTATGTCCTTGAACCACTACACTATCGGCGTTATTATTATTTGACAAAACCTTCGTTTAATTTTTATATACAGTCAACCTTATGGATTTTACTTCGTAGATGAGAGTCCAAGTATTTTGGATTATACCTTCTTTATTGGTGCTGATTGAATTTAGGCCATCAGCAAGCAAACATATCGAACGATATCATACTTGATCAAAAACACTGTGAATTATCTGTGGCCGAGTATAATAAATAAACGAACTTGGATGCTGGCGAAAGAAGAAAAACAAAGGGATCCTGAAGATGAAAGCGGTAATAAAATATTTTTTTTAAATTATAGAGAATCCGATAGTTCTAACATGTGGCACGAGAAGACGCACTCTACATTCACATTCAATTAAATTTGAAATATGTTAAAATTGTATCCAATGAAAAAAAAAACAAAAATTTGTTCGATAAAATATATTAAATTTAAAAAATTATTTTGCTGGAAATTATAAAAAATATGTCATATTCATTAATTTTTTTTTTTTTGAAATACTGTCGTTTAGCGTTCAGGTAATAGTATACAAAATATTAGATAAACAAAATATTTTATACATTAAATTATATTTACTTTTCTATCATTTACATTTACGTTCCGACATTGAAGTAATGAATTCACATCTATTTTTCCTTAAAAAATAAATGCAGTAGCATCCATGAATTTATTTCTTCCAAACACAGTAAATCAGATGTAACCGAGATTTTATCGACCATAATTTTACTTTTTACTACGTTCTACCGCGTGAATGTTTTATTAATGTCAATTCATCACTACTTATGCGTACAATAATATTGATTCTGTATCGTATGAATAATATATGTACATATATAATTGTTATATAAGTACAGTGACAATATCCCAACTGACAAAATAAGAATTTTCTTTAAAAAAATAAAATTTTGGAAATCGTGTATTGAGAGAACGAAGTAACAGAAGTTTTTGAAACACTGCACGATTTTACCTCTAAAATTGATTTAAACTTATCAGAAAAAATATTTTCATGAATTAAATATTCAAAATTTGAATGGACACAAGACAGCTTTTGAAAAAAGCTTCTTTATACGCGGAAAAAAAGACCAATTGATTGCGTTCCCTTTCGATGAAAACCATTTTCAATCTTGAGCTTATCAGTCCTAGGGAAAGAGAAATCGATTGAACTTAATACGGATTCTTTACTCGAAGCAGCACTTGATAAGGAATCCCTCATGACTTTCTGGGCTGACGTGAAAAAATTATATCCTGAGGCTTTCATAAAAAACAATCAATGTAATATCACCTTTCATGAGCTCTATATTGGTGGAGATGACTTTTTCGTTTGTTATACATGTTCATTAAAAATAAGTATCGTAAAAGACTCTCTGTAAGTTCAAACTCACGGATACACTTATCATCCCGGATATGGACAATAGCATATATAGAAATTAATTTGAGGCGGATCATAAAAAAAGCTTTTGGGTTTTAGTTAATACATAAATTAAATTAATTCATAAATACGCACGTGTGCCGTACCAACCATAAATTTCAGGGGGAGAGTGGTTGAACCACCGAAACCCTCCCGTATATACGCCAATGGATTAGGATTCTGATTTCAAAAACTTAAGTGTCATCAAACATATTCAAAAATTGTATTATAATTAAACCGTTGCTGTTTTTATTTTTCATTTGCATTGCACGGCGTATAATGATTAAAATAAATAAATATTTTCAATTTTTCCAACATTACACTTTTTTCATTCAACTATTGACTGTTTCGTGTGAAAATTATAATGAATTGACACTAGTACAGGGATACGCGAAGTAGTGGTGTAAGATCAAAGGGTACGTGAAAGAAGAAATGGTTGAGAACCGTCGATGTATACTTATATTGTGCCCTTAGCCAACTCACGTGGCTGCAGTCCGCTTGATAAAGTTGCCATGTATGTATTATGTATATCATGTTGTGAATTCAGCACGTCATTACAATTGCATTTAATCGTACGACGTCGGTGTTCTTTGGCGCCAAAAATATTTAAGTAGTTTACACTGTGCGCGCGTATTGGTTTGACTGTGCGCTCTTAATTATAATCAAACACTTCGCGTACGACTGATAAAATTTAAACAAATATTACAAAACGTACGTCTGTTGACGCCGTTACCGATAGTATTTCGGGCGAACAATGGAATATTATAATATTATTTGCTTATCAGTTGACCGAAAACGTTCGTAAACAATCGCCATTGTTTTATGTATATTCGTGTTTCGACGCAATTTTCTATTAAGCTTATACCTAAATATGATTATTATTATTATTATTATTTGAATCTAATGGCTGTGAAACATGACGAATGCTAGCAATTTATTTCGTGAATAGTTCCGTATTTTAAATCCGCATTTTGTCGTAGAATCGTTTATTTTTAATTGCCTGTGTCATCAATTATTAAACGTTCGATTGTCTCCATACTCGTTTATTCTCGGACATGTTCGTCTCCGCTGGGCGACTACGGCACGAAAGTCGAATTCGATAACAAAACCCTGCAATATTCATGTCGAGTAAATTGTACTGGAGTTTTTAAAAATATAATGCTAATTTGATTGAATTTAGTGCACAATTGCAATCGCTTGTATTATCGCGAAAATACAATATCACAATATAACAATGGTAAAATGTATACTCGATTAAGATATCGAGAAATTATAGAATCATCAATTTAAAGCTAAAAATAATAACGAAAAATTATAATAATAAACGTAACTCCTAGCTTTGGCCTAATCTATATTCGGGTTACATAAATAAAAAAATAAAAAAAACTTTCTGAACACATTTAAAATGTGAAAAGAAATACAATAAAATAATATGATACGAAAATTTGAAAATGGGTGGACGAAATTAGTATTTGCTTTTATTATTATATATTATTGTGTTGTACTTTTTGGCTTTGAATTAACAATTCTAATTGCAATTTTTACAAAAAATTTTTTTTTAATGCTGTGAAATTTAAACGAACATTTTTAAATCATGCCTATAACATGGATACTTTGTTTACCGAATAGCGAACCGGGTATAGGGCAATTTTTAAGCATGATCGTCCCATGAGTCATGTTTACCGTAGGGATAAATAATGCATAATGCATGCATTCAAATTCCGGTTTTCGAAGAGTAGTTAAAGGCGATAGTTTCTTATACTTAGGTTTGTCGCATTTATGGAGGATCCTGTGGCGATGCCAACTTTGATTTTTCAAACGAGAACCTACGTGTATTAATGCGAGTTATCAATCAAATGATTTTTTTTTTTGAAAAATGTGATGTATTGTAACTTTCGATTTTTCGATAGTTACACTATTCAAAGCAGAAAATTGCCTGAAAATGAAATTTAAAAAATAAAAAAACAGAATATTCCATAAATCTCAATATGAACGTATGCATAATTTAACCACACAAATGTAGTGAGGGAGCGTGCTAACTTTGTATACCCTACACGCTGCCTAATTGCCCTTTTTTTTTTTCTACCAAACGTATCGCTGTATTATACAATCGGAACCATAATTCTGCACAGGCGTGGCATCACCGGACGATAATGTGAAATTAAAAATATAAAAATGGACAAATTGGTTTTTTTTTTTTTTAATTGAAGTATTTTAATTAATTACAGAAGTACCGCAGTGATCAATATAATACACACCTATCATTGTACAAAAATTTCCACGAACTCTATTATTATTTCATTTTGGAGTAACGATCGTATTGATCGCACATTGTATACACAGTGTACGGAATCAGCGAAATTGCATGTCGAACTTTTATTACGTAAATAATACCTATTAGCTACTGCAGCCCCGGAGGATAGTATTGTTATGCTGCAGGCCGTAAAATGTGTTTTGTCGGATTAATCAAAAATCTAAGCACTGAGTCAATATAGCAGTTAATAATAATAATGAGGACTGATAATTTTACGCGCCACAATACCTTTAATGCATTAAATTCCCGAAAAATCCATTGCAATTAAAAATGAAACACCCGTAGCGGAAAAATTTCCGGAAAAACAATTTTTGGACATTCTTTCCACGACAATTTTACCTTGGGATATTTTTTCTCTGAACATTTTTTCAGGGTGTTTTGGTAGAGCACCGTGAACAGCATATGTATGGCATTAGTGCCAAGGACCTTCCTTGTGGTCGTTTTAACATTACAACCACCACAATTTTAATTCCGAATTTCGCCACTTGTCTGGAAGTAGTGTTACTATATATAGTTGCTTTAGTATAGCATAAGCACAAAATTTCACGGGTATTTGATTATGTATCTTTTCACCATAATTTTTTCTAAAATATAAAGTACGGGTTGGGGGTTGGAAGAATTCGGATATTATTATTTTTTTGAAATTGAAATTTCTTTTCATTCGAATTTCAATGCTTTCTGGTAATTGTTTTATAGTGAATTCAATCGCCCAATCGTAAATTATATCACGATAGTTTTAGTAAAAACGTTCTGAAATTCAAAAACAACTGATCGAGTACCATGGTCAATCTGACGGGGGGGGCGTCGACGAATCCGTATACACGTATATTGGTTTGTTTTCGGACGGTAATAATATTATTATCACTCTGCAGGGCGTGTTTACGGATCGGCAAGTCACCTTGGCAATGACTATATATAACTTTGCGAAATCGATTTCTCCGCGGTGAATTTAAATACATATATATATATTAATATGCATAAATAAGTATAAAATAAATAATTACTAAATAATCGAATGGATTTGAAACGAAATGTGTTTTATATGCATTTTTTGTAGTAGACAATCAGACGTTATAATAAATTACCCGTAAATCTATAATGGCAACAAATGAAAAACAAAAATATAAATTGTGTTAAGAACAATATTGTATTATTATACATCCATCTCGTTTTTCTTCTAAAAAAGTCTCCTCCTTCATGAATTTCTATATTTCAATGCGATATTTGCGTTGGCACCTTCGGCATTCATTTTTCTATATTCACCTTTCCTCAAAATAATTACATGGACGAGTAATAAAAAAACCTTTTTTTCGGATTTATGTGTATGATTGCACAGTACATCATAGAAATTTTGATTAACTTTCTCGTATTTGTTGAGCTGTAATGATGGTTGTGATCGAAAATTCTAAAACATTTTAGATTTTAAACGAAAAAAAGAACGTATTGGTTTTAAAATAATGTTTTTTTTTTTTTTTCATATCAACTTTTCTACCAGAAATTTTTCTCCAATTTTCGAAGGTTGACCCTTTTCCGAGCGTAAATTTTAACGGAGTGTTACTTTATGAAGCTAATTTTTTGATTTTTTTTTTTTTTTTTTTTTTTTTTTTTTTGTGGATTATAATGATAAATGAGAAAAATGGAAAATTTTCCCTGTTTAATATTTCCAAATCGTAAATATTACAGCCTTTCAAAATATGTATAACCGAACTCCGCTTAGAATCGCTTTTGGTTATCAGTCGTTGCGAACAGATATAAATATATATATATATATATATATATATATATATATTAAATGTCTCTTTTCCATCTTCCTTCTCGACTTCTCACCTACAACAGTGGCTCACCAATCGTGCGATGTATATCTGTTTTTTGATATTTATTTTCAGAAATATTACGGTTAACTCTTATTCTCCTGAGTATATTTTTATCATTTTGACTAAACACACTTGTCGCGCAAAAAATATACGTTAGGAAATTTTCATTTACATAAATGGATATAGAGTTCGAGATAAATGTATGGGAATTTTATATCATGATCTCTAGACGAATCATTTTAAGTGAAGCGGGGCGCCGCCGATCTCCTGGATGCGGCTCGACTCGAAATCTCCTTCCACTCTCCCCCCCCCTCCTTCCGGTCAGATGAATTTGTGAAAAATTCTAGACGCGTGTCTGTGATGTGCAGTTTCGAATGACCGCGTATGTAGAGCTGTACCCCTGTATAACCGTCAGGCACACAATATTATATCGTAAAATCGCGTTCCATCCGCGAAAACGAACAAAGTGTTTGTGTCTAGAGGGAGAAAAAAAAAAACTCGGTTGAACCACCCGAAACTTCCGGTATGTGAAAACGCCGTGGATCGGTTTTCGGTATTTTTTTTTTTTAAAAGCTTTTTCGGTATACCGCGAGAGGAACTCCCTGGGGTTTCGCCGAACACGCCGTCGCCCCCCCCCCTTCACCCCCAGCCGCCAACAACAATTTGGAAACTCGCGTTTATACACCGCACGCGTATATAGTTATAACATACATATGTATATATATATATATATATGTATATACACACATATATATAAATAATATTATAAATGTATACAATATTATCGTATACGCGTTTATATGCAAAATGACACCGGTGGCCCGCGTTCGGAAACATTGATTTTATCGGTTGAGAAATTGCTACCGCCGCCACCGCTGCCGCCCACACACACACGCATAAACGCGCGCGCACACGGACGCGCACACACGCAGAAACACGCGCACACACACACACACACACACACACACACACACCTTCGGGTCCTACCCGCCCGACAGTGTGTATGCCTCCGCCTCCGCAGCCGCCGCCGCCGCTACCGCCACCGCCGTCTGACGAGTACGCGCCATTCTGGGTCATATCGTATTGATATTTCGCCACGTTTGCCGTCGTCGCCGCCGCCGCGCCGCCTACGCCGCCGCCGCCGGTCGCGCTAATTAACATTAACCCGGACGTCGCCACTGACTCTCCGGTACGGCAGCGGCCCGGGGGAGGGGGGGGTGGTGGTCCATCCCCCTCGCCGATCGTCGCGTGGTATACGCGCGCGTACGATTTTTTTTTTTCTCGAAAATTCCCCATCATTCGCTTGTGGTGGGTAGGTGGGGGGCGGGGGGCGGGCGAGGAGGCCGCACGNAGTTAACACGCATTGTTATTACATTGTTATGCAAATCATAACAATATTTTAATATATTATACGTATTTATAGTGCATATTTTTGTTTTCACGTTTTTGTCATTTTTTTTTTTTTTACCCGTGAAATCGATCGTCAAGTGCAATAATAAAATGCATATTATAATAATGATAATCTAACGAAGAACATACACTTTTTTTTTTTTTTTTTTAATGTCGTTTAATATTTTTTGATACGAGAATACTTTCGGCGAAGATTACGCATGCCAATGGTAATGAACACGGTGATGAAGAACACCGTTTTTTTCCATAACGAGTTATGGAAAAATAATCACATTGATAGTGCGTTGTAATATATTATTATAACGTATAAAATACGACAGCGAATAAAATGACGTTTCACTTTTGAAGTAAATAATACTCAGTTATACACGAATTGAACCACGTATTTGTAATGCATTTTCCCGGAACGGCCAAACTAAAGTAAACGCTCTTTGCAACCCGTTAAACACTCGCGCTGCGATTTTCCCATTTCCCTCCTCCCCCTTCCGCGAAAATCACTCCGGAAAATTATAATTTTCATTTTCACCGCCGGAATTCCAGTGTCTTTCATTTTGAACGAAAAAAAATATGGGTATTACTTTTCTTCTTCTTCTTTTTTTTTTTTTTTTGTTCACCGTGTTATTGTTAAACGTATATTTCTTTTTGTTTGTTTTTTTTTTTTCTTGTATGTAGTATTGTTTGATACTTTGAAACGAAAACGGAATGTTTTATACTCCCTGAAAAATTCGAGGAGTACAAAATATATCGAAAGCTATTTTTCTTTTTTCTCCCCGGTCGTCATTCACGCAGTCTTAAACGTAACAAATTGATATTAATAAAAAACAAAAAAAAATATAAAATAAAATAACAAAACTTTTCTAAGATATATTATCTAAACAGTCAATATGTTTTCTTTTCGGGTTTTTTTACCCATTTTTGTAAGTGTGTATAGGTATACTCCGTAGGCTTTAATATAACTTTTTTTTTTTTTTTTTTTTTGGCTTACTATTTTCAATAAACTTTGTTCGTGGTTACATTATATTGATTTTCTCAAAAAAAAAAAATACATATACATGTATACACACATATATGACACTTTATATACAGATAGAAATGTTTGCAATAAGTTTTTTATATTTCCTGTATTGTATTTTAGTATTATGCGTCGTATAACCATATTGTATTTGAGTTCACTGTATATGCAATATGCATCCGAATAGAAATTATCATGTGGATTTCATAAAATTCGTTGGTCCCCGGGAAGTGGGGCTCGAGTCAATTTCCGGATTAATTTTTCTTATGCCGGCGTCCGTTCCCTTTATTTCAACATGGATACGTTTTCGGGCTGGGAGTCGGTCGAAAATTCGCAATGCGCGTTTGCTGTGATGCGAAAAACGCGAAACGGTGCCCGAATAGTGACAAAACCGCAACGTGTAATAAAACACAAAACGCGCCTATTCGTGATTCTAGGCGTTTGAGCGCGGCGCAGGAAAACGTGCGAAAGGCATCTAGCACATAATTTATGATATAATACGAAATGCCGTTTAGCGTAACAATATATTAATATTGTCGCGAAAATAATTTATGACAACAATTTATTAACAATTATACGCGGACTCGTTTTTAAATGGTATCAAACGAGCTTAGCGTGCTATAATAAAATTACAGTGTATTCGTGTAAAAGCGAGTGTATTTCAAACATTTTAATTTAGTTTTCGTTTATCGAACGCCGCACACGGTTTTATCGACTTCGACCCTTCTTCTCTAGAACCATTGGAGCATAATGTGATTACAATTTTAAACGAGTCACCATACGAGAATCGGTTCACATCTGTCTACACCGAAATATATTTATTGCGAAAAATTGAAAAATGGTTTTTAAATATTATACGAACATAATAATGTTAGTGCTGTGTGTACGTATTGTGTACCTGGTTTTTTTTTGTTTTTTTATCTCAAAACCAGGATAATATGGGATATTCTTGGAAGTTGAATAATTTTTCTATATATTTAAGGCTGTAATTATTTACGGCTGTATATTTAAGGGTTTTCGGATGTGAGAAACCCGTCGAGTCTGGATTTCGTTTTGGGAGAGGACTCGTTGATTCCGAGGTTACACGGGAACACACTTGAATTACGTGTTTATCATGTACGGAAATATTATTATTTCAATTATTGTTGATCTCTGTGTTTTCCGTTGGTTACACAAATGAAAAAAGTACCATTTAATATTTTAATTATTTTTTGTTTGTTTTATATTTCGTATTATATTACTGTTGACATGCAATCCAGCCACCTATGAGATTTGACGAAATGGTATTATTTTATGTTTTGATTTCTACGAGTATACTAGAAATAAATTTAACCTTACCAATTAAAACTCGAATATGAAAATAAACCATTTGTTTCAACAAAAATATGTTTTAGGCTAATGTTCCTCTATTACAGTCATTTTCAATTTTGAATTATTTTAATATAGAAACATAATATTAAAATTGAAAATTTTAACTTAAAAAGCCGATGAAAATAAATTTTAATATAACTGTTATTTATAAACCGAAAAAAAATGCCTATAACATGCCCCTCGATTTTCCACGTTTATTAAGAAAACTACAAGAAACTCTTCTATAATCCATACTAAAAAAAATTTGCTACCATTATTTGACTACCCTTGATGTTAACGATTGGAGCAAGATTTCTGGTTGAAAATTAGTTCCCCGAAAATTTTTTTATACTTTCCTGACTTCAATTTGAGTGTGAGCCCATATAACTTCCTAAAAATTTTCCTGTCGGAAGTTATAAATTTTAGTTGATTGGATCAAGTTATTGTCCGAATCTCACAGGCTGGATATATAACGGATATAAACAATGAAAGTATAAAATAACTCGTCATATAATAAAACCAATAAATTCGCTCACCCACTTCGCTCAAGATTTATATTATAATAATTCTTTTTTGCGGTTCGCAGTTTTAACGTCTCGTTCTCTCTCGATAATACTACAAGGTATAACATATCGCAATCGATTTTTATGCCGTATTTCAAAATAATGATGTAGTAATAATTTAAACGAAACGTGAATATATTATACCTATTCTAAACTAAACGATATGCCGTTCAATATTTATTTTTTCGCGCAAATTGTCTTTTCAAATCGAATTCCGTTCGAATACGCGATTCGACGGGACAACTGGGAGTAGGTACCTATATAAAACTTTACGACTACGACCGTTGCTCACGAATTCTTTATATTGTTCGAAAATACATTTGAGAAACTCTATACGACAGTAAAGTCTTGTGCCAAAACAAGATATATGTATATACCTATATCTTATATAATCACAGTTTTTTTTTCGCACACCTCCTCGATTTTTTTTTCACTTCACCTTTATTATCTTGCTTATATTTCTCCAATTATTATCTGTAGAAATTTCATCATAACCCTTGATAATAGCAGTGTAAGAGAACTACTACATTATAAATCGAATGTGGAGAGGAAGTGTGCACATACTTAAAGAAAATATGATGCATTGCGATGTAAGCTAATTATTTTGCCATGATATTGCAAATACACCTTATGTGTCTTAAACATTTTTCTCCAACATTGACGTTTAATTACTCCAAAAATTCAATTGTCAAGAAAACGAGTTTATGTTTTGATGTTTTTCACATTATAATCGTTATTTTATTTTAGTGTAGTGAAGAATGTATTAGTTTTACAAAGATATTTATTATTTTTTTTTTTTTTATGTAAACACTTTTTCTACCAGAAAGCTTACTCCGATTATCAACTATAGCAATTTGTCTAAAAGGAAATATTCTCAGGGTGGTACTTTAGTGAGGTCAATTTTTGAAATTCTTATTAATATTCGAGATAATGAAGAAAACCTTGTTCTTTAGGTTAAAAAGACTAAAAGATTAAAAATAAGGTTGTTAATGGCAATTGTTTATATTTACTTTTTGTTGTTATTAAGCTTTTATTATTTTAAACAATCATTGTAATCATGGAAACGCACATTGTTTTAATCATTTTACAATAGTATGACATATATATTGTTGACAAAGAAACACTGTCAACTGAGTTTCGCTCAGAATTGTTTTTTTCGTTAGCAACGGTCTATCGTTGCTTACAGATATACATTAAATTCCTATCTGTAACCTACCTTCCCAACTTCCCACCTAACACAGTGGCTGCACTCACGTGCGAAGTATGTCCGTCCTTTTTTTTAAATTTATTATTAGCAGTGCCACTGGTGGTCTAATAGGAGGATTGAATGGTGCTATATCCCCCCTCGCATTAACTTATTTTTCCTAAATTTTTTTAATAATATAATAATTATATATTATGGTAACTATAATGGTTTTTAAAAATTATCCGTTTTGCCCCTCAAAACATTATTATTTAACCACCACTGAGCAATACAACTGTTTAAAAATACATTTTAAAATATCTAAGTTAAGATAAATAATCACGAACTTGTTATCTAGATGCAATTATTATCTCTTTCCTCTAGATAATATAAAACTAAAATTATACCGATGTATATCTAGATAAAAAAAAACTACACTGATCATTTGTATTTATATAATATGATATATTTAAAAAAATATATGATATGTATTCATATAACATAACATAACAGAAATTTTCATTTAGTACTCGATCAATTATTTCAGTTAATTTTTTTAATACAAATATTGCGGCAGAATCGAACGATTTTTCGGCCGTTACGAAATATTTTCGAATCGATTTTCGAGGCATTTCTAGTGGTTATTACGGTTATTCACCTGGATTAAAAAAAAAAAAGAAAAAGAAAAAAGGCACGGAATTCGTCGTTTAATATAAGAATAATCGATTTAGCGTTTACTGTTCTTCGTCTCTGTTAGGAGGGTAGTATACTATATGTGTATATGTATATATAGGTGTTATGATGGGAACCCGGTGCGGTTTCATTAACGTCACGGTATTCGATAAATTATTAAATAAAGCTCTCTCTCGTTGTTGTGCTCGGCTGCGGCGGCGGCGGCGAAAATAAGTGGGACGTCGGTAGACGGGGTTTTTTTTTTTTTTTTTTTAATTTTTTTTTTATTTTTATTTTACTCCTCTGCGAAATGAGTGGGGTGGGAGCGGGGTACGCAGCAACGTAAAAACGGAACGTTTGAAAATGACAAATTGCTACGGCTAAATACGCGACACGGCGGTCATGAAAATATATAAATATGTCGCGGGATTATTCTGCGGGTAAAATGATTAATAGTATATGGCGCATACGATATCCTCCTCGGCTCTCGAGCGGTGGCAACCGCTTCCCGACCGACCTTCTCCTCCGCTTCGCGTCTCTCTTCTGTGTATATACATATATATATAAACGTTATTCTGTTTGTTTTCTTCGTGATGGTTTTTTTTTTTTTTTTTTTTTTTTTACAATTTTTTTGTACCCAAACACCTAAACCAACACGAGGCTATTTCCATTTAAAACCGCCGCCAACGAGCGCCGCCACCGTTGCACGCAATACACGACCATCTTCACCTCCGCCACACCCCTATAACCCTTTTCGCGACCAACACACTATTATTATCTGCAGACTTTTTTTTTTTTAATTTCGTAATCTTTTTCACCGCAACGAGTTTATTATAATAATATATACACAGGTACAAATAAACTACGAAGTCGAACAATGATTATTACCTTAACATAACTTTCGACCGAGGGAGGGACATGTTTTTGAATGATTTTATTTTTTTACGGATTTTATTTAAAATGCAACATTTAAATCAATTCATATTTTCCATTAACGAAAAATGTTTTAAACGAATTTTTAATCAAAACGTAGGTACTTTTGAGTTTTCGTGCAGTAGGTAGTTGAAAAGTATAAAAGCTATAACGTGCTTGCGATGTACATCTCATAAATATTTTCGAAAAGCTTCTGAACAATTATTTGAACAGTCATGTTTGAACAGAGTATTACTAAACTATGTATTTTTTTTTTTTTAGAAGGAACTTAGAAGGAAAAAATAAATAAGATACACTGTTAATTTATATGTTGCAAAACTTTTGTTACCATTATATGATAGTTGCATACATATATATATATATTTTTTTTTAACCGTGTATATTTTTTATGGGATACATTTTTGGTTTTTTCCCTGTAAGTCATTGTATATTATTTATAGAAAATATTTACAATTGTCACAATTATCCGTAAAACTCTCTTTGGATTTTTATTGACGAAAATAATTTTATTTAAATTTGAAAAACAAAACTGAATGATTGTATTGTAGAAACGCACAAGTTTAAAAAAAAAAAATCTAGTTTTAAGTAAATCAGTCGCAATCCTAAAACTGGATCCCTGCTGGAATTGAATTGAATAACTCGTTTGACAACCCCTACTACCAGACAACCTATTTACTTTATTGTTTAAACGTCCCACAAAAAATATTGGAATTGTAACCGTTTTTGGAGCTGTATAAAGTATTATAGTACATGTTTTTAATGTGTATCTAAGATTCGCAGATATTTTTCAACAATGCTATTATGGGATCTAAGTTAATATATATTAAGAGTATATTTTATTCTAATTTAAATCTACAAAAATGTCTGTTTAATTTCATCTAACTAATATTTATATTTTTTCCTCAGGTTCCCATACCGTGTAGACCGCAGAAGACGTTTTCAGTTCTAGTGTACGAAATCCCCGAAGATATTCCCGACGAGGACATTCGTCATTCGTTGTACAAATTTCAAACCGTTGTCGAAGTTACCAGACTGTATCATACAGGTGCGATTTTATATTATTATTTATTTTTTTTTAAGTTACGGATTATAAAAAGCGTCTGCTACTTGTCGGTAAATAGTATTCCATAAGGTTTTAGGTTTTTATTTTATTTTTTTCGTACTAACTCATGGTACTATTGATATTACTACAAGGTGAGATTTATCATAAATATAAATAAACGGTTTTCTCAGAGGATTTTAATTGACTTTGAGTTTTTTTTTTTTTTTTATTTTTATTTTCCATAATCTCGGTTTTTAGGTTTTATTTTAACGTTCAATTTTCAATTTTTTTCTCATCCACACGTTTTAACATACCTTATTAGTAATAAAGTTTAATTTTATAATAGGAACGCCCATTTTCAATCACATATTTGAATATAAAATATTTTGATGATGTAGAGAATATTATTTTATTGTATTGATTATCTTCAACCGGTGGCGGTACAATAAGACTTGTCTGAATCATATCCTATCGTTGTTCGGATTGTAAAAAAATCTGTATAATGTTTAATGGACAAAAAAAAAAAAACCGATATGAAAATACGAGTAAGTCGTAGATTACGAATATCATCTCGAGTATTAATTATGTTTTGATCGAATAAGTTATGTTAACTCCGTTGCAAGAGTGTAACCGAGAAAAATCACATAATGTGATAATATTTTATAAAAATGGATTTAAGTCGCGTTTTTATCCGAGTTCGACCCATGCCGAAACGTAACTGAGTTGGTTTGAGGAGTTTTAAAAAACATACTCGTCCTACTTGTCGGTACAAACCTGGTGGTGTTTAAACTGTTCAAATGAAGTAGGTTTCTAAAGTTTAAACCTAAAACCTAGTGGTCTAGTCGGTGAAAAATCACGATGGATTATGTATTTGCACAGCAATGTGGCCTACTGGGATTTAGATTGCGCAAACACGTGATCAGGCTTCGGTTTAAAATTAACGAAAATATAACGTCCATTTTCATTTGGAATAGGTGGCATGCAATATGCACTATGCAGTAAAAACATTTGGTCGGTTTTGTTGTTTATTGAAAAAAAAAAAAAAAAATGTATAACCGAACAATTAAACCAATATTTATTATACCTTCCTGCACCGTAATGTATTATTATAATTCATAATTGTATAGCATAACAATTCTGTATACACGCGGGTAAACGTGTAAATTATTAATGCAAACACAAAATAACGTGTTTATAATAACATAATATTATATACCGCTGCCGACCCGTCTGCCTCTCTATTTTATAAAACAAATAATTAGTTAATTCGTTAGTTGTCGTGTTCGCATAATAATGCGAGTGCTACACGGGCTTTCGGTAATCGGTTTTCGAAAGTTTTCACGGGATTATTACTCAAAACGATAATAATAATAATAATAATAATAATAATAATAATATAATGATTATTATTTACCTACCGAGTTTGGAACATACTATTATTATTATTATTAAACGTAAGTTGTAATGTAAACTTCTACCGAAACGAATCCGATGTAACTTCGCTTAAATGTCGAGTTATTTAACTCGTATATTATAATAATTAATCAAATCTTCAAACGTGATATTGCTCACGAACCTAAAACCGCGCGCGCGCTATATATTTAGGTACACATCGGAAAACGCAAAGATAAAAAACAGACTTCGCACGATGGGGGTGGGCTACTGTTATAGGTGAGAAGGTAGGATATAAAGGGGAATTCAATTTATATCTGTACGCATCGATAAACCATTGCTAAACGAGAAACGATTCGGAACGAATTTTTTGTCGTACATGCGCGCACATTTTTCCGTTTTTCCTACGTTTCTCCCGGTTTTTCCAGTTAATAGGAATACCGCTTGGAAAATCAAAAAATGACCTTGGTTAAAGTGCCAACCAAATAAACTTTCCTTTTATAAAAGATACTACTCTCGATGTATCAGAGTAAGGTATCTGGTAGAAAAGTTGCTCACAGAATAATAATAATGAAAAAAAAAACCAGAAAAACCATTATTGTAAAACCAATACATTCCCCGTTACGTTCAGAATTTATATTTTATATTCGACAGAATTATAACTGAAATTTACCGAAATTCGACTTAAATCCTGGGACCAGAAATGTAGTTTTTTTAAAACGTCGACGACGACACAAACGAAATTCGGAATTCGTTCCGAACCGGCAAAATTAAATTATCTTGTTATATCATATTATATAGCCCGCGATATAATATTATGGGAAAAGTATCGACTCCCAAAGCCCAAAGCTATCACTACGTATACTACTACTACTCCTGCTACTACTACTACTACTACCACTACAACTATTACTATGTAATAATATTATATATATGTATGTAGACGGCTTTCCACGGGATGGTCGGTTTAAACAGTAGTTTTCGGGCGCGCTGCAGAGTTATATGCGATTTTGGCGTACTACACCCCTCGGGTAAAATAATAAGAACCCATAAACATTTCCGGGACATGTCCGGGGTATTATCCCTGGGTATCCATCGGGGGGGGGAAGAAAAAAATATAAAAATCGTACAACAAGCCTAATCCGAGTCCCCCGCCGAGACGTTCGCCGTCGGACACTATATATAGACTCCGGATTTACCGCGCGATATATAGCGAATGCGTAGTTTTCAAAAGTATTTCGTTTACACGTTGTGTATATACGCTTTCTTATTCTATTTCTCTATTGAAGTGCGCATGCAGATAAAGAGACGGGGAAAGAGGAAACAAATGAAATATATATTATTATTTAAAGTAATACAGAAAAACCGATATTTTCCCGTATGTATAAGTACACAACTATGACGGCGCGGAGAAACGGCGCGGCGGCGCAGGTTGCAGAAAACGTCCGGCGAAACGAGAACCCGAGGAAATGTACGCACGTTTTCATAATAACAATAATATATCTTTGGTCTTGACGAGCCAAAGAAAAAGCGGTTAAGTCAATTTTTTTGTAATTTTTTTTTTTTTGTGCGATTTTCTATAATTTCTCTAATTTGCTTAGCCATTTGTTTGTAATGCAATTCACTTAAACCCTTTTTCCATAAAACCAAACGAATTTAAGTTTTCTTTTTTCTGTTTATCAACAATGACGAAGATGGAAAAATAACATCGATGATTTTTATACAATCAGTGTGGTATGGTAGTAGTGGTTTTTTTTTAATGGTTTTTATAGTTTTTTTAGGACGGTGGAAGTTGGTGGATGAGCGAGGCCCAATATCCAAGAAAATAAAGAAATTAATTGTCATGAAAAATAATTCGTACTTGGTAACGTGATAGGTTATAGTTTATAGTTTATTGCATTATGGATTTTGCATATGCATTATATTATACAATGCTTAATTTTCTATTCCATTGCAGTTAAAAATCGTATATTTACTATAGGCAATACAATAATATTCTTTAAATTTAACTATATAAGCAGTAAATTAAGTAATTTGTTTAAAAAAAATTGTTTTTTTTATAATTGTATGTGTTCATAAAAATTATATATATTTTCTTGTGTAATACGCGTATATTAAATGAGCCAGAATAAAAAAAAAAAAAAAACAAAGGTCTCCTGTAATAAAATACGGGTGTCATATAAAAACAAATAATTGGCCCAATTAATCAAAATAGTTCACCACGCCACCGTTACCGGGTAGCTATTTTTTTTTTATTTATAGACAAAATTATATTTATTTTTTTACATATTTCATTTGGTTAGGTTACTTTTTGTTTTAATGTAGTCTCGTATTTAAATGCGAGTCAAGTTCGGTTGAGATTTTAATACGATTTACATAGCATTATATGTTCACTGGGTAGGTGTACGTAATAAAATATACATAATTCGTTTGAATTCCAAAACTACATACTAATGTACCTACGTGTTTTAAAAACATTCTCGTATAATGTCGCTTTTGAACGAAAAACAATACGGTTCCATATTGAATATTTTATAATGATACATTTTAAAATATTTAGACAATAAACAACGATAATAGAAGATGATCACGATAAAATGAGTTATTGTCCAAATCGGAAGTACTCTAAATATTTTTCCCTCGTAGCACTCGTATATGTATTATGGATCCATCACGTACCACCACCTATGACTAAACATTCAACTATTCATGTCTATACATGTCTATGATAAGAGCATAAGACAGTAAAATACTACAATACTATAATAATAACATTAAAAAATTTAAAATTTAAAATAGTAATAGAACTGTTAAAAACATTTGCACAAATATGAATTAATTAATTTTTAGACCTGCTACCACTCGGCCTTTTGCGTACCACCATGTTCCTTAATGCAAACCACAGTCCGAGGACCTTGGCAAAAGTCTCCGATTAATAAATTATATTAATATAAATGTAATATTCTATCTGCAATTTTAAATTTTTACTAATGAGATATGCATTTCCCATCTTTCTGGATACGTGACAAATAAATTTACCTATCTAGACAATTTGCTTGGATAAAAAATAAAAGATGCGTGTTTTATAAATATTCTTACTTACGGCCCTACATAATAATATAATATACTTACAGAAGGTTGCATAGACGTTTACTAATCGTTTAGTAAACCACGTAAAGCTCTAATTGAATAATTACATTTTTAAATTATTTACCAAATGCTCAACAAATTTAGTGGTCAACTAAGCTAAAGGCGGTCGCCTTAAGTTCACTAAATCACAAGAGATCCGAAATCTGCCCGTTAAAAATTTAAACAGTGGATTATATTTAGACCCGGTACTAAAAACTATAAGGATTATAATATGTTTAACACAAAATTATTTAATTATCATGCAATTTTCATATTATGTATTGTGCAACGTGTTAATATTGTAAACAGTTTGCGAATAAAATTGCGTAGTTCGAAATCGGACAACCCATCGATTTACTATACAAAAAAGAAGTCCGATAATGAATTCCATTGTGGATAAAAAGGATAGATTGACAGAAATGAAATCAACGGATAATAATTAACAATGTATTGTTATCACTTTTACTGGTAATCTAGTTTTAAACCGTAGTATACAGTTATTCTATAATAATTTTTTAACCGTTAATGCGTTGAAAAATGTTATTTTAGAAAAGACGGCACTCTTGAAATTCCGAACAATTTTTCCGGTAGAAAACGAAAACCGTAGAAAATGTAAACTAACCAACGAAACGTTAACGTCGCGCGTCGCCGCCGTAAATATTGATCCGTTTTTCGCATACGTTTTTTTTTTTTTTTTTTTTTTTTTTTGCGAAAAATACGTTAATCACGCCGTTATATTATTTTCGAATCGCGTCGGCGAACAGAAAAAAAAAAAAAAAAAAAAAAAACACGCGCGCGGTAAACGTAAAACACATAAATTCTCGGTCGGTTTGACGAATTCCGCGACAATTTCGCCTACCGGGCGTATCTCGCGCACACCGCGTGCGCAGTACCTGCGCGCCGTTATTGAATTAAACGGGTCTTACGCGAGCGCGAAACTCGCCTTTGAGGGATCCCGTTACGGAGGGTCGAATTCCGGGGCCGCACTTTACTCGCGAACGCGCGCGCGCTCGCCCCGCGCCGTTTTAGCCGACGATAATAAAATTATAGCGCTCGCGTAATGCGTACACCGGCGGGGGGGGGGGGTTAGTGAGGGATTTAATTTTTGTTTTCAGACACGGAAAAACGGCGGCGCACGTAATCATACGCGTGTATATAATAATAATAATAATAATAATACATCGCGCGGAATTTAATTTTGAAACAACAGCACGGATGTGTACGGATTCGCCGCGTTAATTCCAACGCGTCACGGGCCGTGCGGCGTGTAGCGCGTGTACACGTGTGCGTGCGCACAAGTATAGCGCCAGATTAATTATAACGTTTCGTCGGAAACTCGAGAACAATCGGACTCGCCACCTGTCGCCACAGCTCTCGCAGCGTGCTCCAGACGAAAACGTTCGAACGCACCTCGTTTTTGTTATTTTTTATTTATTTTTCTATTATTTCATAAACCCTAGGTAAGTACCGGGAAAAAAAAAAAAAATAATAATAATAATAATAATAATAAACCGATATTGTTTCTAATATATATTTAAACTGTAAATCTCGCGGTCCGAGTGTTTTCACGGATTCCGGGTGAAGCGCAACGGGGACATATGTTTGTTTTTTTTTCTTTCGCCACGTTGGCTCGCTTCAATCGAAAACCGTATCTATCGAAACGTTCTCGTAGAATTTCGGGTTTGGATATTTAGTACTTACCAATACTTTTGTGAACGATATCTAGTGGAAAAGATTAACAATAACGCCACGAAATCGATTATAAATATCCATATGCATATCAAGCTGGTACATAGAAAAGTATTGACGACTCCGTAATAATGGCGATGGAAATTATCGATTTATTTCTTCCGTGACTGCCCCCACCCCCTCCAACTAGCATTATTATCTCTTTCGCTCAATATCGGTTCTCCGTTTAAGGGTAAACACCCTTAAACGCAGTCGATTTATTAATAGAGGTCTATGGACCTATAGTAGATACTTTGTTCGAAACACATACTGTATAGATAGCCGACCGTATGAGTTTATCTGAAACTTTGCATCCATTATATTATACAAATGACGCAAGCCGTGTTGTGATTATCAATTCGTACATTATGTTTGATAAATGTACATCGTACACGATAACGCGGTTGAGATAATATTATGATAACAACATGATCAGAAACTTGTTTTCGTATCGTCGCGTTATTCAAAGCCAAAACAAAATACATAATTTTTCTCATGCCCATACATCACGAGTTAACAATGTCGATACGATTTCAATACATCATGTCCTCTTGTTATATAACCGCTGCTTGATCCATAGGCACATCTTATTGGACTCTAATCGCAATAGCATACAGACAGCTGCTATACAGTTGGTTTATGAATCTTTAGACGCTCCGTTTAGTAGATATTTTTTTTTCGAAAATTATACGGTGTTTTCTCGATAATGCCCCTCCCTCTGGAAAAAAAAAAAAACAAAAACAAATCCCCGGGAAAACAAAAACGTAATTCACGTAAAACGTAACTTTTTCGAAACCGTTGCAGTATTTTAGCGCATACGTTGATCGTAGTTCCCCCGACCAGCGCTGCCTTACCGACACCGACCCATCGGAAATGCCGTTACACGATGAAAAAATCGGTGCCGCCTCATCAAAATACCCATAAATATACGCGCCGACAATAATTCTCGCTCGAACAAAACGCCGTGTGTCCTTCGACGTCGCGGGACATCCTGTCCCAATATCATATGAGTAGGTGCATATGTGGACTATGGTTAGTGAGCAAGTGTGCAAGTATGAACGCACGTATATAGAAGAATCCGAACATTACACGGCTCGGGACGGCGTATTATATAGAACAGCGGGAGGCGAAGCGCTATATCCGTTTTTACTGTTTCGACAGCCGAGACTGTATTATTATTATTATTATTATTATATTGTCGCGCTTTTTCAAATCCATTATCCCCGGAAAAATAACATTTCGCGTTCACTATTACACACACAAACACACACACACACACACACACACACACACATATATTTACGAACCCGTATTGTTATAGTGCGAGTAGCAGCAACAGAAGTCGTAGAGTGTTGCGTATAGCTTCCGTTTTATTCTCGTGTTTTTGCTATTGTTCCGAAACCACTTTTGGCCGAAAGGAATAATATACAAAATATACATTGTACACGTGTATAATAATAATATTACTGTTCGCCGCCGCCGTTGGTTGTATTATTATTGTTCGGAGCAAAATAAAGAGACGGCCGACAAAATATCAAAACAAAATTATCTAGATACAACGGACATAGATATACTAGATATCATAGATTATCATAGATAATAGATACATTGTTTTTTATATCGTTATAGATACAAGAGACACGTTATTCGACATTATCGAAATGTGATACACACCGTGCTTCGTTTACATTTAAATACTATAATTATTACCGTGTTATGAGAAAAATAAAAAAAAATAAAAATACTAACAGTGTACAATATGTAGAATTTCAGTATTATGAATTATCTACAAAATATGGAAAATCCAATTATTATCTTATTAAGTCAACAAAATTTTAAAAATTGTGATAACGTTTGATTTTAAATGTGGCATTGTTTTTGGGGCGCATTGGATTTTCGACGTACTACGACATCTCGTAAACGTTACCACACTCGTTTAGAATTTTCATAAAAATAGTTTACATAGATATTTAGTATGCATGATTACTAATTTGTATGATCTTGGTAGTGACGTTATCACAATTGATGCGATTTCGGTCCAACTCGTTGTTAAAAATTTTATATATATATATGGCTTTTGACTACACCACGTTTTGATATTTATCTAATTTGAATGCATTTGTACGATCGTTTTTAAAATTACGATCGTCGTTCGGGTATCGTATTTTATTCGTCGCCTCGGTGTTTCGCCAATATGAAATGACTATAAAATATTAAAATCGATAATCAAAATTCACGTATTCTCACGCTTCTTATTTCGTACAAATGTATATCCGAGTAAATGTCCTGTCGCCCGATAATCGTTTAATACGAATTGATAATATATAATGCTATAGACGATTTAGTTTTCAATTGGCTGTTGGTGAATTTACGTGGCGATTAACTCGACGAATCGCAGAGTATTCCTTCGGGATTACGCGCGGTCGTTTATTGTCAAAGTGGAAATCCAGCGCAATATAATATTATGTTCATTAAGTAAATTGCTAACGGGGAACATTATTCGACGAGACCTTATGTTATTATTTTGTATGCGGTGTGTGTGTTTTCGAAATTAATAATACGAACAGTTTGCGTCGTTCTTGAAACGATGACGCTGATGATCAATACGACGAACCCACGTCGGCAAAATAATAATAATAATAATAAAATCGTCATTAACTTCAAATGTGGTTATCGTCACCGAGGCATGTTAGCATTTGGGGTTGCACAGAAATACGGTGTACTCTTATAATGGGTTTTCAGATCGAACCGCAATCGTGTGCAGTTCACTTACTTCTCGGCCGTGATTAAACAAACACGAGCAGTAGTAATAATTGTGTAGGTTCCTTATTCTAAATAAATGTAATCTCTATACGTCTTACAACTGACGTTGATTTCAGACACTTTTTCTATTAGGCGAATCTCCGCATGATTTGTTTGCTTATTTGATTTCACTTCTAGCTTCTTTTGAAACCATAGGGCACCCAATAAATTCTCATAAATCGATACATTGAATTTTGAAGTTTTTTTTTTTTTTTTTCGGTAAATTGTTAAGTCTGTTACAAATTTTTCGGTTTTCTTGTATGTTTTGTCAAAATTTAATTACGAGGTTTTTCTGGTCAACCAACGAAATATAGATATACAGTTAATTGTACCTACTATTCTACCAGTGAATTAAATGACAGTTTGTAATGTAATAATATTGTGCCACAGAAGTCAAGTCACGCAAGTAAAAAAAATACATTTTACAGAAGATACAAAACAAATATAAGCGCAGTTATCAATTTGTTATCCAGCCCGTCAATTATTCTCAACACGAAATTATTGTACACGTGTATTTTATTATATAATTCATTACAATAAGTATAGATCAACCGTGACAACAGATCGCCTGGATAAAATCCATGATGTCCGTTAGCTAAATTCAAGTTGACTGATGATTGATTGATATCCAAGACTAGAGACTCGAATGTTTTTATCATACGACCCAGTATACAAATGGGTCTACAATTAATTACAAAAGAACTGCCTGATTTCAAATAAGGATAACAGAGCCAATTTTCCATTAGGCTATTAAAGTTTGAGGAGAATACCGTTGATACTGAAATAATAATTATTAAGCAATTTGAAGAACCGTCGGTAGAAATCAACCGATTTAGATGAATAGACAGAATAGAAATGTTTAACAAAAAGGTCTACTTTTTCTTGTTTACGAAAGCTGTTGACAGCATCTCACGAAACCATTTTCGGAACAACGTTATGAGGCCAATTTCTACGTACAAAGTTCCAGAATTGCTTAGGATTTGAGGATAAAGAATTGTCTGCCATTTCAAAAAGAAAACTTAAGGAAATTTTTCAGACACTGAGTTATATTTTGTACAAAACAAAGAATCAACACTATATATAATCAGAAAGTTTAAATACAGATTCGAACTTTGCATAAGTTTTATTTTTATGAGCACTAAATCTTTAAATTGCTTGGATACCCAAAGAGGAAAGTTAGATTTATAAAAGACGGACATTCTTCACACGTAAGTTGGCCACTGTTGTAAATGTGAAGTTGAAAAGTGGAAATTTAATGCATGTATCTGTACACAACGATTGACCATTGCTAACGAAAAACGATTCTGAGCACAGTTCAGTTAATAGTGTTGCTTTGTCCACAATATATATGTCATATTATCGTATAATAATTACACATGCATCAAACATATTTTTTAACAATATTTGTTTAATATTGTACCTATTATCTTGTTACGTTATTTCCCGGTTTTCCTATTTATTGGGAAAACTCCTGGGAAAATCAAAAATTGATCACTTGAAAGTACTGCCCCCAGTAAATTGGATCGAAATTGCTGGTAGAAAAGTTATTCACAGAAAAAAAGAAGGCCGTAATATTATTTAACTAATAATACGTGCATTTCGTTAATTTTACCGTTTTTACCATTTTTTGAAAAAACTCTCAGGAGAATCAAAAAATGGCCTCCTCAAAGTACGATTAAAGTTCGATTTCCTTTTTAGAAAAAGGGCTACACTTGTAAATCGGAGCAATATTTCTTGTAGAAAAGTTGTTCACGGAAAAAATAGAAAATAACCATCATTGTAAAACCACATAAGCTTCTTCGCTCCAATCGGAATTGAAAATTAGAGAATATCGAAAACAACAACCAAATACACTTGAGCGTTTATTCCCTGGAATGAAATATATGTATGCTTCCCATCTGTTTTCCAGAAATATTGTTTGTTTTTTGTGAATTTAGGTGGCAATGGGAACGATGACGGGTCGAGGAAGGTAAACTTCCATATATTATTATAATAATTTGTGGCCCAGGGTAAAAAAAAAAAAAAAAAACACTTAGTGCAAATTAAAAATAAATATTAATAGCGCGCTCGCGCCCCCGCCGAGTCCATTTGTGCTGATTAAAGGCACATTTTATTTATTTACGTTTCTCACTCTGTGCTGTCGCTCCACGTCTATACACACGTATTATGATATTATTATACAGTGTGGCACGGTTTGTTACGCCGGTTTATAAATGTCACGAATAGCTTTTGCATTATGTATGAAGCCCGTTCCACGCGACACTATACATACACAGAGGTAGATAGTCGAAATGCTACTATTTTACAGTCTACTTTTGACCGGTTTTGTATACCGTGTGAAATCCATAAACCGTAATACACTAAACGCGCAGGCAGTTGATTATAAACCAGCTGTTGTATACTTGTTCAATTTTCTGTTTCAGTTGTTTTATCATTTATTATTTTTTTTTTTTTTTTTTTTTTTTTTTTTTTTTTTTTTTTTTTTTGGTATCGAAAATTTCATCCCGAATATATTAATTAATTAACTGCGTTCGCGGGACCGACCGGGAGTATCGATACTGAGCGAGAGAGATAGCGCTAGTTGGGTGCAGTCATGGGATAAATTAATCAATACTCGTAGTATTTATACTGTACAGTTTGTTATTATTGATTTGTTGTCTATTAGCTCGATATGTCTGCATTTACTTTCACGGTATAAGAAATAAAGGTTAAATTATTTCATCGACGATTGCCCGTGACTATCTCTATATCCGTCTCATCCAATATTGTTCACGGACATCATCACGACGGAAAGTGAGAAAAACGCAGTCCGCTTATCGATATGTCTATATTCTAGGGGCGACGGTGCCGTCGGGGGGAGTGGTGTTTCGGCGTTCTGGTTTCGTGCCGAAAATTATAATTGTTCATTATATGCAGTTATGCATCAGATTTCTACAAGATGTGCAGTGTTACGCACGGATAGTTATTAAATGTATGTTATGTATGTTACATGCACACGGTAAAGTTACAGATAAGTTACATCTAAAACAAAATAAAAACAACCCCTAAAAAAAAATCCTGGCTACGCCACTGAGTGGCGATACTATAACAATATCCTGGAAACAGTAAAAGAATACGAGATAGTATAAATTATTGTGTCCTATTTTGCCCGAATAACTTTTTAACTGCGTAACCGCGTCGCCGGTTCACGCCCCGATAGCCCGGATTGTTTTCTGAATAATGCGATTCTCGAAACTCTGTGGCGTTCTTGTTGCATAACCGAAAGTTTATAAAAACTTAACAAAACGCAACGGTGTAAAAATTAAATGATTATTATAACTACTTATACAATGAATAATTCAATGTATGAAAACTAATAATTAGTTTTCTACTGACGTTCGCTGAACCGTAAAAGACGCGGCTTTCCACCTGCCGGTGTACTTTAAACACGAGACGTTATTCAATAGGTTCCCGACAGTTTTTCCGAAACTTACAACATTCGATGATCGACACGCGCCAACAGGCGGCGGTGGACAAACGTAAAAAAAATAAATGTTTCTGAGCTTAGAATACTGTATTCAAATCCGAAACCAAATCTTTTTCAATTTCGAGTATACCTAAGTACCTTAATGTAGTTTGTTATATTTAACAATGTTGTATTGTTTGTCGCTACAGAAATATACAACCAGATTGTATACATATTATTCGTATTTTGCGAAACAATGCAAAAAAACTGTTTCGCACGAGTAACCCTCGACATATCCTTTTTTTTTTTTTTTTTTTTTATAATGACCCACGGCAACATGGGTCGTAATCACAAAAATTCTGTACTTCTTATAATTATTCTTAGGGTTTTAAATCTTGGTTTGAAGTTTGGCGGCTGTGATAAATTCGATAATGTTGGGATATTGGCTGGGAATGATTTTGGAGTATTTCAGCAAGTGATTCAGGCAAGTTGGACTTTGTTTTGATGTCGTGGTACATTCGGCATCCAGTAAGGATGTGTTTAATGGCGACTTGAACACAGAGGCGTAGCTAGAAATATTTTTCTTGATAGACCGGATAAAATAACATAAATAGTTGAATATAAAAGACTACTAATACATATTTTTGATTTTATAACTGTGTTAATTTTTGGAGAAAAGTGGGTAGGCCCGGGCCTTACAGGCCTACGCGATAGCTATGCCACTGCTTGGACACCGCGACTGTGGGAGATTCGAGAGCGTCTGATTCTGAGTCTTGTTAGGTATACTTCAAATTTGCTGGTTATTTCTATAGGAATATCCAATTGTTAATGTTGTGTTTGATGTGATTCAGTTTAGTGGAGTTTATCCGTTTGAAAATCTATTACGACGCGTATATTTATTTTATCGCCTAGTTGAATCGTATCGTCAATTAGGTGTTTAAATGTGTTTTCAAAACTATCGAAATAAATTGAACGTTATAACCTACGCGAGACGATAGGATTTTACAAGAGAAAACGGCGTGACGCCCAGTGTTCAAATTGAATAAGTATTTCTTTATCTAGATAAAAAAAACGATAATGCAACTCAAATGTATCTGAATATAGGTAAAAGATAGTTAAATTCACATTTATCTAGATAAGGATAAAGATTAAAAAAAAAGATATATTTTTTTTAAAATGGGTGTTCATAACTCATTAGGCAAATGTTATTAATTTCATATTTTCAAATTAAAATTTTTAGCAATATTTCTGGTAGAAATATTTACAATATTGTATTGGATTATTATTATATTTACAATATTTCTGTAAATACAATGAAAACAAACGAAAACAGTAACACCTTTGCACCCCGTTTCCGTTCTACCTAATATTGTCTTTCAGTTTTCCCTGGTTATTCCGAAAAATCAAAAAATGACCTTCGGTTGCATCAAGAGAGAACAAGAGAAACTTACCTTTCGGAAATGGGCACCGTAGTCTATGATTGGAGGCGAGTTTTCTGGTAGAAAAGTTATTTTACAGAAACGAAAAATACAAAAATAATAATAATAATAATAATACACACACATTATTGTAAAACCAATAGGTCGCTCTCGCCACGCTCCGAATCTAAAACGTATTTCGGTGGATTCATTTAGACGAGTAACACATTTATTAAATGATAAATGTTCGGGTACCTTATAACAATTTATCTGGAATACTAGACGAGATAAAAGACGAACAAACAGTAATTATCTAGACGAGTCCGAGCACTGGTGACACGCCGTGGCCTGACCGTTTAACCGACGATTGATGAAACCGGCAATTATTCGAATTCGCCGCGCCTATCACACGCGTCCGCCATTTCGGTTGTGCAACCGTCCGGCCGAATTCAATCCTATACGATAACAACAATAATAATATACGCGGCACGCGGACGCGCGAATCGGGTGATTTTCGGGGGCGTTCGCCGCGGCCGGCAACCGCGGCGCTCGAAGAACATTCGCGTTTCGGGGCGGGTCGGGGAACCGGGCCCGCGGCGCCCGCGAGGGGTTGATTTATACGCGCGCGCGCGGGTACCGACCGACGTACCTGATAGAACGCCGAGTCGATTCGCGCGGCGGTGGCGTTCCCGTGTTACGTCGGCTACGTCGTTTATCATGTCGGTTGTCCGCGCCCCTGTAACGGGCCCGGCCGTCGCGGCGGGTCCGCTACGTTGTCGGCGGCGGCCAGTTGGCGGCGGGAAGGACGAGGGGATTGCGCGAAAAGTGTGCGTACACACATATATATATATATATATATATACATTTATATATATATATAAAAGTACATTTATATATATGTATATATATATATATATTATACCGGATGGCGCAGGAGGACCGGAACGAGAGGGGTTCGGGAACGCGGTCGCCGGTCGGTTATTAATACCTCCGACCGGCCGGCGTGCTACATATTATTATGTACGTATATACAGGGTGTCCGACGGAGATCCGATAAACGCGATAACTTTTCCGCGCAATGTTTTTCGCCTTTTATTCCCGTATAATTACTAGAGCGTCCGTTATTGCGCCATCCGGTTCTCATGTTAAATATGATCGATTTTTAAAATTTTTTTTATTCTGAAAAATATAAAAATATCCGTTTTATAACGTGTTTACATTGGAACGGCATTTCGGCGTTGCGAAACACGTTCGTCCGTGACGAGACGTTAATTTTCTACAACCGGTCGAAGGCAATTCGAATCGTTTTCAACGCCACCATTTAACAATGTCAATAAATTCATGGTTTTTCTCACGAAAACGCCGCGTTTTGTAACAACATTCGTAACACCGACATTTTGGTAGAAAATGTAAACTTTTAAATTAAATTTTTTTTTTATATATAAATATAAAAACAAGAGAAACGTAGCACAATTTTACAGAAATAATAACGGATAAACAAGTTAAAAATATTGAACATAACAAAAGTTATTTGTCTGATTTCCGTGGGACACCCTCTATATATACAAGCTGATATTACTTTATTATGAACCAATGATAATTTATACGGAAATTCCAAACATATTTAATTTAGCCGGCCACTAAAAACGTCATTGTGAAATATTTTCCAAATGCCGTAAAACATTTATGATATTTTACCGAGTTACCTATCAGTACAGCTTTTTGAAATGTTCGAATTTTTTTTCCCCGTTTTATATGGACACGCAATTTTTGAATAGATATTCGATATACGCTTTAAAATAGTGTACAATGTTAATCGACGGTTTTATTGCAATGATAATAAAAAAAAATATTGATTATAAACTCCCGACTGAAGACAAATTTTAACGGAACGCGTATGAATCGTGGACATTTTGCGTACCTACTCCCCGCCGTATTTTATTTGTATTGAAATCGTTTCAATGATTCGTATTTATGTTTTAGAATTAAAGATTTCACCCTCCAATCTTATTCCTCATCGGATTTATTTTTCCCAACATTTTAGCTACTTACACGCATTTTATTTTAAACAGATATTCAAAAAGAATTTCTGTCTAAATATTTCGATTCCCATTGCAAAAGTATCGGTAACACTATCAGATGAACACGGATACTAAATGTATAAATCCGAGACACATAAATATATGTATGACATACCTTTCTTTTCTTTATTGACCGACATTTTAAACTTGTAACTTAAAGACGGTGTATACAGTCGTCAAAGAGAAAATATAGTGGCGGGTGTAGTCCCCTCCGTGTTAAAAGTCAAATTATCCGTTCTATTTAGTCCCCGAAGTCTTTGAAGTCAAGAGAGACGTTCTAATTGTTGTTACTGAGATGGTTTTAGGAACATTTTATAAACTCGAATAATTTTTGGAAAAATTCAATTTTCTTTCATAACTATTTGATAATACAAAATCAGACTCTCTTTTACTCTATTTTTGTCGAACGGAAAATATGAGTGTAAGGTAATATTTTGAACAGAGGTGATAAGCGAAATTAATTTGTATACTCGTTTAATATAAGTGCATAGCATCTTTAAAAAACAAACGTGTTTGGGAGGAAAACATTTTGGAGTCTTGTCTTCTTGCTGGTTTTTCTTGAAAGTTTGTTAGGATTAAGTCAGTTTTGAGGAACGCCCTTAAATTGTTTGGTAAATGCAGTCTCCCATCGAAGTTTTTCCCACTCTAGCTACCGGGTACATCCAGCGATGGATTTGAGGATATTTGAGGATCAAAATCTCGGAATATTTCCGGAATAAAATAGTTTCCCCCCCCCACCCCGAATAACCGAAATAATAACATATTTTTTATTTTAATTAAATGATGAAGTCGCTTCGGTAATGTGCGAAAAAAAAAAAAATTAAGAATCCGGTCAGAAATAGTTTCCGTACGGAAGGGAATCGCGAAACTTACAATACGTACCGTAATGTAATATTACAGTTTCAGAATCGGTTTTTTCCCCTAAATTTTCCGTAAATAACGTCGTACGAACACGCGCGCTTGACAAACGCGTTTTTCCCGCGTCGCCGCCCCTGCCGTTTTCCGGCGTACGTCCGTCCGCGCCGTCCCGCGGTCGTCCGAGACCGCCGGACGGCGCACGGTGGCGGAACCGAAGCGTCCCGGGGACCAGGAGCGCGCCGGCCGCGATAAAAGAACCGCCCTGTATACGCGCACGCACGCGTCCACGACAATGACATAGCCTCTTCTTCGGCCGCCGCCGACTCGGACGGCGGCGGCGACAGCGCGCGCAACAGCCGAGCCGCCGGCCCCGGACGGCGCCCCGCGGCCCGCGGCACGGCGGCACGGGGCGGGAACGGGGACGGCGGGTTTGGCGTTTTCCGCGCGCGTACATTATTGTACTTTTCCGCCGACGGCGGCGCCGAATCGTTTGTTTAAAACCCGCGCGGGCGGCCCGCCGCCGAGAGAGACTAACGACCGCCGCCGACCGGTCCAATATAATATAATAAGAAAATTCCCGTAACGTTCGTGACCTTTTCCGCGGCCGACACTCGAACCCCGCGCGGGCCCGCACCGACGCCGTCGCGGCCGCCGCCGCCGCCCGCCCGCCCGTCATCGCGCCGTCCGACTGCCGCCGCCGCCGCCGCCGCCGCCGCCGCCGCCGTCGCTTCACGGCGTTTTCACGCCGAATTTCACCGTTCCGAAAACTCGACTCGCGCTCCCCGGCCCGCCCCTTCACCGGCTAACGCGTCGTCCGGTCCCCGACGATTTATTAGACGGATTTAGAAGAAAACTACATAGTTATTAGAAGAATAAAAAAAAATGGATACGGACGTACTAATTGTAAACGATTCTGAGCGAGGTTCGGTTAGTATGGTGTCGTTTTGTCAACAATATGATACAATGTCACGTTGTGGTAAAATAACTACACTTGCTTCGTACATTTATTTTCTTTATTAACATTTTGTTTAATATTGTTCCTACCTATTTTCCCGGTTTTTCACAATAATTACGACAACAACTGGGAAAATAAAAAAAAAAAAACATCAGCTCCTCGCCACCTAAATCTAATTCCCTTTCAGAAAAGAAGCTACACTCGATACTTCGGAACAAGATTTCTGGTAGAATTTTCGTAAACAGTATAAAACAGTAAAACAAAAATGTATGTCATTGCAAAAACCGATATATTCCTTGGTCCGCTCAGAGTTTAAAAAAGTTTTCGTTATTCGCCACCGTGTTGTCCGCAGTCGGTTAAAAATACCTCTTGTCGAATTAAATTTTAGATTCTGAACGAAACGAGGATAGTGTATTGGTTTTACTATGATACGAATGCGTGCGTTAAAAAGAAACTATACCGGAACATTTTTTATCTACTCGGTGTACCGAGGCGGATATGTTTTCGATTTTCTTTGTATTTTTTTTATTTATAATAAATGGGAATAACTGACGATTTTCCGTATAGTTATTGTAGTTGATTTCTGTGCTACCTTGACACCGAGCGAACAATACGACTAATTATTATACTCTGCTCGGAAACGTTATCCCGTGGTGATTGTTCAACGTTTTGTACAAATGTAAATTAAATTACTTTATGTACATAACCCCTATTCCACCCTCCTACTAAAATAGTGGCACACTCGTCAGCAGTGCATAGAAGTTTTATTTATTTATTTATGTATTATGAGCAGCCATTTTACGTTTGATATTGAACGGTGCGAGGTGCATTATTCGTTGAACACTTCTTGAGACTTCTTGGGACTTCCGTTCAGATAACGCTTAAATTACAAGCAAATGGAAGTCAAAAAGCCTTACGATCGGCTTCACTATTATGCGATTTTGCTCGAGCACTTTTGTTTCTGCAGATTCTCCGTAACCTTCTTTGTTTCTATGTAAACATGTTGGTATTATTGGTTGATTTCACGATGAATCCAGAAGAAGAGAAGAATACTTTCACGTGCTTTTTGGCGGGTTACAAAGGATTTTGTTTTTGATATTATATCGCACGTAAGAATAAATAGTTCTCTCCGACCTGTCCTCCCCCCCCCCAAGAAGTTCGTCGAGTTATAATTATTTTACCGACGAAAAATCGCCACGCAGAAACAACATTATTTTACAAAAAAAAAAAAAAAAAAAATCTGTTACGTTTTAAATCGAACTTTCGCAGAGAATTGAAAAAAATATGATATCACGCGTTGGGGATTTTTTTTTTTGGTTCGTATCGAAACAAGTACTCGATCGTATATTATAACACACAATATAATATTATAGACAGATACGGCGGTGTACTGTGGGGAACAATACCATCGTAAAATATTAACGCTATATAGGTACAGGGTTTTTTTCTGGTTTTTTAATTATACGGTTTTTTCATTTTATTGTCACAACTTTTTCCCCCGTCGTATTTTTACACACGTCATCACAACGGGTTGTGCTCGTATACTTTTTTATTAATACCACCGCCGCGCTACGCTACAATTTTTAATTGTGACGAATAAAAAACCCTACGAAGTTTTATTTACTTTAGATGAAAGTGGTTTCGCGATGTTTATTTTCGTTTTTTTTTTTTTTTTTTTTTACCACTGCATCATCAGCCGCATTCCGTGATAACAATAAAACGATTTTTAAAATTTTTTTTTATCATTCGGAACAAATCGCAAATTCGTACGAATTAACGTTTCGCGAGAAAACTCCTCCATTTCGTGTAAAATAAAACGATATAACGAATATAATATTATATTTTGTATAGTTAGATTAGAATTATATTGATCATGTGATCGATAGTTTTATTGATGACGCGCCCGTTTTTGGAATTTTTTCCGGAGAATGTCTTGAAAAAATATTTATCGATTTTGAGGTCTGCTATAATATTTGTATACTTTTACTTTTACACACGCCAATGCCATCGATATTTGGCGCGTCTCGTTTTGTACATTATCCGGAGTACCCACCGGATAATGTCTCCGTAAGTGCCTATTAGACAATGCCACGCCCGCATCTATACTGTCTCCGTCTTGCAAACGCAAATCCGCGTCCGGTGTACTATAAGTTATAACATTAGAGCGGACGGAATTATTACCAAACTTGATGGCGAGCACATTATCTGTACACCTACGTCGATTTTTTTCGATGTTTAAAATTCTTAAATGAAGTGTATTCCGCAAACTCGCTTTGGAAATTAAAATATCGAAAAACCACCGACGCAAGGACACAGACCTGGTGCGTTTGTAATGCAGCGCCAGTAGATGCGGGTGTGGCGTCTTCTTAATGAAGAGGACGCCAAAGAAATAGTACTCTTTTACTTCGATTTTTTTTTACCATATTATAAATCACAATTCAGAAACATAAACTCAGACGGTTCAACACGATGATGATAATATCTGCCATAATATTTTAATTTTCTTTCCGGTTTTCTTTTTTATTTATTGTGTGGTTACTGGAGGTTTCGGCACTTTGAATACGCCACTGACGCCTATTTAATATTAAAGTCTTGTTCTCTTTGAGAGAATACCACAATACCGCACAGGTATAATAAGCAAAAAAAAAAAAAATAAAAAAATATATAAAACTATACTCATTGTGCACAACAATAATGAACGCGAATATTCCAGTAAAAAAGAGTGAACTATTATATTTAAATCATTTATCATATTCTGAGTAGGCAGGTACACACTGTTTTTTTTTTTTGTTTTTGTTTTTTTTTTTTTAGTCTGTGAGCGTATTTATGTTAAATACTTTTTATTTCTCTTTTTTTCCTTCCGTTCTGCGTGTATATTTAATTTTTTTTTATTGTATTACATTTTTATTTAAATATTTATTATACTTAAATCTTCTTTTATTCGATTGTTATTCAAAATACGCGCACATTCGATTTGTAATTTGTAACATTTATAATCCATAAAACTCGATCGAGAGAATTTTCATTTTAGTTTAATATTATGTGTTCCATTATAAAATATACAGTGGTTATTGGCTTAGAAAAAAAAAATATATAAAAAGCTTTCCCTATAAGATAGATTGAAAATGTTAATAAAAAAAAAAAAAAAATAAATAAATATATCAAAAATTTAATCTACAAATGGTTTTACAAATGACAATAAGAAAAAAAAGAAAAAGTAATTTAAAAGCTGTTGGATGATCGAATCAGATCATGAAATAAAGGTCATCTATTTATTTTCTCACAACAAACAATTCTTCCATTTTATGAAATCATTATTAATATTCTGAGTAGTATAACTTAATATAATGTAGACGTGTATTTCGTAAATTCCGACAGTTTTTAAAATAACACGACTTTTAATAATTGGTTTTCTCCAACAGCAGTTAAATAAATATAACACCCGTAGTCATCGTGCACTAAAATTTTTAATAAAATTTCGCTAGAGAACTTTGAACAGGGGGTTGAAAATTCACCGCCTATTATCAACCCCGTAACCCCTTTACAAAGTGGATACTGTTTTACTAGTGATATTTTATCGAGGGTCAAATTTCACGACAGTGAATTTTTGCATTTACACCGGTCCATGTTACCGAGCAAAATTTTTAATCAATACAATTAGTTTGTTTTGTAACGCCGTCGTAAAATGTTATAACTTTTTACCGAAATGCCGAGAAAAGTTCGTGTATTTCAGGGTACCTGCTTGTATTATATCATAATTAAAATAATATTTGAGACGAGATTGATTTTTTTTTTTTTTTTTTTGATAATAACAATTTATTTTACTAACGCCTACGGGCGCGCGAATTTCCCACCGGTGTATCGAATATCCGGCGATGTCGTAGGAGGGTTTCAATTAAAAAAAAAACAAAAAAAAAAAAACAGACGACGGTCTTATTAAAATGATTTATAAACGCGCGCCGCGTGCACTTTGGAAATATAATATTATATACACGTCACATCGTAGTAAAGTGTTTCTCTTTCGCCGCCCTCTCCCCCCACACTCGCCCACTTTCCCTCATATAGGTATTATAATTGAGAAGTGTGGCGTTTCTCGTTATAGATATTGATTGCTCGGGTAAAAAAATAATAATAATAATGAAACCGAAACAAAAAGAAACCGGGCGAATAACAATAATATAATGCCGTGGTCCTTTTTATTTATTTATTTTTTTTATTTTATTTTTTCTTCTTTTTCTCCTTCTTTCTCCCTCCCCTCCCACCCCACACCACCCCGGTAACGTCCGGCGTATAACAGACATTGCGTACCCTGCGCGCCTACGTGAGTGTGCGTAAACAAAAACAAACGGCGATTGGCTACACACGCGCAAACACGCACGTACGCGACGCAAAGATACACAAACAACCGCTCGCGTATCAATACGTACACGCTATACACGTACACTTGTATTTGTTATATGTCGCGTCGATAATTGAATTCTAAAAATCCGACGGGCGTCGTGTCGTCGGCGGCAGCGAAAAGACCGCGGGTGGGCACAGCACGACGACGCACGACAGCGTTTTTCCCGTTTTCCTTCTCCGCGTTCGGTTTTAGTGTTTTTTTTTCCCCATCACACCCGCGACCGATATCCTCCGTTAGCCGCCGTCACGAGGGATTTCGTCGTCGTCGTCGCCGCCGCCGCTTTCGTTCTATAATTACGACCGACCACGCGTATACGGCCAGCCGGGCGCCAAAAACCACCCTACGTACATACATGTGTGTGTGTGTGTGTGTACCACTCGACGCGTTCTCTATATTACACGTTAGTGTGTACACGTGCGAAATACAGAGCGATTGTTTTATTCAGTCTCGAACCGCAGAAGATTTCGAAACAGCCGTCAAACTCGGACCGCGCCCCGCCCGAGCAACCGAGACTTCAACGTACGCAAAAACAACGCTGATACTGCTGATGAGTGTGCCAGCGTTCCAGAAGAATATGTAGAATATGCGTAAAAAAAAAAAAATGTGTATTTCGTTTATGCGATATGTGCGCGACGATAAACAATTGCTAATGAATACTTGAGTGTAAGCGGAATTTGGTTGTGTATTTTTTGAAATGTCGAAATAGGTTTTTGAATGGCGTATAAAAACCACTACATTACGCTCGTTATTATTGTTATCATTATTATTTAATCACCGAGTTTAATGTAAAATTCGCGTCTAATTAAATTCCGAAGCATTTCTGTTCAGCCAAACAATTTCATCAAATTTAAACATACTAAAAATAAAAAACTCGAAAATATCAAATGGTTACAAACAGTTAAACATTTCTTGAAAATATTATACCACGTCTAGAAAATGTTAATATAAGTAATCTATGAAAATTGCAGGTCTCTACGATTACAACAGAAATCAAAATCGAAAATACAGAAACTAATAATGCCGTAGACTTTCCTGTCTGTTCTAGGTTTTTCTCAATTCGGAAACAGATGACATATCAGTAAACAATAAACACATCTCTACATTATATACTTTTAAGCTTTAATGTAAGTTTGAGTATCGTATACTTAAATACTTGAAGTAGAACAACTCGTTGCGACTACAGTTATAACGCGTTAATCGACAAATGTTCACAAGTTTGTGTGGTTTTTTCTATCACAATATGATTTTGAGTATGTTGGTCTTTATTCAATCGTTATTAAAATTAACTATTTTCTTTCTATTTTTATTCTTCTCGGTATCACAACTTTTCAAGAGTTTTTAACCCCACCGACACTATCTTCCACTCCTCATGATTGTGTACGCTCTTTCTACAATTGGGTTTATTGATTCCAGTCTTCTCGTCACATGTCTAAACTACTGGGTTCTCTGTGGCCTCACGAAATTCGGTATCTTCTGTACTCCTGTCATATCCCGTATAAAATCATTGTTTATTTTTCCGACACCAGTATTCCAGTACGATGGTGCATACTGTATTATTGACAATTCTCAATAATTTGCTCACAAATGGCATAATTTTTTTCTCCATTCAGTTAATTACGGCCCACTCGTGACAATCGTATATTATATGAACTAATGATTACCGCGTAAAGACGCATTTCGATTCTTCTGGAAAATCGCTTTGTTTTGAAATACTTAGTACGGTTAAATGATGCTTTTTTGCCGTATTGATTCGGTTCACTAATTCAACGGACCAATAATCGTTACCTTCCACAGTTGTAATTAGCACCGATTAATCGGTATACAAATCTAAATTGGTGAGCATTTTCAAACGTCCTTAAACTACCACAACATTACTATGCTAATTGAAGATGCGTTTAATTATGTAGATTTCAATAACAATTTATTTTTTGAACTGCACACTTATGTTCCATTAAAAGCACGTCATAACAATTTTTGAATTTCAACCCACTGAACTTTAGAACTGACAACTCACCGAATATTTGCCTAGCATTTTGGAAATACAAAGTTTAAAAGTGTACATTTACCGATAATTAATAAATTACGACTCCTATACCGTTGTGAACGCACACGATTTTATACTAGCGCTAAACATGATATTATTTAACTGAAAACGAATGCATTTATATCGCGAAAACATTTTAAGTATCGTAGCTATATCATTTCTAAAGTTTATGTATCGTATAGAATGAATAATACTTTATACTCGATGAAATATTACTATTTTACTTGAGTTGATTGATGCCACGAACTATGTTTTAGTAGATTTATACTCAAAAGTCGGACAAAACTAAAGCGATTTTGTATGAAGAATTACAATTTTGAAAACCAATTATGATTATTTAGGTTTTTTTACTAGATTGTTGTGGTTTACATTTAAATTGTATTATCTTTTTAGAAAATCGTTAGAAAAAAAAAAAAATACAAAATAGGAAACATTTTATAAAACCTTCATCTTAATGAGTGCATTTATTCGTTGGCGTTAATATAATTTTTGATCTTAACACATTATATGCAATCGGGTCGTATACGAACATAGAAGTATACAATTTTAAACATATAATATATCGTAGTTTCATCGGCAACGCCCAACAAAATACTTATTGTTATTATTTGATTCAATGTTTGTAATATTTTTTCTGCAACACTTTACACTTTACTGGGGTTTTTTTTTTTTTTTTACTTTCATCATAGCACTCCAAATCGTTTATTATTAATAACTCGATCGACAATAACTAAATTATTTATATTTCATTCTATAGGTTTTAGTTAAACTCTTTATTATAAAATAAAAATAATAAAACTCAATCTAAATGTTTAAATTGTATCTTAAATCGACAAAATTTGTATATAATTTCGATTTAGCAAAACTTCGATGCGTTTCTTTTTTCGACGAATGGTGTTTTTATATGTACCGAATGTCGTTATTTATTTATTTTCAATGACAAACTATACACGGTAGTCCACTTAACGGAACGTTTTAATGGCTTTTTTTTCGAAATAAATGTATCGGTTCAATCGAATAAAAAATCTTCCCTTGAATCCGAGTCGTATGACATTTTTTCGTCAAATTAAAAAAAAAAAAACTTAAAAATACCGTTTCTTATATACAGTTTCACGGTTACAGCGTACACAAATGCTATCAAATATATGTATTTGAAAATCATGTTCAGGAGTTTTCCATTGAACATCATTTTCACCACACTTTAAGATATTATTAAAAACAATCGATCGTAGGATAATATACAGAATACAATCTTCAAATAGCAATCTTTTATTTTGGACAGTTTTGTCACACAATCATCCCAACATACGAATATTTATTCTGTTTTGAGTAGGCTATTAAATTATTTACGTATATTTTTGTATTAATGAAATTAATATATTCCCGCCGGTGCAGCAATTTCACATAAAATAAAAACTTATAGCAGACAATTTAGATAGTTACGACACAATTAAATTAGTTACCAGATATAAACGCTATTGCACGTACACATATTGTTTGGATACAGATATCTGATAAGATGCGATTGACATCGGTTTGTGCATTCTCCGTGCAGATCTAGTTTATGGAACGAAACATTACAATTTTTTCAAAATATATTTTTTTCAAAAGAACAACAATGATAAATCAATATAAATAACATTTAATTTTAGTATGAATCTTTATAATATTAATATATTATTACTAAATTTTTTTATTGCTATAAATACAATAATTGTAATGAATTATATAAATTTTAAAATTTTAAACATCGATTGTATCCTTGATATCTGTATCTTTCATGTATGGTATCAAGACACGCAAAATAAACGTATTTTATACTAGATTTAAATAAAAAATAAAAATATCGTTTACCGTTGTATGAAATTCAAATCTTATAAGCAATATTTAGTGTTTAAATGTTTATAACATTTTTCCAGTTAGCGGTTAAACGTTTTAAACGTTAATCGACTTTAGTTGTTTGAATGTTTTTTTTTTCAAACTTAGCATTAAATGCTATGCAAACTTAAACATGTAAAATTTAATGGTTATTAAATTTAAAACATAGCCATTGATTTTATATTATTTTAGACGAAACCAGATAGTTTTCATGGTAATGAGATGCAGTTTACATTAAACTTTAAATTATACACAACATTCAGTAACATTCAATAATACGATTTTCGGACAAATAAAATGGAGTATACTCATGCGTTACGACCACAAGCTGAAATTCGGCCACATTAACATAGAAATAAAATATAAATAACCCTTGTAAACAACGGTACACAGAAATATTAGCTTCAAACCTACTAATAAATTTTACTCGTGTACCGTGCGATATTATGTTGGTGAAAACCACACAGACGTGTGAACATTTGTCGATTAACACGGTATAACTGTAGTTGTAACGAATTGTTCTATTCTGAATATTGATACGGTACCGAAACCAACCTTAAAGCTTAAAAGCCGATACAAAAAATTTAATTACTAATATTTTCCTTTGTTTTCGAATAAAAATTAAAAACCAAAACGAACTTTTTGTTGTCTGCTATATAGCGGTATGTTCATTGTTTTCTGTTATGTTATTCACTTTAATCGTTTTTTTTGTTTTTTTTTTTTTAATCGTTAATTATTATAATAATAACGTTTTAAAGGCCTGATTTCGTATCATGTACACGTTGCCCGATTCTGGACACACCTATACCATACCATTTATGATTAACATTTTAAATATTGTATAATTAATATTGTTTTTTAATCTGTTTTTTGTTTCTTATAATATCATTATCGAAAGCTATTGACAATCAGTTGAATTTATTTAAAATCGTGAGTGTATAGTGAAGATGCAAATAATTTTTACAAGGTGTTTTTTTTTTTTTTTTGCTTTGAGAAAATACTTTTTTCGATTAGTATAAAAACGGGGGGAGAGGACGTTGCTTATACTATCCGAACTTATTTTTAGCGGTGAACCGATAAGGTTTTTTCCTATATCCGCGATATTTCGATATTTACTACCTATACAAAACCATTGCAATTTTAAAAACATATCATTTATAAACCGGTTTAAATTTTATTTTTTATTTTTTGTCGAATTTTCGACGATCGACTTTAAAAACCGTGAACACTTTGCGTGTACTGATCATTCGAATCTAATCCGGTCTATTTTGTTTTGTTTTTACACAGGGTATCGTCCGCATGCAACCATGACGTCATCGCAGACGTCCGTCGATCAGCAACAGATTCAACAACAGCAACAGCAGCTTCTGCAGTCGGTCCAGCAGTCCGGGCTCTCGTTGTCCGGGACGACTGCACAACAACACGCCGCGCCACCCGTGGTCCGCATAACACTTGCGTCCATGGAGGAGTGTAACGTTCTTCTGCACAACGGGCTGGACTTTTACGGAGCCACGTTCTTTCCAGTCGAAGCCGCCTCACCGGTGCCGTTAAAAAAGAAACCGTTGGCGCCCAATAGGTACCGACTTTTTATTTCCAAACATAAATTTAATATACCTTATATCGCAGGTTCAGGCTTGAAAACATCAGTTTAAAAAACACTTTATTTCCCGGTTTTGTCCGTCTGACCGTATCAAATGGTACGTATATAACTGGTTCATAGTTACGGTTGTTAATTTGGTTAAAATTACTGGTCTATTATTTTCTCACAATTTAAACCCTTAAACTATTCTTAACAACAAATACAATCCGTTTTTATTTTTGTATTATATGACCTATACGTACACGTATATGCGGTAGACGTCATCTTCATTGAAAAATTGTCATTTTAAACATGATAGAATTTATTTTCCAAAAAAGCAGACAAGTACAAAACTCCCAAGATCCCAAAAACGGACGAGAGTCGATTTTAGAAAGCGGGCGTAAATCAGTATACCAAATGGATAACATAAATAATCACGATTACTAATAAACCGGTAAACGAAAATTATTAAAGTTTATAACCGACATCTTTTCGATTTTCAACTGGCAAGCAGCAACCGTGTATAATAATTATGGTTTTAATTTTTTATTTGGTTATAACTATAACTATATTCGCACAGAATTTATAAACTAGAATATATTATATAATATAAATGTTACAGTAATAGATGTTAAATCCATATTAACGTTAATGGATAATAATGAATAATTTGTAAGGATTTTAACGTTATTTACTAAGACTTCACGTCAATTCCAAACAATATTAGTTAATGATGTTAATTGCAATTCAAATTGAATTTTATGATAATTATTGTATATTCGTTAAGTAATTAAAAAAATAATAATAATATTATTTAAATTTGTATATGATAATTTCTTATTTCCATATGATAAAGAAGTGTGTCATTTAGAATTGCATGATTTCCCATGTACACGACAGACACATTTATTCGTTTTAAACTTCGTCTTATTGTGACATCTTTGATAGCCTTATGTACTCATAAGACTACCATAGCCTGCAGCTTCTTGAAATGTTATCTCTTTTTCTCCCGATGATTCGAGAAAAGTTTTGACATCCAACAAAATGTATCTGCATGGCACAAGTTTTGAGATCTCGTGTACTTGTGTTAAAAAAAATTATTTTCGGTATCTAATTTAAATATAAGTGCATCAGAAAGCCCCACGTTAGTGAGCCCCACTAATCTTATTAATACTTCAGATTTAATACTATCTATCGCCGTTAAGATAACAAGACAAACAAATATATCACGCGCAGTCCCATTCACTACGAGATAAATTTCGTTTTATTTAAATAAATAATATTGTAATTTTTTTGATTACAAAAAAGTAAACAACTAATATTATTGCATTTAAAAATTTGTTCAAATGGATGGTTGTTTGTTACCTCTCCATGCCAAAACTGCCGAAGGGATTGAGCTGAAACTCTGTATGTATATAGTTCTAGACTAAAAATAATATAGACGCTATGTTTTCTAAAAAATTAAACCGCTAAATAAGAGCTGACACAAGGTCGATATTTTTGTTAGTAAAATGTACTTTTTTTAATTTTTTTATTTGTTGGTTACCTTGATGATACGGATGAAATAATAAAATTTAAAACAAAAAAAAAAAAAAAAAAAAACGAATAATATTTATTTATTTCAAGTGGGACAGCGAGTTAGTTATCTTTTAATTTAGTTATTATTATTACTATTATTATTATAGCTATGTCTCTATTATAAGATAACGCTTTGATGTTTATATCTTTCATAATATAGGATTATATTATATCCATATAATGTGGATATGCGAATTGAGTAATAGGCATAGCTTCCTAGTATAATGTAAAAAGTCAATAAGTTTTTACAATGGTGCTTGTTTTAAGCTCAGCGATATGAGTGACCAACAATTGATAAATAAAATCATAACAACCCTAAATAAAATCATAGTCTATTTTAAAAATGTCCTGTCAACTATTTACTAACTATGATATTTAATTTGTTTAGGTTTAGTTTTGTTTCTAAATATGAGCATAATATATTATGTTACCAAATTCATTTAAAATTGCAGTTTGGAGTTTATAGTTTATTGTTTAAACCATATTCAGAAACCGGGAACTTTACAACCTCGCAAAGTGTGCTCCCAAACTTGTTTATTTTGTACTAAAATTAATTTTAGAACAGTGAAATTCGGTACAAAATAGCTAGGTCACTCGAAAAACTAGTAAACTACCATAATCGATTTGTATAATATTTTTATTCGAAATTTGAAGATATGAAATTATTGTAAGTTTTACTAAGACGGTGTGTTTTTATTTTCTATCAAAACCGCATTTACCAGAAAATGTACGCAAATCTTAAAACCGAAAATTAAAAAGCAATAACAAAAACGAAAAACTGCTTAGTTTTTAATAGTTCAAAGCGACCATTCATTATCAGCAAAGGAAATAGTTAACTAGTGTTAACCAATAACCGCTAAACTTTTTTTTTCTACCTACCTAATGGTTTTTAAACAAAACTAATTACCGGATTCGTGAAAAACGGGTATTTTTTTATAGTAAAATTGAAAATAATGTGATGTGATTGATTTAATTTTCTAATTATTTTGAATTTTCATATTATTTAAAAAAATAAAGATTAAAGATTTTTTTCCCTGAAATAATTTGTAATCGGATGTTTTTCTAAAAATTCATTATAAATATCGTAAAAATAATAAGATACATAATACTGTAACTGCAATTTGATGTTTTTCTAAAAATATCGCACTATCACAGAAGTCAGAAACTTAAGCATTCCCCTCGTCACCCATGCACTCTGTTATACCTATTTCATCTTAGTCCTGGTTTAATAATTATTATTTATTTACATTATTATTATCTTGGTGCAAATTCGTGAGTGAATTTGTGTGGTTGAACTTTGATAGCGGCCGTTTTGATAATAAAGACAGTAAAGACTCTAGACAGTGATTTTAAACATGTCTTATATGAAATATTTTTTTGATTAGCATTTCTAGAAAATAATTGGTGAATAGAAGAATTTTATTTGGTGAAAACCATAATCCCGACTCGAATTACGAATACCGTATGTAATAAAAAAAAAAAAAACAACAAAATATGTAAAAATACATATTTACTGTAATGAAGTCTTCGTTTTTATTTTCATTTTTTTTTGTTGACTGATATAATATCGTGTGCTTACATTATTTTTCCATTCTCGGCAAATCACGTTTTTAAATTGTAAAAAAAAAATGATAGACAAATTTTATGCGGCACATCGAACGAGAGGAAATTGGACCGTAGCTGTGAAAAGGTCGTTATTTTTTGATATTGACAAAAAAAAAAAACCTAATACATCATCAAAAATCCTACTCACGGCCGTATTTCGAATTTTCAACATGTTTCAAAAAACATTCTGTGAATAACATCAAATCGATAATAATTTCCCCCATCAAATATTGTCTTGCGAACACGTTATTGCGATTTTTAGAAAAAATTACATTTAAAAACGTTACAACAGTCATATTTTGCTGGATGTGTCGTCGAGCCGACGACGTCAAAAACTTTCACTGCCTTTTATTTTTTATTTTTCATTCCGTTTTTACGACGTGTCAGAAGAGTATAGTGAAAAATCTTTTTGCATTACTCGCGACACAGCATTATTAAATTTCTATTTCTTTATATCCCCGGCAGAAGATGTTATTTTATTTTATTATTTATTTTTTTTTTACATTATTTCAAACAATAATATTTCAAGTGTACTCGTCTACCGAATCAAATATTTTCAACAAAAATGAATTTCAATAAAATTCGTAAAAAAAAAAATAAATATAAATATATTATAATCATTTTATACTCCTTTGGGAATATAGGAAAATTACAGCGAAAAATTCCCTACTTTAAGCGTTATTTTTTACAAAAAATAATATAAAATATGAAACCATAATTTAATTTTCTCTTGTCGAAACGTTAAATGTGAATAAGTTTTAGTTACCTGTATTATATTCTAAGAACTAATTATTCATTTAGAGTATTTCATTTTATAAAATTGACAAAAAAAATAAAAAAATACGTTCCCTTTTAAAACACCAACAAATATAACGCAATGCTTTTAAAAAGGTGAATTTTTTAGCACCTTAAACTTTTTAAAAAGTAGATGTGGAAAATCTTTTTTCTTTTTTTTTAAATGTGTAGCAAAAGTGGTTATGCACTTAGTTGATTGTAATAATATCTATCCCAGATATAATATACTATTGGAAATAAAAAGACAATTTTGTGCGGAGTATATAAGCCCTATTTTTTTATTGTTGCTAAGGTAACTCAGAAATTAACAAAAATCGAACAACAACCAAAAAAGGACCTGGAAAATAATGAATTGGTTAAAATGTCGTTAGATGTTTCGAATAAAGTTAATCACACCTAGCAAATAATCCACATCTATCAAATTCTCAGAGGGTAAATAAGTTATGATAATAATATTTAAATATTATCAGTTTAACGCATTATCGTTAAAATAATAGAATATTATTTTAATTACATTGTATTTGTAATATTGTTGCAGTAATGAATAAAAAATATTACTATATTGTTATTAATTCATAACAAAAATAATATTATTTTTAAAATCGTATTAATAATATATATAATACGTAATAAACAATATGAAAAGTTTCAATAAAATGAAAAGTACAGGCAACATCGCACGTGTGTGCAGCCACTGTTGTAGGTGGGAAGTTGGGAAGGTAGAATACAGAAGGAAATTTAATGTATATTTGTAAGTAATGATTAACCATTTCTAACGAAAAAACGATTCTAAACAGAGTTCAGCTGACAGTGAAGCTTTTTCAACAATGTATATGTCATATTAAAGTATAATGCGCGTTTCCATGACAATAATAATTGTTTTAAAATAAATTAAAATTAAAATAATAAACTTAAATAAAAAACTTAATTACAAAAAATAAATAAAAACGGTTGCCAATGACAACCTTATTTTTAACCTTTCAATCATTTTTAAAACCAGATTTCCTCAATATTTCGAATATTAATGAGAATATCTAAAAAAGACATCTTTAAAGTACCACCATAAAGAGAACATTACCTTTCAGAAAAGATGCTATACTTGACAATCGGAGTAAGGTTTCTGGTAGAAAAAGTGTTCACGTGCAAAAAAAAAAAAAAAGAAAACACCATTGTATAACCAACACATTTCTCGCTCCTCTAAGAATCTAAAACTAATATAACTTTTTATGTATCTAAAATATAATACGATTGTGAGAGGACCTCAACAACGGCTTTCTAAATTATTAATAACGATATTTTGTCGTGAACATCCGGCGTATTTGACCGTTTGCGCGTTGTCCGCCGTATAAAATGTCGACGATTATCCCGAAATAACCCGTTTATACTAAAATACATAATAACGTGGCCTTATTATTACCGTAATCTATATTATTGTTACGTTATTCGTTGCCATATGGTTGTAGGTTTTTTTCGTCGTCATTACCGTAACACAAAACCCACGCAAATGTCGTATTATTTGAACACCGAACACTGGTAATATTATACAATATAGTAGCTCGTTATTTGTTTTTTTTTTTTATATATAATCGTATACCTACTGCGTATTACAGTTTCTGCACCTTGTGCATTATCGTCCGTCGAGTAAAGTCCAATGGCAAACCGTGCGTTTCGGTTCCTCGCGCTTAAGTCACATCGTAACCGGGAGAACGATATCGAAGAATTGTATCATTCGTTGAAGCGGGTGTACAGTTCGTAAGGTTCGGATATGAAGGTATTAACATCAAAACTTAAAATAAACCATTGAAAATGTGAAAAAAAAGGCAAAATAAAAGCATTTATTTTATATAATCAAGCAATTAAAAAGCGAACGACAGTCGACGAATGCGAACGGACGAACAATCTTGATTCTACGCGACTACGCATTAAGAAGATATTTTAATCTGTAGATAAATAGTTGGGTACTTTATAAACGATAAATTAACATTCCATACCAAATAATCAATAAGGAATTTAGCGATATCGATACATATCACCGATAGTAAAACCCATTTAACATAATTTGTATACATAGTATTGACAATGCGTCGTCTTTTTCAAGCTCTTATCAATTTTTACCGTTAATACGTATATAAAACTACACACAAAAAATCAATAATGCATTATAACTAAAAAAAAGGCAAAAAAAAAAAAAACAAAACAAAATATTCATCTTAAATATTAAATGAAACACATTTTTATATAAAAATTATATTTCCAACTTTATTAAAAAAAAAAAAAAAAAGAAGCTTTTGCCTTCAAATCCAAGTCCTGATACCGTAATTGGTACACAATTCTATTTTTTAGTTGTAGAAATTGTAAAAAGGAATCTTTTATATGTTGAATTTTCCACAGTTTTTCATATTCAAAACATTTTCATGCCACTTTTCAAGGCAATTTTCGCCTATACTTTGGATCATTGTCCAATGGTTTTTATGGAATTTTAATCAGGGTCCTATTAACTGGTAGTTATTGATAATATGTAATAATTAAACATGTTTCAGCCGTCTGATGGACTTGATGACAACCAGCGGTCACCGTATACGCGACCTGTTGCCCGTGTTCGACTCGGCCGGATTCACCAAGATTCCTCCGCCGTCCAGCAAAGTCGTCAAACCGCACCAATGATGACAACCGACCTAGCTGTATACGAAATCACGTTCATGATTCACGATTCATCACGTCGTCGTCGTACATAACCCGCACGCGATTTAGCAATCATAATATGATAATATTGTATTATTTTATTTCCAATAATAATTTAAAAAAAAAAAAAATATCGTATTTCAATAAATTTTAACAAACAAATAATGCACCCTCGGTCACATAATAGTGCACAATACCATAATAAACTATTATAGCGTAAATTATTGCACCCAAAGTGTTTAACACACATACAGTAATATTTCAAAATTAATAATTTTCATTTGTTTTGTAAAATCATTAAATATATTTGATCTAATAAAATAATGTTATTAAATTAAAATGTATCTGTATATTGAATCCTCGTAGCATTTTATTGGTTTTGAACTCAGCGAGAGATCATCTTTGGTTCCTTAAAACCTATTGAACCCAAGTCAATGGTTGTCATTTTTGTGTTTCTCTCTCTCTTTTTTTTTTTTTTTTTATGCAAATTTTTTCCCTTTAATTTTTTGATCATAATAAATGTATATATACGTACTTTAACACGTGCTATACTCAAAATTAAATTACCTTTAATCACACTATATGGTATACATTTTGTTTAGCAAAACTATATAGTGTGTCCTAAGCCATTCAGAACTCCATATTTAGGACGGGCCATTTTAGAAATTTTGACATAAATGTTATTGTATATAAAATTTAGCAATTTTTGACCAATCCATAGTAAAACTGAAAAATTAACTAATTTGTTAAAAATCAGGTTTTATCTCAATACAAATGTCCTTATTATATAATTGTATACTTGTTATTGTGGTCATAAATAATCTTATTTTTCTTTAGGAACGACAATGACTAAGTTATAATTATATATGTAAAAGGATACCTAAATGTATTACCTTTTAGCTATTGTATGAAGACTTAGTTTAAAGGGAATTTACCCCAATTTACGTCCTATTTACAAAAATACGTATGGCGTATAAACATTTTTATTTACAAAGGAAAATATAACCATGTCTCCATGAATGGTACAACGATTAGTGTAATCATAGAACAGATTAAATCAGAATGGACACTCTCCAAAAATTTACATCAGCTCTAATGAGAGCTCGATAGTTTGAATTTGTGCAATCAATCTTAACAAAAAGTAAAATGAAAAAATATTGTACACAATCAACACAATTATTACAAACAAACGTTTAAAACCTACAGCTCAGAATAGCCGTAGGAAACATAATCATAACTGATAATGAATGTTTGCAGGCCTGTGGCCCAAAACTTAACCGACACCAGCTTATACCCGACTCGATAACGGTCGGATGATGATAAGGCGGGAGTCTCTACCGCCCATCTCCAAATGACGCCACTGGTCTAGACGCATGGATGCATGTTTTTTTACTACTTTTCACCTGAATTACTAAACGAATTGAGTTGCAACTTTACATGGATATAGTATTCTAAACCGTGATAAATAACGTATAGTCTACACATAGGACTTTCTCCGTATCGAAGTCCTGAATAGGGCGTGCATGAGTTCTTGGTATGTACTGTCAGTACGGAAATCTAATTATTGTTTTTGTTGTTTTACCTCGATGTTAGGGACGAAAAACGAAAACGAAAAATATAACAATGTAATTCGAGGAAGTCATGTAATATTTGTCACGAGGATACGCACAACGGTTACCATAGCAACCGGTAACGTGTTCCGTTGTTAGATTATACTTCGATCGAAACATAATTTCAAGGCGCGCGGCACTTTGGTAACCACGAAAACGGTGAAATATGCGTTTTCATTGCGTGATAATATTCGTTCGTTATCGATACCGGCAAAACCGCGCGGGACAACGGCCAGTGGGCCAGGGACGGGAACGCGCGGAGTCACGGGGAAACACGTTTTGATTTTGATTTTTTTTTTTTTATTAAATACTAACGCGGACGGTCGAGTAGCGTATTCTATATATATATATATGTATACATAATATCATTGTGAAAATAGTCCGCGTTATGCGTGCGTCGACGCGATTCTCGATCGTTCATTATACGCGCGCTCCCCTATAAGGCGCGGCTCTCTCTCACTCACTCTCTCCGTCGCTTTGTCCGCGTGCGTCCGTCTCCGAGGCCTCTGTACACACTTACCCTCAGTCCCGTTCGCCTCGCGTTCCCGCCGCCGCCGTCCCGCGCGTGTTTGTCGCCGCTTGTACACACAACGCGCGATTCCGCACGACGAAACGACCCCGTTAACGTATATTAGTTGACAGCGCAAACAGACGCGATATGCGCCGCGGCTTCGGTCCCCTTAATGGCATCGCCGTCGGGCGCCCGGGGCGTCCCGGGCAGGAGGACGCGGCGACGACGGCGACGAAAGGGTTGACGCAGACTCGCGCGTGCCACCGCCGCCGCTATTGTGTCGCCGTCGTCGGAAATCAAAACACTCGACGGCGGCGGAAAGAGCGATCCCGAAGGCGGCGTATTAAATATTTAACCGAGCGATATCGCGTACGGCGTACACATACGTATATTATAAAATCGCCTGGAAACGTCACGGTACCGTACGCCAAACGGAACCGTTCGGCTCGAGAACCCGACCGGAAGCCGCAGCGTGTGGGGTGAAACGGAACGGGCGTATAGCGTCGGCGCGAAAATGTCAAGGTGATGACGGATGCGCGGGATGCGCAGGGTTGGAAAAAACGCCTTTTTTTTTTTTTTTTTTCAAAAAAAAAACCTATAAAACGTTTAAAACATCGAGAACGCGGCGATTCAAACGTACGATTTTTAACGAACGCCCTAACGTAAATTATAATAGTCAATTAGATAATGATTTCGGTAATCAACCACGTTGCAGAAGAGTGTATTTCGTTTTGACCGAGAAATTCGCGGGTTTCAAGTTCTTAGTATTCAGTGTTCAATTAATGGTACCTATTAAACGATACGGTTTAATGTACACGCCGAGTTCGGTCGTTCTGCGTTATCGCATTGTCACATACACTGATTCGTTGATTCGTATATACCATAGTTATACTATTTAAACATAACCCAGAATCTGGATGACTATAGTTATCCATCTAGTCGTCAAGATTATTTATTGTGGTATTAATGTATCGTTGTATGGAAGTATTACCAGAGAAAAAATTAGGGTATTGTTATGGACAAATCGGTAATAATCTATGATTGATTTATTTTGGATACTAAACGCTTGATACGGAGATAACATTATAATGTACAGTTTATACGGTATAAACTCCCCGTTACCAATGGGCAATGATACCATTGAAATCGTAAAATGCGTATTCTTAATTGTCTATCACTGATAGATATTCACATAGATAATTCACGTCGTAAATTCGCAATGTTAATATCAATTCCATTCGAACGATGTAGATGATTTACTGATAACACGATAAACATATATGTATGATTATTATTTAGATTATTTTATCATGGTCAATCGTGGTCGTTAGTAATTAATTTTCTGTTTTTATATTTCACATTTTAACAAAATCAATTATTGTTAATTAAAATTTTAAAGTTTAATTTTTTATAGTTTATTTTGCTACTTGATCTGTTTGCCCGTATGAATTTTTAATCTTTTGACTTTTTCCTATTCACGTGCCTTCTTCATCAACCATCAAGTCATTATGTTATAATTATTATTTTTGCAAATATATACAGATTAGGTCTTCTAGATTAGGGTTGCCGTTTCTTATAAAAAACATATTTTGTATTCATATTTATGTAGTTTTGACCTTTAGAACGGTGGTGCAATCATAATTTTGGTGGTCGTGCTTATTTTCAGTTATGGATTTTTATCTAAAACAATTGGCCAAATTTTTTTTTTTTTTTTGATATCATTTAAATTGTTGATTTGCCACAGAAAAAATCTATAGTAAAAATGTCCCACGGAGTAGAAATAAATCTATAGATAATTTTAATTTAAAATTTACTAAAAATATTGTTTTAAACACACGGTTTTTATTAATATTTAATAAAATGTATTGTAAACGTTTAAAACAAATTGATTTTTTTTTGTCATCGCGGTTCGGATTGAATGAATCTTAAAAAAATAATTACTTATATTCATAAATGATAGGACGTTTTTTGGGAGAGAAGAATAGGATTATCAGCCCGAATTGTGATATTTCAATAAGTAAGTCATAATCAGTTAATAAGTTGCTGATTTTACTTGAATATAGCATGAGAATTCTTTGTTTAGATATTAACTCGCTCAGAAAGGTCTCAAATAGTGCCTGATAGACTCTAGTATATACAGCGTGCGATAAAAAATCTTAGTGCGCAGTTTGAAATTCCAGTGAACTGTAATAGTACCCCGGAGTGCCAGAAAATGTGAATAAGTCTCTAAATCTAGAAGTAGTGAGTATAATACCCGGAAAAAACGGGAAATAATAATAGTATTAAAATGGTGACAGGGAAAAGATAGGCGAGTCTTTTGAAAACGGAAGCTAGAAGAGCGGGGGGAAAGGAAAAGTAAGAAGGTTTCATAACAGAACAATATTTTTTAGAGGTTATTATAGAAGCGACACGATAAGGTAGGCATTATAATGGCTATATATAGGGGTAGATGATTTGGAGGACGCGAATGAAAGTGTAATTGTATTATATAGTTGACCTCATTTGCACGGAATAAATTCTACTTTTTAACAACTCCTGGCGCTCTTTTTGAACAAACATTTTCTCAAGGCAACTATTTAAATCATTGCAATCAAAGACAGTATCTGAGTATCTGAATAAGAAATACATTCGTATTTTCTCCATTGTATATCCAAGGTGCCCGGAAATAAATTAAAATAAAACTGATAAAACGATAATGGTTTTCAGTTTGTTTTAATAATTATAATTATTTTAGAGAAATATTGTTGGGGATTTAATCATTTTGTTTAATATCTTTATCAGCAAAACATCGGTATCTTACCAAAAAAGTTTTTTTTATAAAAAAAAAAAATAATAATATTAATGGACCTTAATATTGTTCACACTTAATTGTGACTAACGAATCCATTATCAGTGTCATTCAGATTTCGAAATTAATTTCTAGATGGGATAATATTCTTAATGGCGCGTAGTTTCTATCTGCATCACGATATAGATTGGTATGCACCGTGGCGCAAATTTTGGGAACCACTGTCGTATACGGTCGGGAATTTCGACAACTACCGATAAATATTGCGTTCCGGTTTGGTTTTATTAATAATTCCTGGACACAAATACTCGATAATAATATTATATCGGTGGCAGAGATGCTTGTCACGCATGCGAGACATACACCAGTCGTTTGCTGTGTGAATATTTTTTTTATCAGTTCGCAACGAAACCTCACTTGCATTTATGTAGAAAATAAACCTAGACGTTCTGGTGTCACTACTCACCAAAAATTAGGAGTTTTTTTTTTCTGTCCCCAAAGACCGTTTAACTTTTAATTACAATAATCGTGCCCGGAAATCTGAAAAGTTTATTCCCCGTGGGCACGTAGTACGATGAAAACGAATTCCTTTCTGAACCCTGGGCAGTTTTATTATTCCCATTACTGCAAATATCAAACCTATTGCGTAAAACTATAATATTGCAAAACGACTCTTAGTAGTCATTCATACCTAATCACACAGGCACACGTTAAACTCATATATTTGTATTTATGAGACATGCGTACAAATAAATGAAATAACCTAAAACATTTAACCGAAGTAATGAAATTGTACATAACCAACTGAGAACTGATTACACTCATACACACACACGGATTTTATTAAATAAGATCCAACAAAAATATGTCAAACGTACAGCGTTCCTACATCCATCAAATATAATATGTGGATGGAATGCAAAGAAATACATGAAGCCAGTCAAAAATATGACATATGTACCCGAATAGTTCCACGACTCATATGACCATGAGGAAGACATTGATGAAAAAGTTTAACCGTTCAAAAACACATCAAATTTTACAATTTAATTTTAATTTAATTTACGTATATATTTAATCAAAGATATAAAATGTATAGTTATTTATTATATAATACTCCGACCAATAAATATCGAAAAAAGCGTTTTTGTAGAATTTTGGGTTTTACTGGTGCATAAGAATATTGGTTATTGATTTTTCTTCTAGTTTTTAAGTTGAAAAAAACGTAGGAAAAACGAGAAAGTTAACGGTTTAACGGAACTAACTGTTTCATTATTTTTGATTACATTTTTTTACAATAATTTGGTGTAAAATAATCTTAGACTTTAAATATTCAAAAAAGTGCTAATTTTATTATATTATAAATGTGAATCAATTTTTTACTTATTCAGGTTATTTTTGAACTATTTCTTGGGATTTGACATATTCCATTTTTATTTGGTTTTCCGAGGACAAAATTGGTTGGCCAAGCAGAAATATTTGAAATGGTAGTCAAAAGATATGAGCGAAATTTAGTTACTATTTGTAAGCTTTTTCAAGTTAACGTAAAATGCATGGCATTTCAAAAAAGTTAAATCGATCTTATATCGACATCGTATTTCTTAAACAATGATTCATCGTAACTTACAGATATAAATAAAATATTTGTTAATTATTTATCTTACAATCCCAACTTTTCACTACAACAATGGCACACACATCGGCACTTACTATTTAAACTTGTATGTTTTTTTATACCGATAGTGTAGAATCGAAATCACTCACTTCCAATATGAGTTGTTAATGATAAATGCGAATTCGTAAATCGAAATTTCGAGAAAAAAAAAGAAAGAATCAACAGTCTAAGATATTAGACCCTGCCCTTCGAATTAACAGTGAATTCTTCGTGAAATTTAATCGTTCCCAATTGTTCGATCAAAAACGTATAAATATGAACATACTCGGCGTTCAACCACTCCCTCGTTAAACGGTCAACATTGCCTAGGCGATCCACGAAAGTCCTTTTATTTGTCCACAATATCAAACCATTTGAGAGACACTGTTTCAGACAGCGTTCCTAATAGTTATGATAGTGTTTCACACAATCCAACGGCTATATAATATTATTATCGCCCGGAGCGTAGACAAAATGATAATAATAATATGTGGGCGACAATATGCGACGGCCGTCCAGTTGTGTATCGTATGCCTCGGGATTTTCGGGTCCATTAATATTTTGCCTTTCGGCGACTGGCACAGGTCGTGTGTACATAACGATAATATTATGCGAGTTGTGTCCGTAATAAACGACGACAGTATTCGGGGCAGGCCGCCGAGGATGTTTTATTGACCGGCGCTGCGTGTAGGCAATTTCGGTACGTCCGGGCGCGCTAGCCGTGCACCGCCGTAAATTTCAATATTCTGAAATAATATTATTGAAACGCCGTGAAGCGGCCGTTTGAAAATAAATTGATAAAATTGCAAGCCACGGGCCACGGTGTTGTATAAGGGTATATTTTAAAACATTTGGATGAAGATTATTTTATTCATCGTGTCTGTATCGTAAAACAAATACTACTAAGTCAGTACTAAAAGTGGTGAAAATGTACCGGATTTGATAGTACATAACACATAAATTTCAAATAGTTCATGTTATGTATTATTGCACCATATTAATATGTTAAAATAAATTTATTACCTATTATTTTCAATAAAAATCTATTTTTTTTTTTCGTATTTGAGTACCACCCGATCGATAAGAATATATTACATAATTTTGAAAGTTGAGTTCCGTCATTATGTGAAAAAAAAAGGTTTCATTTGGATAATATCCAAGGTAAAATATTGGATTTACTGGTTAAAAAAAAATACGTAGTACGTGAAAGTGAAAAGTTTCTATGAGCTGATTGATTTTTTTTTTTTTAAACCTACTAAAAACCCTTATTTACTTCATAAATCGGATAATCAATCCTTAAAAAAAAAAAAAAAGTCATTTAGATTAATACTTCCCCTTTATTGTTTTACACATGATGACGTTTTTTTTTTTTCAATGAGAACAAACTATATTCACACACAATTTGTATATTACTCTAGATTAATGATTCATTAAAACGATTTACATTACTCTATAGTTTGTGCATTTATTATATATTTGTTTTGCATAATATAAGTATACCTATGTACAGAAACCGGTATTAAAGAGATAAAACGTTAAAAGTTAAATTAATTTCAATTTTTAACTCAATTTACGTTGTTTGCAATAGATAACTTAAAGTAACAACGGATGGATTTGAATTACATCACGTAGTTAATTAAAGCTAATTTAATTTTTATTAAATTTATTCAGTATTTGCTTTTTGAATAGGTATAATTGTAAAAATTATAATATTTTTTAGTTTTTTTTTTTTTTTACTCAATAGTGCGTAATGGATGGAGTAAGAATAAGTAGGTATAATTTGACACAGTTTGACGTCGATCATACTTATTTTTCTTTTAAAAGATAAACTCCATGTTTCATATTTTATATATACAAAAAATATTTATTTATTTTAACGTTTAACTAAATCTAAAATTTAAATTATAAATAAATAATAAATATAAACTTAAAAATCTAAACAAACATAGTCAATGAAAAAATTATAAAACAAGAAAGTTCTAAAATAGAAAAAACTACACAATAAAATAATTTAGTTTTTGGAAAAGGTATCTATAACATTATTCGAATTATGTACTTTAAATTATTAAAAATCGTCCCTTCTTCCTCTTTCTGCCCTCCCAAAAAAAAAAAAAAACAAAAATATTTGCATTGAAATACTGACCCTAATATTAAACTCGTTGGTCTTATTATACTAACGGATTTCTGCTGCATAAATGGGTGTTTTTTTTTTTTTAAATTGTTTTATTAAAACGAACGTCGGCACATATACGAGTAATACTTTTGAATATTTCGTAATCCGACCGTTTAATTTAATTAAATATTAATCTTGTTCCTGACATTTTTTTTTTTTTTCATAGTCAGTACTTACATTGGTACCTACGTTTTTTTTTTTTTTTTTTGTTTTATCTGGAGAGGTATAGTGTTTCTACACCCTAAATGAAGTGAAATTACAAATAATTTAATTTTAAATATTATAATGTGTTTTTTTTTTTTGTATACGATTTTGTTTAAACGATATATTAATACGACTTGGATTTTAATATAAATTTAATAACACAATATTATAATATATTGTATATCATTATTTATTTCAGTTTATATAAAACTCGAACCGTACTTGTGCAATAAAGTTTCACTGTGTTTTAATTACGTAAATCGAATTCAAAACATAATGAAAGTGTCGTAAAAATTATAACAATTGTAAAAAAAAAAAATAATAAATAATACATTTATAAAATTGTATACAAAAGAAGAATAATATTATATCTATAACACATATCCAATTTAGGGATTCTACGATTGCGTAGAGAGCCATTCGATTATGTGAGAGTGACAAACGCGATAATTGTTTTCTATTTGTTTGCTGTAAGCAATAATTACGGACACAATTTACCATTTAAAAATTATCCACATAATATATTCATGGTAGTAATCAGAGAAGTCCCGAATTTTTTTTATCTTGAATCACTGATCAAGTTTTTCAATCAATACAATTTGTCAAATTTATCATATTTCCTCAGTCTAAAATTCTTTTAATGATTTGTTTTGTAAAAACATAATAATTTTTGTTATATTTCTGAACATCCACGATCTACACGGTTTTTTGTGAATCGCGTGATTCAAATATACCTCTTACGAGCCACTGGTCAAAATAATTTACTTTTAGATCCTCAAATTTCATTGAAGATTCATTTCCATTTTTTTTTAAAATGGAGTATTATAATTTTATATTTTTAATACCTATAATATACCTAACGTATTAAAGTAGATAGATAATAAGAAATTTAAAAAAAAATCGAATTGTGAATATATCATATATGTCTTAAGATTTACTGACTCGTTATTATTATGCTGATTTTTTTCAATAAATACGTTATATCCGTGTTTTTGAAAAAATATTCTGAATTATACATAATAACTGAAGACTTTCCAAACATGCAAAAATTATAACCTTAATATAACATCAAATATCGTATAGATACTGAAAGCCCACGCAGGGCTTAAACTCGGATTCGCCTATATGGCTATAGATACATTTTCAAACTAATAAATTAACAAAACATATGCAAATTGAATACAAATCCGTGCGCCAATTATAATATCTAATTATAAACACGTTTAGAGTGATTGATTTCGGACGGTTTCACGTGGCACGGAGATATAGGATGCCGAGATTTAGAAAAAAAAAAAAAAACAACTATTTGATGCACAAAACCGACCGCGTTCGTCTCTTTTACACCACAATGTCTTTCTGCTTGAACCGTCGTCGTATACGATTTTTCTAGACGAGAAATTGCGTAATTTTTTTTATTTTTATTCCGTTTCGGTTTTTCTCCTGCCGATACGTCACGCGGTCAGGGATCGAGGCGAATGGTGACCGAAGGAGGAGTTACGGCAACGTTGCGGCGGCGGCGGCTTTGCCGGAATCGCATTAGCGCACTATTAAAAAGCAATTTCCGGTTTCCCTCACCGCTCTCGCCAGCAGTCGCCGGGCCCCGACGACTAACTCCCGGCGGCTGCTGCTGCTGCTGCTGCTGCTGCTGCTGCCGCTACGACCTGCGGCAGGTATCCATCACGACCGTCACGTCTCCGCGCCCGGGACCGTATAGTGCAGGTGTATACATATACATTATATTCATATGGAAATTACAGCAAAATCGTGATTTGATTAAAAGCCCCGGTCGTACAATATAATAATATTATATTCCTATCTCGCGCGCGAGGGCTCGTCGTCGACTGCGCGGTGCCAGTCATCACCATCGGCCCGTCGCCGTTGCCCGCCGTAGTCGTACCGCAAAACGAGTTTTTTATTCCCCAAATTTTATCCCCCCCCCTCACCCTGTTTTCGGTTTTCAGCTCACGGCGAAAACCATTTTCCATAACATCCAGGTCCCTACACCGCGCCGGTAATACGGTTATATATACGGTTCACAGACCTCGGAACGAACGAGTTCAAAATTAACACTACTGTTCACGGTGTCCCGTCAATTAATCAAAACAAAATTCTGCAATTTATTACTATTGGTAACTTGAAATGGTCTTTTGGCCTCGAATTTCGCTGCGTTCGGGACATGATTATTATGCGCGCTAAACTCCGTGATTTTTTTCACCAACAATGTAAATTTTGCCTTTGTATTTCAATTTTTTTTATATCCAGCACATTCCTAATACGTTTTTTCGTTATAAACCTTTCCGTGTATACATAAAAATCCTTCATATACCAACATATTTTGTTTTTTTCACTATTTACGCACAGCTGAGAAAATTATGTGATAAAAAATTAAACACAATTATACGGATATCGGATAAACCGGACGGATTTAAAAGTGACTCTCCATAACAAATAATAATTTTCGAGTTATATTTTCAATAATATTTTTTCGATCAAAGACATATGTGACTAATTGTATCTCAATCAATTGGTTTTTTTTTCGAAGTTGTAAGCTCAATTATTTTTAATCAATTGATATGTTTCACGTCGTTTTTATCATATAAATAAATTCAAAGTTCAAAATACAAAACACGATATAACGAGTTCATATATTTCATTTTAATCACATTTTTTCAAACTGAGTTCATATTTTTCAACCAAATCGAACTGTTGTAGGATCGTTAATTCATGTTTCAAATTTGATATTACATTGAGAATTTATAGAGAGTACTTGAAATCACATTATGTTCAACCTACAACCAAATGTAAAAATATAGAGACGATAAATTCCATAATTTACATAATATATAATATGATACTTAATAAAATCACTAAAAATACTGAGACTGCGTGAAGTTGGTTGAAATCAATAATAAAACGAAATTTTAATAAACTTAAATGAGGCACTGAAAATAATATTATACTATAATAAAATAGAATAATTTTGCGTTTTTTAAAAACTTATTTTTAATTTGTATATTATACGTCAATAAAAAAAAGGAAATGTTGGGGAATGCAAATTATAAAATGAAACAGTTCTCTGTCGCTCATTACCAGCTTGCTCGGTTTCCGTACTTACAAAATTGCAATCACCCGGCGGAAGTTATTCGTTTTCGTTTCCCCTGTCCCCGGACAAGGAAAACTGCGGTATAGTAAAAATGCATGGAATACTAAATAATAGTATATTATTATGTCAAATGTAATTTTTTTTTTTTTTTTTATATCAAAATAAATGATAAAACTATTATATTGACATTTATGTAATAAGTTAATTAATGAAGATAATATTTACTGAGATAATTTTAATACTAACAGTGTTAATACTGAAATTAAAGGAAAAAAAGACGACAGAAAATTCAATACGATCTTAAATTTTACGAGGGAGAATCCTTATTCTAGATAATAATGACCTGGCATAATGGGACGCAAAACGACCAAGAAATAAAAAAAAACTCCGTTAATAATATATATAAATTATAAAATATATGTATATAAAATATTATAAATTATATTATAAAATTATATATAATTTTTGTACGCGGTCGGAGTGCATTACAATTTGAATTCATTTTATACTTTGTTTTGTTCCACTTCCAACAGCCGCTTACACTCTAAGTACGGTCTGATATTCGAATTTACGCTTTTCGAATTTCTCAGCATCTCGCTATAGTTTCTGCAGACTACTGTAAACCTCGCTTGACGTCAGATCAGGTTAATTAATATAATTTAGGGTAATTCCGGCTCGTTTTCGTTTCGCATTGTTCGTTGTACTGCGTAATACAATATTCCACAAATAGGTATTAATCCCGAAAAATACACACACGCACTCAGCGTCGTCGTCCTGCAGCGGAGACCGAGAGACCCCACGAGCCAAACAATTGTTCAAAGGACTTCGTCGGAAATAACACCCTTACGCTTTATTCACGTATAATACCTAATTTATTATAATAAATGTATTTTATTTACGCTCGCTTTATTATTTCGTAGATAGGTACTTTCCGTAAAACGCACGAGAAAACCCCGTCTAAATGACTACAGCACATACACAGGGCGTTTCTGAAATGTATATCATTGTCCTTATTGTAGACAGACATAATATCATGTACAGGGGTGATTCGATAAAGAATTTTCGCAATTACGGTTTTTCAATCATCAAAACCTTTCATTGTATTCTAATGCCAGAATAGGATTTATACGATTTAAAAAAAAAAAAAATAAATATCTCACGTTAAATTCTGCAGTTTTCCCGTTTGAATTATGTGCCGTCGCTGTTGTTTTTATTCTGGTAACAAACATGCGAATTTTTTTTTTTATTTTACCGATTCGTACAGGCAATAAATATAGTATAGGAATAAGCTGATGTCAATTACAGGTGGCCACATTTGTAGTGCGGTAGTTGGAAAGGTAGGATATACAGGATAATTTCGTTTCTAAACATCAAATAAACAAATGATCCTAAGTGGAGTATTATTAGTTGAGTTTATTCCTTCGTTGCTATTAACAAATGTCGAACATCGAAAAATAGGACCTACGAACTTGTTACCTGCTGAACATGTAGATAAAATGATGAGAATTAAAAAGACGCGTCGTTGTAAAACTGTTAGCGTCGCTTATTCTGAAACAGTACTCGTAATACAATTATATAAAATTTAATTAGTATCGATAATCATAAAATAACTGTTTTCTTATACTCTTTTTGTTGTATTATTTGTTTCGTTAGACTCACGGTTACAATGTGAATCACGAAATATGATAACACCTAATGACACTATCCCTTGCTTCAATGTAATGTATCTTAGTCAATAACACATGATAATAGTTGTATTAATTTTTTTTTTTAATATACATTATAACTATATTAGTGCACAATTTATTAATTGAGCATTGCTATAGTATTTAATTAAAATTTTTTTTTTGATCATCCGGTAAAACTGAGATACACATTTTTGCGACGATTGTATACCTTCTTTGTAAAGCCGAGTTCCCGCGACTCGTGTATTTGACGGATACCCGTGAATATTAAATAATCGTCTATCGGACGCTAAAAAGTTCATTCTCACGAATCATAACCTACCCGTCACAAACGTAGCAACGTAGGAATGAACCGACTGATATCTATTTTGGTAATACAATTTTCTTTAAAAGTAAAGATGACTTTACCACGGAAAAGTGACGAATAATGAATACCGAGTATTCATATTGTAGTGTACTCCGTCTCGAATAATCGACGAGTAAAAATCTTTTAATTCGAATTTTTCTTTATTCTAACAACTCTGATCGAGTTTCAGAAAAATCGATCCTCTCGTCAGAATTAATCGCGACAATATTTTATTTCGAGAAATTTGATTCGTCTTCGTACGAATTTTTAAAGTTCGAACGGTTTTTCTTTTCCAAAATTGCGTTAGTTAAAAAACCATTTTGTTAGTGTTAACGCCACGCCACCGTTTAAATGTACGTGTATCACCACGCATATGTACGTATTCATTCTTACGGTCTTGATATTTAATTCATTTATTAACGGCAGCTGTGTACCACCAGAAAAGTTATGTATAATTAACAAAGTTAAATTATTGTTATCGTTTATAAATCTGTTACTGGCTGAAATTAATAACGGGGCGCTACATTATTTTATCCCGTTAGTGTCGGATTAAATCGAAATATCCGGTTACTATCCCATAAATATTTCTGGATTATTCCGTAAAAACTGCGACCGTATGCGATACCGATGGCTTTGAGGCGAAGGCCCAACTGATAATTTGCAAGCCCTATTTTCAGATTAACAGGAGATCAAAAAGCCAGTTTATAATGTGTTATTTTTTGTTTAGGATCTTCTCCGGGAATAAAATTTTTAATTAGATTTTTGTCATTTTTGTTCCCAATCAATTTTAAATTGGTTGTACAAATTATTGAAATGTCAAGAAATATTTGATATAAAATAATTGGATTTTTCGTTGCTCTTTCATCAATTTTTCTCAAAGGTTTGGTGTTTATGTAATGTAGAGATGTGAGCTCGATAAATGTTACGGATATCTTTTTTTGATTACAATTTTTAAAATCGAATTACCCCTTTGAACGGTTTTACAATTTATTTAAGTACGTTTTAGTCTATATACGTAAGTACACATGCGGTTTTCACTAACCAGGTTTACACCTAAGACATTAAGTTCTTTGGAGCAGAATCGGGTTGGGATGAACAAATATGTTATGTTTTGTATAACCCATAAAACCTTTTTTAAAACTTTTAAAGTTATAATTAGGCTCGGCCCGAACTCAGATATAGTCCGAATAGACGCGTCCGACGAGTACCAAAAAGAAAAAAAAATAATAATAACAATAAATATGTATATTGACATTTTTTAACATAACAATAATATTTATTATCTTATGTCTACGAAAATAGTAAAAAGATTCGTAATTATTATTAAATATTATATTTACACAATTGTATACTCGTAAATAATGAAAGGTAGAATGCAACAAAAAAAAAAAAAATAAAAATAAAAATATACGTATATAATGTATAGTATTTTCGAACATTATAATCAAATTATATTCAGTTTCGTCGTAATTGTAAACTGAATAGTCCGCCGCCACGCTTCGCCCTGTATAATTAAAAAAAACGAAAATAATAATAAAATCACGGAATACCTACGGAATGTAACCTTTTCGGAAAATTCAACGAGAACTTTTTTGTTTTTTTTTAATAACGGTCGCGCAAAAAAAAAAAAATGTGTGCATTACACGTAGCAACACTATTTATATATATACACAGGTACTATATAGTTATGGGTATAGTACTCTGCAATTATTTTACAGTTTTAAATTGGTATAATACGTTCGTTTTGTATATAAAAAAATCAGGTCAACCGAGCTGACAATTAGAAAAAAAAATAATGAATTATTGAAACTGCCTTGGTGTCCACTTATATAATATTAACAAACAAATTTAGGTTTTACCTTGTTTTATTTTTTAATTTTCTCGATTTAGCGTTTAGTTACAAATTTTTTTTTTTATGCGTTTTGTATATTTTATCTTACATTATTCCACTTAAACGGACGTAATATTTTGGACAAATCAATTTTTTTACGCAAATTATTTTCCAATTGAAAATGTAAATATCGAAAAAAAATTATTTTACCCAGGGGTTTATTTTTATCATGATCAAATTTTGAGTGAAATTAATGTCGGTGTTTTTCCAGTCATTATATTACTAATATTATTATTAATTATCGTTTAATAATCTCTTATAAATTTTCATATTTTTGCTCTTGCCTGTACATCCCTACTACATATATTGTCTTAAAATTTTCAAACGACGGACCACTACCCCTTATCTTAAACCCGATTCGTAAGAGAATATTTTCATAAAAATTTATATGTACGAGTATATAGCTTACTTTTATTGGAGTTACCATATAACAGTTTAATATTTACATCAACAGGATACCCCATATCCTAGTGTATTATGTTATTTAAGAATAGATACGAATTATAATTCCTTTTTTTTTTTTTTTCGGATATTTGTGGATATGAAGGAGTGCTGTCATTTTAAAATCAAAAAGTTAACACTCTAAAATGGTATACATTTTATTAAGTAGAACGAGAAATTTCATGCATTTGCATATTTCATTTGACTGACTTTATTGTTTGGTTAGTATGTAAACAAAACATTGCACAACGTTTGTGATCAAACACTCATTATTTTAAGTGCGTATTTCAAAACAGTTCGGCTTTAAGGGAATATATTTAATTTTTAACAGCATATTTCAAGTTTTTAGTGCGTGCATAGTTAATCGAAAACCGAGCATTTCGGTAAATATATTTCGATAAAATCAGAAATGGAGAAACTTAGAAAAGTAAAACAAAATTCAAAAGTTAAAAATATGCTCCATAAAATTAAAAATATTTTGGTTGGCACTGAGGAAAATATCGATATGACCGAATTAGGAGATTTGAACTATAGATATGCACCAATCACGTTAGCGGGTGTAGAAAGAAGTTACGAAGTTATTCGCAAAACCTAATGACAGACAGACGTACTCAATTATTTAAAAATATCAAACAAATGTTGATAATTTAGTACAATTTTGATTTAGGTATTTTTCGGCACAATTACAACACTATAGTACTAAAGTAGCCAAATGTAAAATGTCCTAAAATGTTTAAAATGTAATTTTAGCGTTATTATAGTGGATATATAGTTGAATCCCTGTGCTGTGCGGGTATTTATGAGAACACAAAAATGTGTGACTTATTAGAATACTTTTAGCCTGTTGTAGGACTACTTAATTTCTATCTCTTTTTTTCGTTCAATTTACTGATACGGACAAAGCGAAGCGGAAATAAACGTAAAAATAATACAAAATTGATTCAAATGCACAAGCAATGCCGACCGCGGGATGGCTAGTATTAATTAAATATAATTGAAAAAAAAAAATGTAATTTATTTTGTTAAAATCATATTTAATTTCATATTTTTAAATACATAATTGATGAATTGTTTTACTTTATTTAAGTCCTTGTTCTAATTATAAGGATATGTTGACGGTAAAAATTTGAAAGTAATGTAAAGATAAAGCTTATAAACTACTTGATTTCTTAATGATTGAAATAAAAAATTAAAATTCAGTTTTCCTAAAAATCTTCGAAGAAAGTTCGTTAAAAAAAAAACCCCCCTCTCCTCAATTTGTATCTTTTTTTACATTAAATCGTTGCCATTCGTTTTATACTAGTCGTCATCCACTGCAGAGTCGCGGAAGATGAATTGATTAAAAAGTGATTGATGATTGATTTCTATACATGCAAGAATATTACTACGGTACTCCAAAGAACCCTTGACGTATGTTGCACCAGTGATGTGTTTTGAGTATACACATGCGAACGAGTGTGTTTATTGATTAGAAAACTTTTACCAATCACGAGTTTCCGACAAAAGATTGCATTGTTAATAATATATGTAATATAAATTTATCATTCGAAATAATATAGTACTCACAGATGTTATTATAATATTAACTGCACATGCAAATTAAATGCAAATATACGAAATGGTGTATTTAAATGAAAACGAAAATACAACGATAGACCACTGCTCACGAAAAATTATTCTGAGCAGAGTATTATTAGTGGTATATTTTATTATGTTGCCAAGGTAACCCACAAAATCGACAAAATTTCCAATATTTTCTAATTATTGAGTGAACTGCGAGGAAACTAAAAGATTACCTCTTCAAAGCATCAACTAGATCGAAAGTTCTACAAGAAAGATCTTTTAAAGTGTTTAATTGGATCAAAATTTCGGGGAAAAGAGTTGCTCGCGGGTACGCACACACAGGGTCACTGTTCGGAGGAAAACAGGAGTAAGCAAACCCTATATTTTAAAGTAGCTTTGGGCCCGCATGGACCGGCCTTACAGCCACTACGGGCCGTGATACAACGTACAAACCATTAGTCAAAAACAATCTATCAGTAATCTACGACAAGACGAGTATAAAGCGCGATCTAAGATAATTATATAAAAGTCGAGGGTCGTTTTTTTGGTCCTTAAAATTCGTATACATCTTGGGCCAATCATTATTATTCTGTATCCCATTAAATATTGAAATGACGCCCCTGCACACACAAATACACATGCGCGAAACACATCATAATAAACCTATAAAACTGCAATATATCTGCATTCCGTTCCTTGTTTCGCTAGGAACGGAAAATAAAAATAAAACGTTAAACGAGAATTACTTAGCTCGTTACCCTATTATATATAGTAAAATATGGTTTATTAACTTCAAAGCTGCAATTTTATTTCAAAAGACGAGACGCTGGATTTCAACAAATTCGTATTAATAGCAATCGTTATTTTATCCCATTGAGATATGGTTATGCGCCGTAAAGTTAAAAAAAACGTTCAACAGTGTTCTACGGTTCTTAACGTTCCGCGTTCCCCGAATATTGACATAAAATTTAAAAACACGAAGGGTTTGGTAATCAATTGTTGTTTTTTTTTTTTTTTTTTTTTCATATTAGTTTTTATTTCATTATACACACGTATACGGCGTCGTATATACATTATTTTTTTACGCACCTGGTTTGACACAAGTGCTTTCCTTTTTACGATGTTCGCGTTTTAAAATAGTGTGCAAGGCTAGTACGATGTTTTTGTGCGCGACACAATCTTAATATTTAAAGGTACGACATATGCGCGGTTCGTACAATTATAGAGTAGTTTTTATTTTGGTGCTGGGTTAGCGTTTTACACCATTTTTAAATGTGTGTGCACGAGAAAGGAATATATTATGAAGTACGCTTTTGCACAGTATTTCAATACGTAAATAAAAAATATATATTATATAATATTTATCAAATGGCTAATATTTAAAGTTGGGTAATGACAACATATTGTTCACTAGAACCGATTTTGTGCTGTTTGTTTTAATAATAGAGTGAATCGGTCCATTTTTAAATTTAATAGTCAGAAAATTGTCTGTATTTGTACATTGTTTTTCAATATTTTAGTGTTAAAGTGAGACAGGTAAGAGTATCTGAAATATTACAATTTAAAATTCATTGTATTTTGTAATTTAATTTTCGAAAAAATGTAAAAAAAAAAAAAAAAACTATACGCTTTTAACATCAAACCACGTTTCTTTTCCTAAGAATATGCTCAGAAGAACTCCCAGAAAACCCTCGTTTAACATATTATGTACATTTTAGATTCTGAGCGCAGCGAGGATTGTATTGATTTTATAATGATGTTTTTTATTTCTGTTTACAACTATTCTACCAGATACTTTGCTCTGATTTTCAAATATAGCATCTTTTTTAAAAGTTAATCTGACTGGGGTGGTACTTTAAAAACATCGTTTTTTTTTTATTTTCCCGGGAGTTTTTATAATAAATGGGAAAATCGGTAAAAAAACGTAGAAAAATGGGAAAATGTATGTATTATATTCAAATCGTAAATACCATGGCCTATCAAAACATGTACAACCGAACTCTGCTTTCGTTAGCAATGATTAATATTTACACACAGATATACAATAAATTTCCCCTCTACCTTTTTTACTTCTACTCAAATTTTATTAAACTTTTATTCTACTCAAAAAAATGAAACGTCCGTTGTTTTTATAATAAGTACACTGCGTTTGTTTCGGATGTTAATTAAATTCGCAAACGACAGTATAATGTATACATAAATTGTTGTCTGTGCATAACTTATTGATTAAATTGGGTTTGGGTAGCTGCTTAATTTTACCGGACTGTCCGGACTCTTCGTGTATAATACAATGATAATAATTTAATACTATACAGGCGTACGTACTCTAGTATCGTATTCGTTTCGATAACAAATGTTCATATTATTATTTCAATAATAGGAATGAGTATGCCGTAGCGTACTTCAGTTGCTCACCTCGACCAATAACTCTTTGGCCCCCTTTGAGTCTGAAACGACTGTCGAGGACTGTGCCGGATTTTTATCCAGGGCAGATTTGTATTCGGTTTAGTATCGTATTCATATGAATCGCGGAGAGCGCCGAACTATTAAAACGCCGGGATTTTTGCGATTTTACAGGAGTATTAAATTACGTTTTTTCTAGTTTATTTTAATTTTTTTTTCATCGTGTATAACTTTTTTGTCCAATGATCGTTTTAATAAGAGGGGCGTGCTGCACTTTGACTTTGTTCCAGTTCATGTTGCATCGGGTATCGCAATAAATACATTCATTATGAAGGTAACTATAGGATTTAAACTAAAGATTTTTTTTTTTTTCAAGATAATAGCGGAGGCGTAGTTAATCCCCTACATATTTCTCTATTTCTCTGTTTTATTTATGTTCTCCCCTTACGTGCTTCTATCTAACCACCGCTGCTTTTCAACTCGATTAATGTAAACATTATGGTGGATACTTTAAATTTACTATCAACTATTGGGTTGTCATTATCAACACCCAGCAATGCTTGTTATACTTTACCATTACAAAGACCCGAATTATTATTTGAAGTACTGACATTTTAATTTGACATAATATTTTTTTACATGAATATATTTTTTTTCGTATTTTTTTTATTACGTATTTCTAATTTGTAGAGGATTTTTTCTGCTCTAATTATTTACAGTAATGGGAACCGGGCCGAATTCGTATTAGGTACTCTTCGAGGACGCATATACACTTGGCCTACGATTCCGCACACTACTGTCAAAAAACCGATGTTTAATCGACGGCGGTTTTTATTTGGTTTTATCGCAAGCCCACTCATTTTGAAGTGACCGTATATCGTGAGCGTCCAATTAAAACGCAACGAGTGGCACTTATATACAATTGAGTATTATACAGGACAGTGAAAAATTAAATTTCATTTTATTACGTAGAGTCTTGTATTGGAGTCAATGTAACGCGTATTGCACACGATTTTTTTATGTAAACATATTTTTTACTCGATTGGCGAAATTCTATATACAAGATACAGGAGACTTGTACACTTTCAATCGCAATAATAATTTTAAAAAAAGTACATTAACAGAAAAAAAAAAAAAATTTTACTATTTTATGGTGAGCTTCAGTCCCGCAGTCCTCCGTATACTGCGCAGAGCTGTTTTTTCGCCATAGTATACAAAATTTATAAAAAAAAAAATGTGTTATATTATTCTCTTTCGAGTGTTATTTGTTTGTTTTTTTTTTCTTGGAATAATATTGTTTTACGTCGAAAAAACACACCGACGCTGACTAAAATCATAATATTATGTATTATCATTTCCAATTTCCGCTAGAATATAATTATTTTAATTTTCGGTCGCCTGTGAACATTATAATATTATAATATTGTTTGCGAACCACCGCTGTCGGTTAGTAACACGATTAAAAATCTCGTTAAAATTACTGGACACGCCGTACAATTACGTCACCGTAACGTCGGGTGTTTTCACGGAATTTTCGTTCTGAAATTTACAATATAATAATGTACAGAGTGTCTCACTCTCATTCAGATAACAGCAATACGAAATATTTCAGCCAGGTGATTTAAAATAAATTGAAAATAATACATTTCGTAAATTGTCGCGTTTTTCATATTCGTTTTTTCCCATTTACTATGAAGACCTCTCGATGAATCAAAAGTACCACCCAGAAAAAATTACCTTTCTAAGAAGGTGCTACACTTTAAAATCGGAGAACAGTTTTTGGCAGAAATTCACAAAAAAAAAAAAAAAAATTAAATAAAAACCAATACATTCCGCTCTCCACTTAGAATCTAAAACATAATTGTTTTTTAAAATTAAAACGTTTCACCTCCCCCTCTGAGATTTGTTGTTATTTTTTTTATGCTAAATTTCAAAATTTTAGTACCGTAATTGTGTTGTGTGAACTTGAAAGACAATCGTTGGTCGGGAACACGGACGTCCATAGATCCAATGAAACGCACGTTGCACGCGTTCTGTTTTGTCTATCGCACTTTGATATTTTAATAACACTGTCCACGATTGCGGACCAAAGCCAACACAGGAGTACGGGACGTGAGCTGTTATGCATATATTATTCCGGATTATACGTTGAGTATGCTATAGAAGGCCTTTTCGCGTTTCGGTCAGTTAATAATAATATGCGTATAGTGTTATCTTTTCCGGCCAGCGTTGAACTTGTTGTTATTGTTGTTATAATAAATATGAAATAACCCGCGAACCGTATAAAAACAATACAGATGTTTTAATTTCGTATATAGGTGCATGCACGTGATACAACAATAATATTATTATAACGAAATTGTCGGCCTTTTTCGATTCGATCATAATGCGCGGCGCGTAGGTATACAACGATAAAAAAAAATAAAAATATATTTAACCGCGTATACGTCTAATATATTTTCATAACGTATGCGGCACAAAAAATACAATATACTCTATAAATAATACGTTCGGTAAAAAAATGATAAACGTAAACAGCAGTTATGATATTTCGTCACTACAGAGTCGAGTTCCTCCTCCTCTCTCCCCACCCATCTATTTTACAGTATAGAAATATTCGAAACATTCAAAGTGCATTTGACCCTCTCCCATTCGAAAATTTCAATTTTTTTTTTTTTTTTTTTGTGCCAATATTTTTTGCATGTAATTAGCACGAATTAACATGTCTGTCTCCATAATTTGCATGCTTTTAGTTTAGAAGTTATTTAAAAAATACCCAGGGGGGGGAAACATTTATCAATTTCATTTTCTTTTTTTGTTTTAACGGGTCGAACTTTGGTGATACGTATTCGTCTGTTGATGGGCATAGGGCTATTGTTCTCAGGGTACGTGGCTGCGCTTCCCAATTGGTCGTATGTTTTTTGTTTATTCAAACGGAAGGAACACATTACTTGGATTTTTATCGGGTTCGGCCGTAAGTAGATTTTGTATAAGTAAATACATTTGTTGGTGTCTCTGTAGGTCTGGGGTTTATTTACACGTGAAGACCGCATATATTAGACACGCGTCTCCATACTTCTGGTAGAACTATCGCATTTCTAATACAGAAACGGTTTTTCGATAACAATCATTATTAAAAATATTTAACCGTGTATCAAGAAATATTTAATCTTTATTTCGATCCTCATTATCTACGATTGTTATAATTGTATGCGACACTTCACTTTAGTATTATAGCCTAATTCGACTAATCGTAGAGAATTTTACTCTAGTGAATTTAATGATTAATTTTTTCTTGAGCTATTATATAATACAAGTAGTCCAGGCTAATTTATTTTTATTTTCGTATAATATTAACAACGTATACGGTTTTCATCGGTCGACGACGTTGGACAAAGAGGATAGCGACCGACCACAAGATACGAGACATGACCGAATTATATTGTCATGTGCGGGAATACGGTCTTGGGAATACGGTCCGGACCGCAATTTCGGAGTCCCTGCCCAATAAATTGCCGTCGCGTTAGAATAAACCGAGCGACCACCAACACGGTCGAAGTATAATTGTGCCCATCGGACATCCGACTTGTTAAAGAGACTGGTCCAAAGTCGTTTATTTCGTGTCCTTAAGCGAATTCGTTTACCCGGTCGTGGCGTAAAAACCGTGTCGCTAAACACACTACTGGACGAAACCCAAAATGATATTGCTGTGTATTTTAAATTCTGGGCAACATATTCTCCCCCTTTAAAAAAAAAAAAAAACCAATAATAATAATTCAGTACTATTTAGAATAGAATCGATGGATAGAAGTTCTTGTGTTTAGAAAAAATATTCTTAAAGTCGTAAAAAATAATAGTTGGTAATAAATATCAGTAGTTCGAAATATTTGAATTAATTTTATCGTTATTATTGTTATTTTATCGAATAGAGAAAACATTTACATTTTTTTATTTTTTTTTTTTTTAATCCAAAATCACTAAATTATTTTTTTCTCGTTTTTAAACAAATGTTAAACCAAAAAACACGTACCGAACATCAATATCTAGTTCAGTTTCTGAAATCAAAATTTGTTAGTGAGAATACTTTTGAATATTCTGCGCTTTTTGAAACAAGGTATTCTTTAATTTCTTATCATTTTCTTAATGTCCGGATAAAACTCGAAACAAAACGACATAATATTATCAAATAAATACAATTTTATTGATAATAATATAACATATTTTCCAATACGAATATTGGACTAGAGGGTACGTGACTTATTGATGATAAATGAAATGTATTTTGTTTAGGTTCTGAATAAAAAAATACTTTGAACCACAAAATAGTTTCTGTATCACTACTAAATCATTCATTGCCTGATCATATATTTCACGGGTTAATCAACACAATTTGTCCCCTTTTTGTACAACATGAGTTGCTGATTTCGTAACTTTTTTATGTTGTTCCATCATACCGTCGATTATTGTTTTATGTATTTATTTTACGATATCATTCAGAGCCCAAAGGTACGTAAGCAGTAAGCCACGCGCAGTACTATATGTAATGCAAAGATAAATTAATTTTTTTTTCCCCGATAAATGTATATACAGTAATACATTTTACTGAATATATCGTTTCTCGGATATTGTAATTTTTTTTTTTTTTTAATTTTATGATGTACGTGGGATTATTTTTACTGTAAAAACGAAGGGATCGTGTCATAACGATTTACATACATATGGGTTTACGTGATATTATATTTATAGGGTTTCCACACAACACAGGTTTGAATAATTTACTGTATCTCGTCAGTACAATCGGTTGCCGAATTCCGTCCCGACGAGCGTGAAACAGTTGCCCCCGAATCCCGTCCCTTAGGTGTTTTTTTAACTATAACACTAACTTTTTTTCCAGGTTGAGGCCTGGCAGTTTTGCTGACATGTTTTAAAATTGTTTTTTCTGCTTACTGCCGGCATGGATATAATAAATATCTATTATATATTATATGATACGTCACGTTTCTTCTAATATCTAATTTTAATTTACAAAACTTACAAATTGTATTTTTTTTTTTGATATTCCTTGAAGTTTGTTTACTATATTAGTGTACTCTATTTGAGAAAATGAGTATCTGGTATTCAGCTTTTTGCCTAATTCTCATATTTTAATATAGCATATAATTGTATATATGATACATTATATAAATAATTTTTTTTTTTTTCATACTTTGTGGGAGAAGATAAAAATACTCCCTTTACCTATCTTAAGATGTTAAAATGGGACTACAGGGATATTCAACATTAAACCCAAAAGGTAATTAAGGTTCAAAATATACATTTCCAAAAACTGAGTAAAATATTAAACATAATATAATGTAGAATGTTAAATTTGGTTATATGTTTTATAAAGAATAATAACTACAAAATACGAATTAAGAGTAAAAAAAAAATTATAATGTTCATTAGAATAATTAATATTATAAGCATATTGAATCAATGCACGTGTGCGATATCCAATGACTATAATATGGTATTCAAGAATATGTAAAATATTTTGATGACATATTGTAGATAAAATGGTTTTCATACGATACTAAGTTTAGAGATTGGATGGTTTTATAGCTAGTGTTTTAATTCCAGTTGGAAATTGTGTAAACGAGGACGAAGAAAATCATATTAAAAATGCAGTAAAGTATTTCAGAAAGGTAAGGTATAGTTGGTACATTTTATTTAACGATATTCTTTTTATAAGTACCTACCAGAAACAAATGACGACGACGTGCGAAGTATTAACTAGTGAAATATACAAACGTGTTAACGATGAAAAATTTAAACGTAACCGAGTGACAGGAAGTAAATCAAATATTTTTATTAAAAAATCACGAAAAAGATTAAGAAGACTGTTGATGTAAACATAAAAAACAAAATTCAAGCATTAAATTAAAATGAGCCAATTGTGTTGTGTGTTTCAGTCTCTGAAATATCACTAGAACAAATATTCATTTATTCACTCCGAAACCGATCCTTTAATTTGGTCTGCAGTTATCTTTTTTCAGATAAACCTAAAATTACAAGAAAAAAATAGCATATACTTTAATGCATTATACATAATAGTCAGAACCACGTTTATAATATTGTTAAAAATACAAGAGAATTCAGCAATACTCATTTCCCGTATTGTAATCGGAATTATTAAACTGTCTTTGACCTTTTTGCGTGTTGAAGGAACTAATATATAATATTGAAATACGAAAATATCGTATTGCATACTATTGTGTACTGCTTTCTTATAAGTTAGGTGGGTTTAGTGGTATATTTTATGGTGAAATAAAAATATAAAAGTGGCTCATCCATGGTCGACTGGCACCGAAAAAGACCAGTTAAAACCCGAAACTTTTTAAAAATTACAAGACCGGAACCATTAATATTTTTCTTTTCTTTTTTCAAGAAGTTTATATAGAATTTTATATTTTTGAGAACTGAAACCAAAACGAAACCCTTAAAATCGTAAAAGTTCCAGTCTCTGCATTAAATCGGAAAGTATTAGCAATTACTATTAGTAAAAGTATTATGTAAAATGTAAATGTTATATTACCGATGTTTTTTGTCAACGTTTAATTTTTGAAGTGGATACCACTATAGGCACTCACTTTCGATTTTCATTTAGATACCTATATTATATTAATAATTCCATAAATACGAGTATATGTAATACATAATATAGTTCCATGAATAGTTTAAGTATTTGATTTCTATTGACCCGTTGACGAGATATTCCGCTATTAAGTTTGTCGTTTTGATGGTAGAGGAAGAGTAGTGGAGTACTATACAAATTCCGCATCCCACGTTACCACAACAATTATAATGAGCGGAGAACGAATTTTTTAGTGTGAATGCACATTTGTATTCGATTGAGTTATGTTTTTAATTTAACTTTTAAAAAAATTGTATAGTTTAGATCATTTCAATTGAAATAAGCCCTAATTTACTTTACTTGTATTTCACATGCTTCTGCATAAATACATAATATTTGTATATATTAATTGGTAATAAACGAGTATCGTGCGTTCTGTTGAACGAACGCCCGGTGTAGCTGCACGGGTACCGAAATTATTCATTTTACGTCCACTTAAAACGATTTTTTGATAAGTTATTTTCTTGTGCTAAATTGATTTTAATTTTAATTTTGTTGTTTCGATATTTTATTCTAATTGAAAATATAAAAATAAAAAGCAATTAACAATTTAAAATTTATATCCCGCCGGTTCCTAAACATTAACGATTAGCGACAAGTACGGTTAAAAATATTTTCATTTATTAACATATGTATAACGTATTTATTGTTTTTTTAGATATTTTATTGTATTTTTATTATATAATTTTCTTACATTTATATATTAGGCATCTATAACATAATGTTTCTATTAGTACCTAATAGTTTACACGCATTAAACATAATAACAACTTTTTAAATAGATAATAACTTCTTTGTTTTGGTCATAAAAATAAATAACACAATACCATGATGTAATAGATATAATAATCCTACGTATTATTTACAGTGAAACCTGTATATTAATAACGGACAGTTGTGGGATCATACAAAACGTCCGCTATAGACATATGTCCGTAACGGGTACGGGACGTGACATTGCAACGAAAAAATTTAAAACGAATAGAGAAAAATGTACAACACTTTAATAGCGAAGCGATACGGAATAAACACTTAATAGTCTTTACGGTTTATACGTGTTTTTTGGATATTTTCGTCATCGCAGTTGACTTTATTCTTGTTATCAAACGCGTAATCTGTCATAATCGGTATTCGAAACAGACCGGCGACGCTATTGCGTGATATGTGTGTACGCGGTACGCGTTAGCAACATACATATTTGATTTTGAACTAAGATTGCTGTCCGTTGTCGAGGTATTGGCGAAAAATATTACTGTCCGTGTCCGTAATAGAAAGGGCCCGTTATAGACAGGACGAAATACATTGGAATGCCTAACCTATTGCCGGGACCTTATTATTTTGTCCGTTAAGAGAAGTGTCCGTTATATGCACGTGTCGTCAAAACAGGTTTCCCTGTATGAAATACAGTGAATCGTTTTTCGCATCAAACTAGCTCACTGTTATGACGATGACGTCAACAAATCATATATGTACAATTTTAGACACTGATGATACAATTTGTTGTCAACAATCCGTATATAAATTGGCTTCACTTTTTTTCACGAAAATATTTTCAGCCTTATTCTTAACTAACATTGAAAACTGCTCTGTGGGGGCACAATGATAATCGAATTAAGATGCTTATTATGAAGTACAATAACACTAAATATAATATGGCATGTTTCTCTGGTTTTTTGGTTTCAGTATTCCGCAAGATAACAGAACTTCGTTGCATCCAACGTAATAAAATCAAGATCGAGTTAAACGTATTCATCGACACTATTCTAGAATACATAAAGTATTTTGATGATGCATTGTGGACTAAGTGGTTTTTATGTGTTTGTAAGTTTAAAGATTGGATGTTTTTTATTGCTCGTGTTTTTGTGCCAAACGAAAATTATGTAAACGAGGACGAAGAAAACCGTATTAATAATGCAGTGAAGTATTTCAGAAAGATAAGATATAGTCGGTACATTTTATTTAACGACATACCTTCAAAAATATCCGTGCCAGAAACAAATCACGATGACATAACTAATGGTGAAAAAACAAACAAACGAAAATACGAGGAAAATTATTATCTAAAGATGAAAATTTCCGAGTAACAGAAAGCAAAATTTTTTTTATAAAGAATCACGAAAAAGATTAAGACAGCTTTCGAATTAAAAATCGAAAGAATAACGTTAAAATTAGTTTTTAATGTCAATAACTAATATTTGTGTACAGGATGACTCACCAAGCAAACTCTATACCATGAACCGAGACGGTTTTGTCATTTAAATCCGTCGCTAGTGAACATTACATTTGTGGAGGCTTAAACTCTACGACATCCGTGGCGTAAAAGTCACGTTGTAAGTACGAGAAAGAGGCCAAGAACAGTGGAGAAACTCGACCTGAAAGTTTTCCGATAATCTGAGAAAGCTAGCGAGATGCGTATCATGTAAGAGCAGTATATGCACGTTGAATTTTCCCTGGCCTCGGAAGCGTTTTCTCTACAGTAGACGACTTCGGACAAAAGTTATTTTCCACACGCTCTGCAGACCAGGTGCGCCTCGCGTATATATAATATATTATATGCAAATCTTTGTTTCTGTTGAAATATATAGGTTTCCATCTACCGCATACCCGTCCTCAAGGTCCCGGAGGTATCGGAAAAGTCTCCAAAAATTAACGTCACGTGACGGCTTCAAGATGTGAGGTTAAAAAGTTTCAAAACTTGTCGAATGAAACTATTCATAAAATTCGTACATTTTTTTAAAGTCTGTTGAAATGAATGTTTTGATCATAGATACCTAATAGAATAATGGATAGTTTATGTGCATATATAATTAACGCGCTGTAGTTAATAGTTATGAATTGCTTTGAGATTTTTTTTAGACTCTGTGCGAAGTGAGGCATACATTTTTTCTGTGTTACTTTATGAACAAGATAATTTTTCGCGATAATGATTAATCGTTGCATACAGATGTAAATTTAATTATTTTATGATTTGTATGAATACTTCATTTTAACTTTCTTCCTAAAATATCTTATCAGCAGTAATAGCATATTTTTTTTTTCTATACGACATCATAAAATAATAAAATAGGGAATTGGGCCACGTTTTATCTACTTTCTTCATAAACAATAGTTTTGTACATTTTATCACTCGGATATTGGGCCACAAATAAAAATTGTATTTTTAAATGGCAATCAGAGATTGGACCACAAAATTATATAATTTTAAATAAATTACAATACATAATATAAAATACAATATAAAATTAGTCAAATAATTATTAATTTTTTTTCATACGCGATAGTAATTACATGCAATTTTTTTTTTAATAAATATAAAATTATTCAAATGATTATTAATTTTTTTTTAAATAATGTGATACAGATTGCTTTGCACAGTATTCAAAAGCGCGTCAACATAAATCGATTATAACGAACGTAAGAAATTTAAATTTATAATCGCTGAAAAAATAATAAACATGGTTTAAAATGGTGGTGTTAAATAGAGGTTTGTCTTTTGTCAAATCCAAAATGTATTAAAATATAGTGGTCCGATTACCGGATTGAATAATGAAAAAAACCGTTTAAAACAGTACCTAATTGTTAAGAATTTGAAATTTCAGTGGCCCATTTCCCGGAGACCTATAAAATATTTAGCCCATCTAACCTCAATAAATATATTAATAGATTATCACTTGATAATATAAATTCGATGGCGTGTCCGCTGTTCTGTTATCGATGTATGAGTTTCAATATTATTTGAAATTTTACTTCAAAGACGATGGAAATTGCTTAGTATTCTGAACGGTAACTGTATAAAACTTGTTAAAGGCATAAAAGAGCAAAATGAACAATTCTAGCATTGCAATTTGTTTTTGTTTTTATATATGTGTGTATATATATAGTTTCACGAGTGAGTTTCAAAACTTGATATTGCACATCTCTGAAAGGTCACAACCTAGCGTATACGTTCCACCGAAAACCGACGACGGTCAAAACGAAATAATTGGCACGTTCACATTTTAACCGGATGCAAATATAATATTATTAAAAGGCGATTTTAATTTAATTAGCGAGATAAATATTTTTATTACTAGCGCGTAAAAGTTATTTTACACGTCGATAGTATTATTATTGCCGCGGCTACCTATGCCGCCGTTATTCCCTCGCGACGATATTATTATTATACGAATAAAATATTTTATCGCGTTAATTTCATAAAATGCCGGGGGTCGTGTGTTATAATAATATTATACGTTCGAATATTGTGTAGCAAGGTAAGCGTCGTAAAATTATTGTCATTTTGAATAATTCAATGTATGATATATATATTATTTTTTTTAATTAAAAATATTTTTACGTTGCCATTACCGTTAGGTAACAATTTGTATTTTATGAAATAATACGAATTCTCGGTTTCTCACAGACGCGTGCGGTGATTATAAAAGACGAGGAGTTATAGGCGGTCAAATTGGCAAAATACGCATAAAAAAATAAAAAATCAAAGACAGGTACTCGTAATAGGTATATGCATTCAAATATCGATGAAATATGAATGAAAAAAATACACTAAATATTTAAAAAAAAAAAAAAAAAATTTTCTTCTCAATTATTTGGATACAAGCGGAACAAGAAAATACTAAAATAATAAAATGCACATCATTGTAAAACCAATACATTCCTCACTCTGCTCAGAATTTCATTTAAAATATATAATATACAAATTGCGTGGATTATTACGATCTCCATAAAAATACAAATATGACGCCTTCATTTTATCAGCATTTCAATTTACAACGAAATTTAAATCATAATATCATCCATAAAAATATTTTTAATCGCAACGTGTCGCACAATAAGTATAAAATATTATAATTATCGATTGTTGGTAGATGTTTTTCAGTGTGATAAAACGCATCTTATTTTATTTCAACTGCCGTTAAAATTTCGATTTTTTCGAACTGCGCCGTTTGATTATTTACGAACCGTAAAATAATGTTAAATTAAAGTAAATCCTTCGGAATAATCAACATAATTTATAAAACGAGTATTATATTGTTAGCGTTTTTTAAGCCCGAGCGACATAAATTTAAATGAACCGTGAAAAAAAAAAATTAAGTCGGAAACTTTATTCTTCTTCTTGTTATTATTATTATTATTATTATTATTATCGGCTGGTAGTAGACACGCGCCTCGCCCAATTAACGTCACACGACATTATAACAGTGGCAAAACGAAAAGCCCTCGTTATTATTATCAACCATCACTAGCATTTTATAATGTGCGAAATGGGGGGGGGGCTGCCGCCAGTATTGAAGTACTTATATATATATATATAAATATATTTTTACGGGATGTTTGGATTTTGACCGGCGACGGGAACCATGGTAACGCGCCGCCGTCGTCGCCCTAAAAACTGGTCCGAACACCACTGATACAGCTGTGATTGTTTTTTCAATTTAAGTTCTCGTTCAAATCATACATGGTACATGTATTCTCGTATAAACTGTAGCAATATTCAAAGATTTGTTACGATTATAAATACTATTTTGATACGATTAAAACAAAAAAATGTACTACTTATTTACCTTACCTTAAATAAATAATACTTGGTCCCGATTATACCGCCACCTATATCGCTGCAAAAGTATGTCCAGTGGTTAAAACTTCGAAGACGGACTGCGTATTTACCAACAACTGAAGGGCGTTCGCCTTTACTTAAATAAACATTTAGAAAATCCATCATGGAGATAAACTCAATTTTTTTCCCTCGTACACATATTTTTCGTAAAAATATTATGCTAATAAGGTTTAAAAATAATCTGCTTTCTACGATCCCTCACCCCCTTAGATATAAGTAACAATAACCTAAAATTAGTCGATAATCTGATTATATACAAGTCAATATTAGAGACTTTATTTTTGATTAAAGTAATTATTAATATTGCTTATTAAAAATACGCCAGTTACGCAATTAAAACTTCCCCGTAACAAACTGAATATACGAAACAGACTTGAAATAAAAAAGTGAACGGACAATTTTATCTTAAATAATAAGGAGATATCGTTTTCCTTATCTCCCACCCGTTTTAACCGCTGAATACGTAGGATGAATTATAGATTAAAAAACAAACAAAAATAGATTACTTGCTTAAATTATCACACGAGTATACATGGAAGTTACACTAGTCGTTAGATTTTTTTTTTTTTTTTTTCTACGAAAATATATTGTTGTCACTGAGATATACGCAGTGAGACGCACGATATTTTCGCCCGATATCAAATCGCACGTACATAATACATACGAAAAAATATAATATTTTGCGAGCGAAAAAAGTTTTACGACCAAAAAAATGTCGCTCGCGTGTAAGTATACACTTTATGTACGCCGCGTACACACTTACACGCGTTGTACAACACGTGAGTGAGTGTGCGGTGTACTTAAACTTCTTACGACTTTAGATAATCGAATTTGTTATCATTTTTGTACAGGCTTTTCCCGGGTTTTTTTTTTCTCTTTTCTGTTACGCGCAACACGCGTTTATATATAAATGGTTCACGAGCGACGGTAAAGTGGAAGAATCCACTCGAGTAAATAATATATATATATATATATATATATATACACATCTGTACATTATTGTTATATATATATATATATATATATATAATTTTATATTGTTCGGGTTAGTATTGCCTACCACCTCCGAAAACGCCTCGGTGACTTTTAAAAATCTATTCGCGATGACTACTAGTTGATTACCACTTGTTGTCGGCCCTCGTATCCCGCCGCCTTGTCGTAGACGGTATTAAAAATTCTCAATCGAAAGTCTAAAATTAATTTCGGGCCGCGGCCATTATTGGCGGAAAATTGCCGTTCTTCGACGTCCGACGAAACCACCTAAACTCGGTTTATTTTTTTATTTTTTTTTTTTTTTGCTATGATTTCCGTATACCGAAAAAAACGCGATCGTCGCCGGAGATTGTAATACTTCGGCGAATATAACGTTCGACGTAATTTTAATACAATTCAGGTACGGTATTTTGTTTCGTTATTATATTACCGTACACCGGACATGGTATAATGCGCGGATTTCCTTTTATTGATTTGAAAGTGGTATACGTGGTTCTATTAAAATAAAATAGAATATTGCATCTACGATCTTCGAACAGTAGAAATGTTTTAAAAATAATTTGTCGAAATTGATTTTTACGGTTTTTTTTTCTATTTTGTTTTTAGCCGGGTTTAACAGTGTGTTTAGTATTTTATTTAGATCATCGACATCTTATCTCTAGTACACTGCCGGTGACCTTTACGGAGCCATATACTTATTAACGCTTGTGCGAGTTCAAGACAAATGAACAGAACGATAATACTGTCGACGGGTGGCAACCCGTGACGAGGGTACGTTATAATATAATTGTCTGCCAAAATACGATCTTCTGTAGTTGATGTCTGTTTTACAATAGCTTTATTCGCGCGGGGCCAAAACCAATTATCGCGGGAAAATTGCCTATTGCCCCGAAATGCAGAGTCCGCCGAAAAATATTACGCCCCTCCCCCCTCCCCCCCGATATAACAACGATCAATTTCGTAGCATATAGCTATTATATATGAATAGCACATACATATAATGTATAGTGGTTAGCGTTCCCTGTATAATATATTCCATCTTACTCGGGAAACATTTGGCTTTTCTTATAATCTGTATACATGTTATTAAAACTATTTGTCTGTTCCGTTCTTAATTTATTGATAATAGATTTTCGAACGATAAGTCGCTCGTATTGTTTCCACTTATCATTGATATTTAGTTTGCAGGTTCATCGAAAAATAATTTTAAAGCCGCGGATTAGCCTACCACATAACAATTGTAATACCTTCGAACGGTTGGCTGTTGTCACCTTTCTGTATCCGTGAAATGCCATTTCGTATATAAATACATTTTTCCATTAACATTTCAAAGATTCCCCAACAAAACGACGTTATTTTTGATAAAAACAATAAACGGAGTCTAAATTTATAAAACAATACCTATTTAGAAACCGTCTAGGCTGCGCTGTCCGAGGATACAAGACGCTGTTCCGTTAAATGGCGATAAGCTAGTTGACCACTTTCGTACTACGTACAGTTTTCTACTATACAATACATTCTTTAGAGTGAACAATATTCTTTTCTTGCTGAGTGAGAAAGATGAATACAGCGCAGAACGCTGATAATCACTGCTATACGGCCAATCCGTTAGATTGTGTTATGTACTGTATGTAACGTTATAGGGAAAAAATATTTCAACATTCCGCCGCATCGTCTTCGATCGATATCCCGAAGAAAATTGCCGAGCTTTCCACCACTCTGTCGCCCCTCTCCGTGACTCGCACACTGTATTTGGCTTTTGATAATATTTACTATAATACGAGTATAGTATAATGTATACGAAATAATTAGGACGAAAAACTTTCCGTTTTACGCGGGGCTTTAAAGTTTACCATTATAATATTATATTATATACAACAATGTTCTCCGCTGTCTTCAGGGCATCGCCACCGCCGCTTTGTATACTTAGAGTCTGACGTCAGTTTTTCACCGGAAGGGGCTCCGTTGTAATTCAGCACCCGGAGAGTCGTGGCCCATCATCGTTATAACTGTATATTATATTATATACTCGGTCCTGACGACCGATTATAATCTCGGCGTTCGAGTTCGTGTTACAATCGAAAATATCTAATTTCCCCCCTCCCCCACCCCCGTAAGTTGTAAATCTTATTCGTCCGTTGTTTCAATAGGAGATTTCGCCTTTAATTTTAATCATCGAAACGCTTCCGAGTTTCGACTTGCGAAGACGGCGCGCGCGGCGGTGGAGAAAGCTATTATTTCAAATATATTGCATGTCATGTCATAATCGGTATAGACGAGTTTAAAATTTCCATTTTCTTAGTTTTTCGACGACGAACGCTCTTCCATCATAATAATATATAAGTTTATAAACATTATTTTTAAGGTTACAAAACAATATATTAACTCATCCACCATTTGTTAAAATTCTATTTACTTCAAAACATATTCACCTGTGCCGAAAAGATACTCTCAACTACACTAGTCACACCGCCGCACAAGGACCTCCACCCATAGTTGAGTTCCATCAGTTTTCGATTTTATCAAATAAAATCCTCTAGTGGCGAACAATTCGATAAAACCTCTTTTTATTAAGTTTCGTCGTTATACGCTCGCACGAGTTTTATTATTTGATTATAAACCCTAACGCGTATAACCTCTGCAACCCTGCCAATGGTGGTTATATACGGCAAGAAAGGAGCAGCTACTACATTTTTTGCAATTCAATTTTTATCTTCTTTTCACTAAAGTAAAACAAGTATTTTAATAAAAAAAAAAATAATAGTAATATCTAATAAAAGTAATATCTATGACTTTTTTTTTATTTAGTTTGAAGTGATAATGAAATAATAATATTAGTTTTGGAAAAATGTCGTAAGAAAAATTGTTGTTACGTCATCAAATTCTGCACTTCCTAAGTGTATTTAAAATTTACATAGATATTGTAGCACAACGATAGCAGAGAAAGAAAACGTCCGTTATTCCTTTAACGGTGTCCGCTAGAAACAAACAAAATATCGTAAATAAGGAGAAACCCCCTATACACTCCCACATCTCGTACTCACGTCTGTAATTGCGTTCAAACCGATAAACCTATGTAAACCGCAAAGACAAGCAAAGGGATTTTTCGTCGTCGGGAAAAAAAATTACTTTTATTCGATTTGACAACGATGTGCGGTGTACGGGTAAATCCGTCTTGGCATTTTTAATGTTCTAACAAAATTCATTATTACGGTGATATTCAAAATAGCTTTTTACAGGACTTAACGAATTCTCAAATCGGTCAAAAACAATAAGTCATCGTATACTTATTTAAATCATAATTAAAACATAATATATAGACTTTACTGATTTTTAAGTGTTCATAAATCATCTAACTCACTTGCCAATAAACTATACAATCAGTTCTTACTATTCGCACGGCTACAAAAAATAATTTGTGGTAGAAAATTCAATGTATTACTGATTTATAAAAAAAATATTATTTATTGGTGTTGCTAATATTACTATCTTTCTTTCTTATTCGAGAACACTGCCTGCTACGCAATTAGTACTAAGTTCTAATCTTTATACATCTTTATTATCTTTGATTCGTAAACAGTTGTATTAAACAGAGGTACTAACTGCATTTTTTTTTTTTTTTTTTTAGTGGGTCGATAGCATCGATTTGTCGTCTGTGGTATTTTAAATTACCATGTAGTTGCTAAACAATTAAAAACACTTATAAATTATAATTATATATCCAGTTCAATCTAGTACTAGTAGGAACAAGTTATGTAAAGTGTTCACTAAAAATACAAACATAGTTTTGGGGGCCACAATAAGATTCATATTCCTACATAAAATCAACACTCCCATGTCAGGTTTTTGAACACAATAATAGTGAATTCAAAAAAGACTGTGTACAAAATATTACAAAATATTGTACACAAAAACAATTTTGACAATTTATGGCGTGTGCGCTAAATTGTACACGTGGTCATCAGAGCAATGCATAGGAAAAGTGCATGGCAGTTAATGTGTTAAAAAAGAACAATAATTGACCAAAATTTATCAGTTAATGACTACAGAAACAAGATACTGAAAGGACAAGACACCTAATGGCAATATGTAGTGATATGATAGGCAAGGTTAAGAGCTTTCAATACCTAAGATCTTTTATTTAAAAAAAACGGTTAGAAATATAGGATTGAGTGTGATTGGACTAAACGTAGAGAAACGTCAGATGCTTTATGCGACAAAAGTATTCCAATGAGACTTCCGATGATTAATAGTCTAAAGCTATTAATTGCTTTATATTCAAAGCAATATCTGCGATTGAAATACTTATATTTTTCACGAATATCTGGAATGCCTAATAAAAATGTATTTTTGTCATACACACTGCCTAAAGGGAAAAAAAACACCTTATTTGATACGTTTATAAAAACATCAGTAATTTGCACCAAATAATGTTTGTTAAAAATCGGTCATAATAGTAACTGGCCTTAGGTCAAAAACCGCTATCTAAAAGAAAAAAAATATATAGACGTAGCTACCTGTATAGAAAATATTGCACCTACATAAAATTATAGTTATAATGATCGCGATAAAAACGAATACGCAATTGGAATAGCACAAATAAAAATATTTTTCCCTAGGTCCTTTCAACTGGCACCAACAATAATAAATGTACTCACAGTTTTATTTTTTAAAGTTAATAGACACTAAAAGGGGTGTGAATCACCAACAAATAATAATTGCCAGTCTTAAATTTGACAGCACTAACCTTATAATAATTGTATGCCTGTAATATTATACTATTTATTGTTTGTACAAGGTATTATGGTTAGGCGGACGAGAAAATATCAATTTTATTTGTTTTATTTTATTTATTCATTGAAATAAACGCCGAAGTTGACTCGAGTACAGAACAATATATGTATCAAAGTAATAACATAACAAATACAAAAGTATATAACATAAACTATAACAGCATTAAGTTTAAAAACAAGATCATCAAAATATAATTTAAACTTAACATATATACATAAGAATTACGAACACGGTTTCGGTAAAACTTAAGAAAAAAAAATTGTAATATTATACAAATATATTTCGTACATTTTCCTGTTTTTTTTTATTCAGTTTTTCGCATTTGATGAGAAAAATCTAAAGAAAATCGAATAATAATCTCTTTAAGATATCTCCCCACACCGATTTCCTTTCAAATAGCTGCACATAAATATCCAAACAAATCCTCTGGTAGAAAAGTTTTCCACAGAAAAAATCTTCTTCACACCACTCAAAATCTAAAATAAAAAGGCAGCTCAAAAAAAGAACGATGACATACTATTTTTAAATAAAATCAGCTCCAAAAATACTAAAAAGTATCCGTGTTTGCTAAGCTTTTAACTTAAGGCTACAAGGATACAATTTCCAATCTTGGTTTGAAAAAAAAAAATTTTAATTCAAAACAGCCTAATATAATATATGTAGATTTTTTTTATTATGATCCGAAAAATTTAACAAAAACCGAAACTAAGTTAATTTATAAAAAACAATTTTTTAAAACTTATTGAATTTGTTGTGTTAATTTTAAAATAAATGTATGGAAATAAAGGCTGCTTTACTATAAGTTCATTTAAATTTGTGTAAGTATAATATAAATACATTATACATGTCCCGTAACGTGTCCATTGAAAAGTATCTGCTGACTTTTTACTCAAATATTTACTATTAAATTAGTTAAGAAAACAACTGCGTCAAATTCGAATTAAACCGTACCATTAAATATTTACGCAATTATTAGACACTTTAAAACCTTTTTTTTGTTTTAAAAGATTAATTATTATTGTTGGAAATGGACATTTTTTCATCGTCTGTTGAATTGAAGTACACATATAGTGTAGAAATGAAGTGTGCTCTCAAACGAATAATATTTTAATTTCCTCATTTTTAGTTTTGTAACAATTATAATTTACCGGTCTAATTAAGAGGCGTAACGAAATTTAATATTCACGGCCACGAATTATTATAGAATCGTATTCTATGAAATATTTGTAAGACCAATAAATAAAATATAAAAGCGATGTGGTAATAATAATATGTGAAATCTAAAAAAAAATATTCTCTTCAAAGCTCAGTTAATTATGTTTTAAAATTGTAACACGTCAAAAGATAGCAAATATAAAATATATTCTGTACAAATTGTAGTGCTCTAAAAATATTTTAAACTGAATTAAAACGAACAACAAATGATTTTATTAGTATGACACATGTGATTGGTTTGCAAAAGTTGTGTGTGAACAAAAAGATTGTGTCCAACCACAAGATTCATCGTAAGTTGTACTCAGAGTAAAAGACGACTATAATGAAGTTTTTTGGTTTTTTTTTTTTTTTTATACACCTTTTAATTTAAAATGCTATCAAGAAACGTAAAAATCATAAAATTTCAAAACACATTAAACCAAACGTGACCCAGAATCGTATTTAATTAGCAATAATTTACCTCTGTGTAGTAATATAAATTAAATAACCCTTAGCTATAATTTAATCTTCGTTAAATCGCTAAGGTTTTTAGATGTCTCCCGAAAAAAACTATAGTTTTACTAACAATAATATTTAATGTTTTGTCAAGACTTATATAGTTTCCGTTACTTTAGAAATTATCTACTATAATTTTAGTCCTGACACTCAACAAGCCTCCTGATAGGTATTTCTTCTTCATTTTGTTCCATAAGCCTCTTAGCCTTCTTTGCCGAAATTTTTGGAAAATTAATGCTAAAACGTTATGTTTTTTTTTTTTGTATACTATTACCAGATACCAAGTTCGGCTTTGACTACTTTGAGCTTTTGATTCCACAAAATTTGACTGGAAGAAAACAAAATACTGATCTTGCGTGTTCCCGGACATCGCTTAGACATTTGAAAAGGTATGGCATAAAGTATTGTTTTATTTCCTTAATAAATAGAAAAAACTGGCAATTTTTTGTGCAATTATTATTATTATTTATTGGTTACTTTGGACACAAGCGAACTATACGACTGTTAATGTTCTGTTCAGAATCGTTTTTTGTTCAAACAATAGTTTTATCGTCGTCGCATACAGACATAAATTCTATAGTCCATATAACAGTAGCACACCCGTCAGTAGTATCAATCTTTCCCCCCCCCCATCCCCCGGATTATAACATTTTGGTGGCAGCAGCGAGGGGAAAAACACGCTTGTCGGTGAACAGTAGCCGGCGTTCGTTTCGAAAATGGTATTTGTGTGTGTGTGTGTGTGTGTGTGTGTGTGTGTGTGCGTGTGTATGTGCGTGTGTACACCTCGTGTACTACGACTCGGTTCGCCAATGGCGGCGTCACGTACTCGGTGAAATTTCGCGGAACAAAGTATATATACTCTCTTTATTCTCTTAAATACAAAATAAACTTTAAGAGAAGTTGCCAGACTGCAAGATATATATACATATAAAACTATACCACTGCAGCTTGTAGTAAGCCCACACAGTAGTCATCACTTCACATATATATATATATGTGTTTGTGTGTGTGTGTGTGTGTGTGCGTGTGTGTGTGCGTGTGTGTGCGCGCGCGCGTGTGTGTGTATACGCAAGTTATAATCCCCCTTTGCCGGTTTCCAGGCATCGCGGGCTCGATTTAACTTTCGCAGCAACGGAGAAATAGATAAAAAGGAATAAAAACACATCATATCAGATTTTCTATGTGTGTATATATATATATATATAGAAACTCGTCGGAGTGTACGACACCGTAATGCCCCGCGATATTCCGTCCCTCGGTCATTTATTTTTCGGCTCGTCTATAATACGGCGATAGGGGACTATAATATAGTTGTTACGGCAACTTAACTTAATGGCGGCTTGTTTAAAGATTTTTAACGAAAATATATTATTTCCCGCGTGAATTCGAGCGGCCGCGATCAATACAATACGCGAACGAAAGTCACCGCCAAATATCGTATCTTGACTCGCGGTGCTCAATAATAATGGAAACCCCTCTGGAAGCATACGTGGACGTTCGGTGGGCCCGGGCGACTAACGTTCACAAAACCAAATTGATTTTGCATTGCAGTTTTTATTTTTAAGAAATTATAGAAAAAAAAAAAAAAAAGACGGGACAATCATTTTACAACGATTTGTTTGCGTCTCGAATATTTTTCATTCTATTTAATTTATATTTATTTGTATTTAACAATATCATAAATCATAATTCAATAAATTTTAAAATAAAAAATTGAAATCTATTTTGGTTAAATTGGAGAGTAATATGGGAGACAGAGATCATCACGTGACAGACGTGTTTAGTAAAGTTATTTGTCATTCCTCTGCAATTTGAATGGATTTTCGTTTATGTTCAGAAACAAAACAAGCTCTAAAAATTGACATCACTTTTCTCGCTTGATCTTAACTTGTAATTTTTGAATCGATTAGGTTTTATTTTTAGTCATCGTGTGTATAATATACCTATAGGTATATTCTTGTAACGTTGGGCTTCGGTTTATACAAACATTAAAATAAAATAATATTAATGCGAACATTTTTTTTATTTTAAGTTTAATTTTCAATAATCACGATGGGATATATTTTGCTAAATGTATGGACTTAAATACTATAAGCTCTTATTGTTTTTTACAATATCTTCATTTGTCTATTATTTATTATCATTTTTTTGTCAAACACGACACTTGAACAAAAAAAAAATAACCTGTCTACTAGGTATTTTATTTTCTTTTTTACTGTCTCTGATAAATAATAATCCCACCGTGTTTAATGTCTCGTGTGTAACAATACGTGTATTATCACACAAATAAACAATATACTTGCTTTACTTCCGACAGAACGGACATGTGCTTTTGGAATAAAAACCTGTAAGTATAATGTCTTTGTAGCGATATAATAATCGCACGAATAACCTGTCATGTAATACCAAATGAATATTACAACTGGACGGTCAGGTTGTTTTTATTGACCGAACACGGTTTTAAATGCTATTTCAGACGGACCAATGTCCAATGACAATCGTATACATTATAACATTTAAATATAAAGTTGTTGCGGTCGTCGTCCCTCTTCCTGTTAGTATACCATATTGTATAGCATAAAGTATGATACTGCAACATAATAATAGATAATTTACACATCAGGTCAAAATAGTTTATGCTTGAACAACGTACAGAGAAACCACGTAAACGGCTATAAATGATAATAATTGTTTAATTGAATATTTTAAATATCAATGTAGCGTGTAAATCAAGGCAATAGCCGATGGAACACCTATGCGCGCATTTATCAAGACCCGGATATTAGTGGCCGAATTCGTGAGTTTATCGTCCGACTACGCAACAACATGTTATTGTCGAAAAGCGCAAACTAAGAATATATAGCTGGTGGTCCAGAGTATATATACCGGCCGCCGAGAACGCTTTTCATACGAGTCTTGACACTATCTACTACGAGTACCTTCACGCCAGTGTAATTTGTAAAATTAATTAAAATGTGGTTGATTATTTTTCAACAGTAAATACACATTCAAATTACTGTGAACAACATTTAAGTAATAATTAAATCTAAACCTGAACTCGAAATACGTCCGCAACACAGTCATCAAACTTAACATAAACCTTAACTCGAATAAACATAAACGATTAACTTTAAATTTCTAATTTTCATTACACTCAGAATCGAATAATATTATAGTTGACAAATCGGCATTATTTTTAATAAACGTGTTTTATTTTATTTTGGAGAAATGTAACGTAGTGTTAAATGCAATTTAGTGTAGAGACTTTTATCGTAGTATTGTATTTCAATATTATGATTTTATCGAAACGATTTTTCAAAATAAATATTGTTATCTAAATATATGTTTTATATCCGCCGAACGGGTATACCGAGTATATAGGTGCAAGTATATAAAACGTTTGAAAATTAATTCAATTCAACAACAATATTTCAATATTTCAGAGCTGTGTCTTAAAATATAAAGTGGAGAAAAATGCAAAGAGACAATGTGTGTTGCAAACTTTTATTATTTCGAACGTTTTCGTATAGGCTGGATTTCGTCGACATTTCTAGTCGTTTTTCTTCGGAAACGATAAAGCTCTAAGAAGCGCCCTTCTCGTCCTAACCGACTTTATTGAATATCGCGAAAATATTTTCACGACGCTTGAAATAAATGAAAAAAAAAAAAAACGCGTTCATTAATAACGAAAAACTTCTTTAAAAAAAATGTATTGAATTATCTAGACTATTCGGCCGTTTTTTATACTATATTATGTATAGAACACTATTTCGGACTTCCGATACTATACCGGAATATTGTTCATCAATATAGACTGCAATAATGTCTTTGTATTCGACACAGAAAAAAATTCAACACCTCCTCTCCTCTTAAAAATAAAAAACAACAAATTTGAGTTTTAAGTGGTTTTATTCCAATATTTTAATTTTTAAACGAGATGTAAAAGAATACAGGTATCAAAAAAAAAATCTATGCATATTCCACGAAATCTACAACTAAAAGTAATGAAGAAAATTACGAAAATTTGAAAGAAAAATCTCGAGAAGAATACACGACCAACTGGTGTTTGACACGGAGACACAACAATGGGAATTGAGATCTAATTTACAATGTTGGAAATTCTTTTTTATAAAAGAGAAGATATTGTAAAATATATTAAAGGAATAAGAATGTGAGAATGGTCCGGGAATGCGTGGAATCCGCGACGAAATTTTAACTAGTTTGCCGTTATTATCATTTTTTGTCTTTTTGAAATATAACCTATACGTAGTAAATAAATAATAGTCAAAATGATTATAATTATGAAAGTATATAATACATTTTTAATATATATATATGTATTTAAATGCAATATAGATACTAAAAATTATATTGATTATATTGATTATACCTGCATTGTGCGATAAAAATGGTTACTTTTTTATTTTGTAACATTCGATTAAATGTTTCATAAATAGATTTATTTTAAATTTTATAGTTTATATTATGGTGACTGCAATATTGTTTTCATTTTTCTGCTTCGTTAGAACGTTCAAATGCGGTTAGATTAGGTTAGGTTAATATAACAACTGTGTTTTTATGAACACGGTTATTATCCGTGTTTTTATAAACACGGACAATTAAAAAATTATATTTCACACCGATATGTCCACACCAAAATGACCACGTCGAAAAGTCCGGATCCGAAAACTATTATCATGTGCGATTTCAGTATTTATTTATTTTTTTTTTTTTTTTTTGATGCAGAAGAAAATTTAGTATTATCTACTCGTATAATATAGGACTATCCGAGAATTACGAATCTTAGATGGATATTGTATACCTAACTTAATCCCTCTTGAATATTATTTATACAGTTTTGTCGTTCGTTATTATTGAACTACTTGGGCTGTGTTTGTGCCGTAATTAAAGAAACCCCTACGCAATTTCACACCACAATATAATCTATGTATCAGAATAATTGTCATCAGAATAAGTGGTTAACTGCCGGTTAATTATCGCATAATAATTATGTATCGTTAGTAACGATATAGTAACTTAATCGGATATTTCGATGTATAACAGAAAAACTTGAAACACAAAAACCGCTAAAACTCTATATAATATTATTTAAAGGCCACAGCACGTTCGAGTGATTTTTTTAAATTTTAGTCTGCAATTTTAAAACTCGTTTAGAGGTATACAGGGTGTAACATGAAAATATACCCATTGTAATAGCTCCGGAGATGATAAAGATAATCAAATTTTGTTTTTCTTTTATATAATATATATATATATACATATCTGAGACTTGGGTCAAAAAGGGCTAAGGTCACTTTTTAGTGAAAATGAGTTATATGGTCAATCGTATTTAATGCTTTTTTTATAATATTAAAAAATGTATCACAATATTCATTATTGTGAGAAAACCAATGTTGTTGGAAAAATTACTATTGAAATATCAAAAAGGTCTTAATTTCTGAATTTTAAAAAATTATTAAAAATCACGAGTTTAATTAAAATAAAAAGTTGCAACGTCGAAGTTTTGAGAATAATAAACTTTATAGAATGGCAATCTAAAATGTTTTTCAAAAATAATAAATAAAGTTATTTTTTACCAAAACACAAAAGTGCAATTAAAATGTAAATATTAATTGTAGTCTTTATTCCTGTCAGTAATACATGCATAGAAAAAACAAACAAAATTTGATTATCTTTAATATCTTAGGAGATATTGCAATAGGTATAACTTCGTAGGATATCCTGTAAGTAATAAAACTTAACAATCACGATAGTTATTATCAACAAACTGAATGTCCCACCTTAGTATCCTTCGATCTATCCAACGTGGTTTTTCCGTCTCCTCCCACGATTTTTCCATTTTTATCAACACGTTTTTGTAGGTTTAAAAAGTCTGTTACAACTTGAAAACATAAAAATGCAATTCCTTTTTTTTTATAAATGAACGAAGAAAATAGTCTATTTCTATGTAGGTTTTAGGATATTTTATTTCATACGCTTAGGACCACAAATATAAATTTAAAAAACCGAGCACTCGGAACACCGATGATTAGCTGTTCAATTTCTTTGGTAACATAATGTCAATACAGGCATCGTGTACAACATCGCAATAAAGTAAACTTGAATACACATTTTTTTTTTTGTTTTTTTTTTTATAACCTTATAGATAGACAGTTATGTAGTCTTTTAATGATTAACGACGCGTCTTAATCTCCACTGTCGTTTCTTTTTCTTTTTTTGTCGTCGCGTTGATCGTTTAAGTAGGGTACAATTCGACCGCTGCGAAGTATCAGATCGAAATCCTACTGAAAATGTCGTTATACATTAAAACAAATTCAGTACGGTTTTTCATTAGTGATATTCAAATCAGTTACGGTCCAAAAACCGAAATGTTTTGAACAAAGCGCGACAAACTTTCGTTCTGCGCGCGATACGTCTTCGTTATTAGTAACTCGTATATCATTTAAATTCTCAACGAATTTCGAATTACGTTTCAGCAAACATTTTTTTTTTCAGTTTTTTCGATAAGTAAAAACGCTCGAAAACTTTTTCGCCGCGCATACAAGAGACGCGAGTTTTCCATCAGCGGTATTACCGGATTTCTAGATTGCCAGAAGTTTTACTAAAAAAAAAACGCAATCCTTCCACCGCGTCTATTTATCGATATTTTCCCTCGTATTCGGTTGTGACGCTGCTACATTACATTAATATACTCCCCGTGACCCCTGCAGGTTCGGTATATATTATAGTATGGTAATATTGTCGTCGCATTATTATCGGCGGCCGCGGTATATAGGTATTTGCCCATTTGTAGTATTATACGACCCCGGCTACGGCAGTAATAATAATTTGCATATTATATCGCCGCCACCGTCGTCGTCGGTTTATTACGGCGTTCGGAATGCATTTGTCGCATAAATCAAATGGCCGAATAACGGCCGCCAGTACTGTACTACGCCGAAATTACGACAATATTACTCAAACGTCGTCCGTATTATCGTATTATTATCGTTGCCAATTTAAAAAAAATAATAATAATAATAATAATAATAATGACCGCGGTAACATAGCCGACGCAGAAGCCGATGTAGCTTGTAGGTATGGTATAATATAAATGCGGTGTGTAAGCACCGTCAATTTTTCTCTTCCATTCTCCCCGTCTCCCCGCTCCGTCTGTGTGTATGTGTGTGTGTGGGTGTGTGTGTGTGTGTGGGTGTGTGTGTGGGTGTGTGTGTGTGTGTGTGTGTGTGTGGCCGTATCTTTGTTTCTGGTTCGTTATCACTTTGATTATTATTTACCCCGGTGATGGAAACGACGGGCCGCCCGTACGGGGTAATGACACGCGCGATCGCTGTTGCCGCCGTTGTTGTTGCGGCGTCGACTGCGGTTCGTTAACGTTTCGATCGAATTGCAATAATAAACGGCGCTGTGGCGAAAGCCCATCAGTTACAGGCTATTCGGCTTCCGGTTTTAACGAGCACCGTTTTCGGATAATATCGTGTTGTCAGCTACACTGCCGCGGCTGCGAAACCCGAAAACCCACCGTGCCGTTAGTCCGACGGGCCTTTAAATAATATATAGTAATATTTTCGTTTTTGTTGTCTGTGTTCGCCGGTTGTGGCGGTACGGTTTTGCGCGCGAATAAAAATTATAACAATAACTCGCGAGACTGCGAATTTCTCGCGCGCTGAAAAAAAAAAACTGTTAAATAATACGCGCTGAACACTCTAACGGAATATGCACGTAAAACCATTAAGATACGTGTAAAGACGTACACCGATTTGTCAAAAATAATTTGCACGAAATATAACACGAAAAAGCGCTGAGAATGTAAATCTTTTATTTGTTTAAGTCTTTAATTTTTTAATAATATAGGATAGGTTAGGTATATTAATCGTTGAGGTTTTTCTTGTCAACTAATGCATAAATCGTTTTAGGTTCAAACACGCGATACGCAAAAGTGACGAAAAATAATTGATCTCCACACGAATGTACCCGAGTAAAGAATTACAGAATTGTAGTAACAATATCATCAAAACTATGAAAGTCATATTTTAAACAAATACACTTAATGCCAATTTCCAGATCAATGACATAGTCAGTGATTTCAATTGGGGCTGCAGTTTTTGAAAAATACGAAAATACATAAATATACGTATTAATATACTATAAAAACCGAGTTATTGTACGATTTTTTCTGTACAATTACTTAAAACAACTGAAATTTAATCTTTGTTTCGTACATTAAATTTTATTTAATTTGATAAATATTTCTAGAATTAATTGAAATATTTTAAATAACTCAACTATTTTTTATGATACTAATCTGATACCGATAAGATTACACTGTCGAATGCTAAAAGAAAATTACACAGGTCTGTCTATAGCCGTGAGAGAATGTACACAAAATTTATCGAATATTTTTATAATAAGTAATTGTTTGTTTTTTTTTTTTTAAATAGTTTAGGTGAGTAAGTATCCCTTTTAATATTTTTTCTTCTTAACGAAGATTTAGATACCAGATTGACCGGGGGAAAAAAGAAAAAAAAACGCGATGAAATCGCAATGCATTTACATAATATTGCATGTGTAACGAGATAATCGTGAGATAAATTATTTAAAAGTAACAAATTTTTCCTGAATTTATTCTCTTAGACGAACATGATTCAAAAAAAAAAAAAAAACAGGCGAACGCGCGCAATTCAGTTTCGGTAATATAAAAATAGATACCTACGAAAAATCTCGCGTCATTGCCCGAGCACGTTTTCCCGGAAACAAAAACGTATCGCCGTCTAGACAAACTATAATTTATTATGTTATACACATCTATATATACACACACATAATAATGGTACTAATATAATGTATGTTTTCCCGCGTAAAGGAAACGACAAAAAAAAACGGTTTTCCGTGTCCTGCGGGAGTTAAATAAGACGAAAAACGAACCGGTGTCGTGTAATACGGTACGACACACGTCAAGTGCACCGCGTAACTCGCAATTTTCCTCCCGACATTTTCGTTTTTTCTGCAAGACAATATAATATTATACATGTACACGTACTGCTGCGCCGGACTGTTGTGCACGTACGTCCGGATGTAAATCATGCCGTTTTACTCGATATTGTAGGTAGGTACCTGCCTAATGATAATATACTCGAGCGCGTTACGCAAATCGATCGGGTTAAATTATAAATTATTGGACTATTATATCAAATTATAGTTGTTAGAATAGAGCCACCACAAATAATATAACGAAAACTGGTTGGTTTTCTTTCTTTTTTTTAGATTACGAGTGGAACGCGGAACGTATTAGTTTTACAATGACGTTTATTATTATTATTTTTTATGTGAACACTTTTTCTACCAGAAAGTACACTACGATTAACAAGTATAGCCCTTTTTGTGAAAGGAAATAATCTCTGGGTGGTACTTTGGAGAGGTCATTTTTTTGAAATTCTCATTACTATTCGAGATAATGAGGAAAATCTCGGTCTTTAGGTTAATACAGATTGAAAGAATTAGGTTGTCGTTGGCAACCATTTTTATTTACTTATTGTTATTATTAATTTTTTATTAATTTAATATTTTTTAATCAATCATTCATGATATAGGGACGCACATTGTTGTAATAATTTTACTATAATATGATATATTTATACAAAGCAACATTATCAACTGAAACCCGCTCAGAATCGGGTTTTCGCTAGTAATGTTTATAGTTGCTTACAGATGTACAATAAATTCTCGTCTGAGTCCTACCTTTCCAACTTCTTATCTACAACAGTGGCTGCACCCACGTGAGAACTATGTCCGTTCTTTTTTTTAATATTTTGTATATAGTTTTGAAAGTGTTTGCCGCTATACCGCCATCGCCGATGCTGATTTCTATGATTTCTAAACCAATCCGTATAGCTCAGACAATTTTCATATTCGAATTTTCAAGATTGACCATGGAAATCGTATCTAAAAATTATTATTTTAAATCGATCAGATAGGTATTGTTGTACAAAACTGACCAACCGAAAACTGCGACTACCCCGAGAAAAACTGAATTTCATTGCAAACAGGCAATTTATTTTAGTTTTGTGCTCTATGATGATGCATTCCAATTAAATCGTTCGATTCGTGTTGCAGCTATTTATTTCACTTTGCATTGCTCTAGTTCAACGTATTTCAATAATGCATAAGAATTAAATTTTATTTATTTAACAGGCACTTTGAAAGCGAAACTTATTTTTTCTTGATTTTTTGTTTTTGATTTTTAATTATTTTTTTTTTAACATTTTTCACTATTTTATAAATAATTTATATTTTCCCAGAGCATTGAAATCCGGTCCCTGATTATATTATATTTGTGCCAAATGCAATTTCCGAACGGCCATATCCCCGATGAAAAGGTCTGACGTCGTCACACGCACCGTTTACGACGACGGGTCGAATTATATACGCGTAGGTAATAGGTATAATAGATTTCCTATCCTCTTTCGAAAATGACTTAAACTGTAAATCGCTGGACCGTCGTCGACCGGAGACCCGATCGAGCGTATATTATACAGTCGTCGACTAGCACATAATATTATATTATACCTATACACTTGTGTACGTGTGTGTGTGTGTGTGTGTGTGTGTGTGTGTGTGCACGAGTGTGTATGCTCGTACGCGCGTATAATTATACGCGTATATCGTTTTCGGTACGACAACAGCAGAGCAATTGGCGGAAAAGGGTCGGCGCTCGCGCGTTATCGCACTCGAGTAAACAAAACGGAAACCGTTCATTTGTGCGCATCGTTGTATTATGTGTATACTGCAGTGTATACGAACGCGTGCCATAATAGGTCCTTTGAAATATAATATAATATTATTATTATTATTATTATTATTATTGTTGTTGTTCATCAGTAGTAGGTTTATGGCGCACGATAAGAGGATTCCAATTAGGCCGAAAGGTAAATTATTATTCTACAAAACCGCTGATGCGGTGGTGAGACTGACAATGTCATAATGTTATTATATGGTGCGTAGGATTTTCGGCCGGCGTCGGAAGGTAGCATTTCGAACAGTTCTATCTCCTGATGCGTCTTCTATACAAAGGATAGAATAACCGGGTAAGAGCGGGCACCTGTTAAGTAATTTTCAGTGGAGGGACAAACCGGGTTTCCAAACGCGCGTTCAAAGACTAATATTGTGTAGAACACGATGGACGTAAGAACAAGGACGTCCGGAAAATAGGCCACTAAAATTTTACATTTATAATAGATAGACTGGGCGATCGGGGGCCACTATGACTATTAAACGAATTTCTATTATTGAATCCGGTGTTTTAATACATTTTAGATTTTAACAAATAATAAACGAGTACAATATAGATAGTATAGATGAGAAGTTGGAAATAGGTAGGATACATAAGGTTATTTTATTTATATTTGTAAGCAACGATAAACCATTGCTTGATGAAAGACGATTCCGAGCGCAGTTCGGTAACACATAATTTCAAGTGCCGTAGTTTTTTTTTTTTTTTTGCGATTTTCGTTTAAATTTGGTTTCAAAACGCTCATTAAAATAAATGTCGCCGACGATTTCGGAAGTTTTACCACGTCTATGTAAGTCCAATAGTAGTATCATTACCGATTTTCAAGTCTCTGCGTGTGTTTACAACACGATTACAGCAAAAAAACTCTCAGAAATTAAAATTCCTTAAAGCTCAAAATTTTTAGGCGTTAATACTGTAAGGAAATAAAATCAAAAAGGTACATTGTGATTTTTCGCTCGGAATCTTAAATGCAGGGAAACATTTTTAATTTGCGATTTGCGTTAGATATTTCGTGTTAAAACGATCGTCTTATTGTTGCACAATCGAATCGATCGGTTTTACACTTACCTTCCGATACGGCTGGGCGTCCTGTTTAATAAAGTACCCAAGCGCTGTACTCTCGTCTAGACCGGTATTTTGTTTCGAAAACTCTAAATGTACTGTACGTACGAGAGGAGTTTATCGTCCGCGGTATAATAGGTAAAGTTTTCTTCAAAGATTCGTTTTCAACAAAATACATAAATATATATATATACGTATACATAGACATAACGCAGAGAGTGTGCAATGTGCGGTACATATATATATATATAGCGCCGTAACCGTACGTATTTAAAAGATTTTCCTCGGATTATCGAAAAAGGGCTTTTACTTATTAGAACATATTGTATATAATGCCGAGATTGATTCGATCCTTATACACCTTTGTGTGTGTGTGTATATATATATACAGGTACAAAACGAGGGTAAGAGGGCGTATTGATGGAAAAAATACGAGTATTTTACTTGGACGGGCGGCGGTGCGGGAATGCTAGGTGTACAACCCAGATTCGAAAGAATTCGATGGAACAAATGTGCCAAAAAAAAAAAAAAAAAAAAAAAAAAAACCCCGGGGGGGAAAAAAAAA